>CM040242.1:294137611-294434232 GCA_022545495.1 Chrysanthemum lavandulifolium
TCTTCTAAAGGAGTATCAAAGTCTTCCGGATCAGTAACCAATCCCCATCAGTATCAAAGTCTCCCGGATCAGTAATCGAATCCCCGTCACTATCAAAGGCTCCCGGATCAGTAACCGAATCCCCGTCACTATCAAAGGCTCCCGGATCAGTAACCGAATCCCCGTCACTATCAAAGGCTCCCGGATCAGTAACCGAATCCCCGTCACTATCAAAGGCTCCCGGATCAGTAACCGAATCCCCGTCACTATCAAAGGCTCCCGGATCAGTAACCGAATCCCCGTCACTATCAAAGGCTCCCGGATCAGTAACCGAATCCCCGTCACTATCAAAGTCTCCCGGATCAGTAACCGAATCCCCGTCACTATCAAAGTCTCCCGGACCAGTAACCGAATCCCCGTCAATATCAAACGCCTTGCGTTTTCTGTTACGCGCCATTTACAGACCCTAACCCTAGATTTCCAATGGAATTTGAGAGACAAAGAAATCGGTGTTTGGTGTGTTCTATCTATATAACTATATCACGCTTAATCAACTTTCAGCCCAAACCAATTGGCCCATGATGTTTATGACTTATGAGAACATCAAATATTTCTTAGCTAAGATCATAATCCGCAATACGTCCTTGTAATATATCACGAACATATTCAATGACATGCATAAAGAACTGATCAACTTTAGCAATAAACCACACATCTGAGTAAAATAAAAACATCATTGCTTAAAATCCAGCATATATATGGAAGTACGCGAGAGTAACCTAATGGTGGGAATTGGGTTATATTATCTCCAACGGATTAAATGGGTACAAATAAAAAGCTTAGCTAATAATAAAAGGGTTGAATATATTGCGAATTTCAAGTAGTGAGTTGATTTGCACACTTATACTTTTTATTGATACACACCACGTACACTATGCATTAAACACTTATATTCCATGTCAGCTTATCTTGAGTAGTCAGCTTATCTTGGACTGCTAACCAGAGAATGAAGGCATGCTTAGGAATGCACTGGGAAAACCAAACCAAATTCCACCAATACACTTTAGGATTCTGAGTGGTTAGATCAAAATTAACTTGTTTGATAGAAAACTCAACATCTTTACCCATATTAGTTCTCCAAATAGTTTTATCCTCCACCAAATCATTTATGCTAGGGACTGCCAATCCAGTAATAATAGGAAATTTCTCATACCATTCCTCAGGCCATGACCAATTGCCATTCAAAATCATATCCCCAACCTTCATGTCCCCATTAAGTCTAGCATCATAAAGGTCCCTATGAGTGATAAATTGGAATAAAGGCCCAATATTACTCCAACTATCATACCACATAGAAGTGCTCGACCATTCCCAATTATCTTGAAGACTTTATTCTTAATTAAGTCTCTAACACCAAGCAAATTCTTCCACCCCACCGTCACATATCTCAACATCAATATTCCAAATGCTTTTCCTCTAAGCTTGACTGTAGCACCCATCTAACCCATAAGGTATCTTTTTGAAGCAATATTCCAAATGTGTTTAGCTAGCATGGCTTTATTCCACATTTTCAAGTCTTTAAGGCCTAAACCTCCTTGATCCTTTGGTCTCAAACAACATTCCAAGCAACTTTAGCTTTTCCTCTAGCAAGATCACCCTTATTCCATAAGAAATTCTTCAAAAGCTTATTAATATCATTAATGATAGTTGTAGGGATAAGAAACACCGAAGCCCAATATACATGGATAGACTCCAACACGTATAATCACCGCAACCTTCCAAAGATATGATAGACACTTATTTCTCCAATTTCTAATTCTATTTTGATTTTATCCAAGAAGCAATTACAATCTTTGACACTTAATCTTTAGAAATCGTAGGAACTCCTAAGTATCCGATCGGTAGATTCCCAACAAAGAAAAGGAAGAATAGTGCTAATAGCAATTTTTTCTCGCATCATTCATGCTCCCAAAAAATACGTAACTTTAGAAAAATTAGGCACCAAACCGTAGCAAGTACTAAACCTTTCTAAAGCTTTCTTGATAACCTTCACGTAACTAGTGTCACCATGACACATTACCAAAGAAATCATCAAGAAACTCACATGAGACAATCGATCTCCTTACATCCATGATGAAACCGAAAATTTTGATCCATTTCAATTTCTTTATGAAATATAAGAGTAAAGACTTCCATTATTAAGGTAAATGATAAGGAGACATAGGATCTCCTTGTCTCAAACCTCTTCCACCTTTGAAATATCCAATTCTTTCTCCATTGACATTAAGAGTAAATGCAGAAGGGTAACACATTCCATTATCCATAAAACCATCCTTTCATGAAATCCAAAACCCAAAAGCGATCATGCTTCAGAACTCCCATTGATCAGATCATAAGCCTTTTGTATATCAATCTTGAAGGCTACTCTTTTGGGTCCAACTTTTCTATTATACCCTTCATAATTTCTTGAGTAAGCATAATATTGTCTTGAATATGCCTACCAGAATAAAAGCACTTTGGTTACAATTCACCGATTACCAAGAACAGTTTGATTCTATTAGTAATGACCTTATCGATGCACTTATAAAGCACATTGCAGCAGTAATTGGTCTAAAATCGTGACCTTATTTGGTGTTTGAACTTTAGGAATCAAAGATACCAAGGTTGCATTTATCTCCTTAACATCTTTCCCGAATCAAAAACTCTTTATAGCCCTCGCAAATATCTTTTCCAATAACATGCCATGTTTTTAAAGAAAGTCGATGTAAAACCATCTCGCCCCGTGCTTTTGAGTCATCAATATCAAACATAGCATTCTTTATTTCCTCATCAAGAACCTCAACAATCATGTCATTAGCCATATCATTGCTTAGTCTTTTAATGAACAAGGTTTCAGATCCACCATTCCTTGAACAGAAAGCTTTTACCAAGGAAATTTTCAAATGTTTCGTAAACAGCTTGAGGAATTTGATCACCTTCATGCCTTACCCCATTATCATCCACAAGAAAATGGACTTTGCCCTTATTGCTTCTCCTTTCGTAACTCTATGAAAAATTTGCTATTCTTATCACCCTCCCGCAACCATTTAATATTAGCCTCGCGCAACAAAAACTTTTCCTCATCCGATTACGCTTCACAAAATTCTTCAAGCAGATTAGCTTCGCAGCTAAGATTGTGATTATAAGGATCATTATCAATAGCCACTTGCACCTCTTTCAACCGATTCCTCAATTTCTACTCTTTGAACAAATTCCCTTTACTCCATGCCAATTTCTTAAGAGGAATCTTCATACTCTTCAATTTTTAACAACTTGAAACATGAAGAATCCATGAACCTCCTTACACCATTTGTCCATAACAATAGGAATAAATTCGCTTATCGCTAAGTAGTTAGAAATCTAAAAGCTTTATGTTTCTTATTCACGTAGTAGGAATACTTAAAATGGAAGGAGTATGATCGAGATAATGTAAGGGAGGAACTTAGCATTAGTGATGGAACTCCTTTATGAAGCCTTCATTAGACATAACTCTATCCAGCTTCTTAAGTACTCCAATCATGTTTCCAACTTTAGCTCTATGCAAATTTTAGTCCAAGTGAAATGAAGACCGATTTGCATATATCTTCAACTTCAACTTTGTTCAAACAGTCCTTGAAACTCAATCATATCGCAATACATGATACTCCACAAGAATGCTCATTAGGTTGGAGTATAACATTCATATCCCCTGAATACACCATGGGTTACCATTAACATATCTCGCTATTACCAATCAATTCCTCCATAGTTTCCTTCTTTCGTAACCTTCATTAGCAAAGATACACAAAGGAGAAGAAACATTTGACCTTGTACTTTGGGGCACTGATTACACACAAGATGGATTGGCTAGTGATGTGAAGAGTTTGAATTGAGTCTCACCACATCCCATCCTACCACAATTCTACATCCTTTTCACATTCTTGCTCATTTGAGATCCATTTCCAATTGATGAAGACCTTATCACAAGTAGTCACCACTTGCTCTTAAGTCTTGTTTCCAAAATAGCATGCACCTTAAGTCGATCATTATGTATCAAATTCCTTACCTCTTTTTGCTTATCCAAAGTATTCATTCCTCTAATGTTCCATATTCCAATCTTATACTCCATAAGAGTCATCATTGAGAACATTACTCCATACCTCTACTATATTCTTTCCCATAGCTTTAGCAATTCCATTATTTAAATTCAAAACATCTTCAACCACATTCTCATCCCTTACTACAATCACTTCTTTCAATCATCCATATCTCTACTCCTATTAAAGTATTCACATATCCTGGGACCAATTCGTAAGATCTTCAAATCTAGGTCGCACTTTGGTATTCGTAAACTTATCCACAATCATTCTTTCATTCAAAGATTTCCAACTCTTGCTCATTATCTTCGTGAAGAGAATCCAAAACCGAATATTTATTAGCGCTTCCTTAATTCCTCAACCACCTTATTTTTACATTCCAAACATTGTTCTTTACCTTATTATTTTCATTGCTACTACCAAGATTCTCCTTGGCCACTTGTTTTTCCTAACTTCCTCGCTTTCTACCATTAGTAGTATACTTTCTAACATCACCACTATTCATTCTAGAATAGTTTGAAAAATTCTTAAAATTTGGGAACTTATTGTTATTATTACCATTAGTAGTACTCTTCCCCGCACTTCACCAATAGTATCTAAACCCACACTATTATTTTCAACAGATGTTTCAGATATCGTAGCATTTCTACAACCTTTCTACATTGATTTCCTTCATGCCCAAACACTTTGCAATGACCACAAACAGAGGTTTCAAATCATAAACTACTTGAACCTTTTACTCCCTTCACATTGTTACACATCTCTATACCGATCTCTATAACCTTTTAAGCTCCTTCTCAAGATCCATTTCAACAAGAACTCTAGCAAACTCAAGATGACCTAACCCTTTATGGCACATATCGCGCAATCATAGTGTCCATCATTATAGGTTTCCCCAAGCTACTAGCCAAAGCACTAATACCATCAATGCACCATGCTTCAAGAGGGACATTTGTAATTTTCACCCAAATGTAATTTTTAGGTTCCAATTTCTCCATGTCCATCTCAGATTCCACTTTTGGACAAACAAAGGCTTATTCTGCACTCATCCAAGGACCCTTCTCAATCACCTCATTCGGACCTTTAACATCCTTGAACTTGAAGACATATTGGCCATTCTTGATGACATCAATATCGCTTACACCAAATTTACTCCACATCCTTCTAATATTGTATCTCGAGTTCACTAATATGCATATTAAAACCAACAAATTGTCCACACATAGTATTCTCGCCATCTTTGACTCTTTAGAAACCAACAAATCATCAAATATTACAACTTCATTACCATTTTCACATTTCGCTTGGGATGTATTTCAGATTTTAGAAACTTCATCCTTTTTACCATTTTAGCATAAGATGATGATTTTCAATACATGCCTCGCTTTTATCGTATATACAATCACCACTTTACAAGCATTAGCAATATCATTGATTCATTAATATTCTCGTAAGAATTCATACTATCAAGAACATGACTTACAACAGAGGAGTTGTTGGATCAAGATCCATATTTGACATATTTCCATCACCTTCCATAGAGTTACCGCTATTCACCCCACCTTCCATATTCAAACCAAGATGACAACTATCACTAGCTTTCTCACCTCCTAATTCCTCACCCAAACAGCTTCCCCAATTTCACCTTCTTCCCTTACCCTGTAATCCTCAATTTCAACATCAACAGACACCATACTTCTTTTCCGACTCAAATTGTCCAAAACATGATCATTATACTTCAAAGGGATCTTAATTTGCCTTTTGATGATCGTTTATTAGACATACCTAATTAAGAGAATTGAATTTTGGCCAAAATTCGGAAATTGAAAAACAATCAAAATCGACAAAAGACTAGCTAAAACAAATAAAACATGATCATGATGTGCGGAATGAAAATTGAATCGATTATACGGTTTAGAATTGAAAAAGCTAAAGAAATGGGAGTAGATCTAAGTTTTTTGATGATTTTCATGGTGAAAAAAGAGCGGGAAATTTGTTGAGGCAGTTTGCATTAAACACTTATATTTTGTGAATATATATATCCATAGTATTTTTACTCAAATCACCTTACTTCTTTCCTCTATGAGAAAGAGAACGAAAAAAAGGAAGAACCACGGGTAAGCGAGTAACTCTATGGTACTATGGCTAGTTATATTCATACAAGGAAATGTAGCCATTGTTGTGACTCTGAGGTGGAACTGCATTTACGAGATTGGCTAAAAGCTAATCTGGAAATGTAGCCATTCCTTGGTGAGTTAGCTTTGGATCTTAAGCTAATGATAATACCTTACTAATGTTGGTAATTTGATCATGTAAATAATATTTGGAGTAAAAATATTTCATCGTTTCACCTTTATTTTTATTTAAAAATACAATGTGAGTACTCATGCATAACGATGAAAATTTACAATGGCAAATACATAGAGTTGCATTTTTTTTTGGGTAAAGATATAGTTGCTAAATTGTTGTTAAGTGTTTCTGTGTTTGGAATTAATTTGGTCAAATATTTCAATAAGAGGGTGGGGGGCATAATTTTGAAGAAAAATGATTTGGGTGCCTAAAACATACGCCTAATGTTAGACCTAAAGATGTTACTGCATAATAAAGCTGTCATTAAATAAAAACGATCTCATTTTCTAAAAGAGTTGTTACTGCATAATAGTAACTCAAAAGTTCTTATTTTGAGAGTTCTAAACTTTTTTTTTTCTTTCTTTTTATATGTAGTACATATGAAAAGAATTGCCGTTATTATAGGTTTTTGAAAGAGCCTAACTCAAAAATAATACATAAAAAATGTTACAAATAGTACGTGGATTGATCATGACTAGTTTATCTGGGTTGATATTCTCATACCATGTGAGATCATATGCACTTCCTTGACCATATGCATTTAAATATCTAAAAACATCTATTGTTAAATTCATTGTGTATAATGTATAGCTTCTTTTATAGTATGCTATTTGTTGATACTCAAAAGAATGTTAAGTAACTCCTCAATAATTAAAAAGACTTGTTATAACCATAGAATACTAATGTAACATGATTAATATTCTTTACATACATTTGACATTCAATCAGTTAATTTGTACCCCTATACATACGGACTACATAATTTGTCAATCAATACAAATAATATACAAAACCCCCATTATTGAGTCTTAATCACCTTTATTGTTGTACTATGTAGTTATAAATCATTGTCTATAAATAACTAGATCAAGAGGTACATACTAAACAAACATAACTAATTGCATAATCCAATATACCATGGTCACCAAATATATCATAGTCTTACTCTTTCTCATCTTCCAATACTCATCGGCGAAGGTTACATACAACGTTGTCACTCTAGGAGGCAAAGCCGATGGTCGTTCAGACACAAAAAATGCATTCTTGAAAGCATGGAATTTGGCTTGTGCCTCCACAAGTCCCGCCATCATCTTCGTGCCTTCTGGTAGGTTCTTGATTGCATCTGCGATCACATTCCTTGGCCAAACTTGTAAAAGCAAAGCCATCACATTTAACATATACGGTACCTTGGTGGCACCCTCTAGTTACAATGCTATCGGCAATGATGATGTATGGATTAAGTTCCACAGAGTTAACCATGTTACAATATCTGGTGGAACCCTTGATGCCCAAGGTGGTCTTCTATGGGCTTGCAAATCCTCTGGAAAAGCATGTCCAAAAGGCGCCACGGTACATACACTACACCAAATTACAACATATACACACTTTTTTCTTCACTACTATGTGTAATTATTTATCAAGTTTAATGCGAGTAAAGTATGTTTATGTAAGCACAAAGATATTATGTCTCATTGCACTAAAATATTCACACTTATATGCATACATATTATATTTGCTGACGCTGTTAAGTGCAGTGATTATTCGATAATCCTCAATTTACCCAGTGCTTCCTCTTGCTTTAGCATTGTGTAACAAATTAAACTTGATCTACAATTTTAATCTATACTAATTATTTATATATTACATGCTTAAGTGCAAATATTTTTTCTGCACTTATAAATGAGGAAATTCCCTGGACAAATTTCAAAATATCCAAAACACTATTTACATAGTTATGATAAATATGAGCAACTAGACAAAAAAATGCAAACATTTCCTCAAACCATATATGTGGATAAAAGTAAGCAAAAAGTATAGTTGTGGCAATGCATATGTTTCTTGTTAATTTATCTATGTATATATGTATTGCTAATTCATCTATGTATATATGTATTGCAGACACTTGGTTTCTATCATTCCCAAAACATAGTAATCAGTAAGTTAAGGTCATTAAACAGTCAGATGTTTCATATCATGCTCTATGCATGCAACAATGCAAAACTACAAGGAGTAAGCATCGTAGCATCCGGGCTCAGCCCGAATACAGATGGTATCCATTTATCATCTTCCACCGGCATCACCATCTTGAACTCTAAGATCTCGACAGGAGACGACTGCATCTCAATAGGCCCAGGAAATTCCAATGTCTGGATAGAGAAGATCGTATGTGGGCCTGGTCACGGCATAAGGTACGTCTATTTAAAAGATAAATATGTTTTGGCTCGACTTAGATACATATCCATTGTAACTGATTATCTGATGTCATGTGCTCACTAAGTTAAATCCAACCAATCATGTTTCACCATTCTTAGATGAAATGGCTAGCTGAGTTTAGGTTGGCAGTCCATGAAAAACACTACTTTTACACTAAAAAAATAGTGCCGAAATAATGAAAATAATTAGAAAGAAGGCCTTTCAATTATAACTTTTAGAAATGGGGTTCCGGTGATTGGAAACTGCCAAATGTGGGTTTTAACAGTAAAATAATCATGTGAATGCAGCTAAAATACAAAATAACCTTACATAAAATTTCTGGATGCAGCATCGGGAGTCTAGGTTGGGAATTACAAGAAGCTGGTGTCCAAAACATAACTGTAAAATCCACAACATTTATAGGTACTCAAAATGGTTTGAGGATAAAGACATGGGCTCGACGAAGCAAGGCGCAACGATGGTTAATGTAAAATACCCTATCATAATAGACGGAAAATATTGTCCAAACAATGGGAATTGCCCAAATGATCAAGTTTCAGGTGTAAAAATCAGCAACGTGGCGTATGAGAATGTACATGGAACATCAGCAACACAAGTGGCTGTGAAATTTGATTGTAGTAAAGGGAGCCCGTGTAGTGGAATTAGATTAAAAGATGTTAGCCTTGTATATGTGGGTAAACCTGCAGTTTCGTCTTGCTCTTATGCTGCTGGTACTGCTTCTGGAATACTTCTACCTACAAGCTGTTTGTAACTATATAATTTTGGTATTTTGTGTTAATAATACCAGAGTTTTAGGACCCAGTGGATACAATCCTCTATCTGTATAGATATTTGATAACTCCTTTTTTGATTTCTTTTGAAATGTTGTCGCTACGCTGACATAGCGTGCCAATTATTGGTCAAGAAGATTATAAATTTTGGTTTACGAGTTTAGAATTTTCCTTGTTGATTTAAGTAAAATTCTACAGCATAAAACAAAAATTTCTACATATCATTAAAAAAAATGCTTAACCCCTAAATCTAGCCAATCATTTTTTTTGAACGGCTGCTATTACATAAAAAGTTGGAAAGATGCCAGAGAGCACAAGTTACATGGAATAGGATACATTGTTATAAGGGATACTATACCAATATATCTGATTAATTGAGAAGTTTCTATTACTACTAGAAATCCAAGTATATGAAAATAGCTTAATATCATTGACTAAGAGGTCCTTTCGGTCCGCTTGATGGCCGGAGAAAAGAGACCTTTTCCTGTAGTTCCAGAGAGAAGATATGGTGGCATATTTAGAATAGCCATAAAGGTTCTTTTAAAACACATGTAGAGAGTGAACCCTCCCACCCTTGGCGCCTTTGGAGATCATGCGTAACCTCAAAACCTCACCATTTTGTAACCGATTCACTCCTTCATATCTGTATTTAACGATTTCTGATCGTTCTCTTATAGTTTTAATCTGAAATTTGGGTTCTATAATGATCCTTGGTTTTTTAGGGTTCCTATGGTTATTCGTCTAGGGAATCTGTCTCACGATTCACTACTGATTTATTATCTACTGATTGCTCGTGGGATTCACTATTATTAATTATCATAACTGCTTGTTAGGGTTTATATCATGCGAGGGTTTGGTGCTGGTTCATTCTAAACCCTAATTTTTTAGGGCTTTGCATATTATTGATGATTAGCGGTGGTACCCGCTGCTGGCGGCGGTACCTCGAAATAAAATTTTCTCACGAATCATGTATTTTAGTTTATTATGCTCTTTTTGACAATAAATTTACGGATATCAAGAAGTTCATGTGACATATCTTAACTCCTTAACTAAGGAATTTATTTCGTCTTTTTGTTCTTTTTTTAAAGCGATTCAGATAACATGAGCCCGTTCGACCAAAGCTTGTTTAGCCCGTGTTCTGTTGGCCGCGCCTGCTCGGGCTCGAGCTCGTTTGGGTCGTGCCCATTCGGGCTCAAGCCCATTTGGCTCGCTTCCCAATAGGGCTTGAATATTTTATAAGTTGGTTGTACAATATGCTTGATAATTTGTATTTCTATGCAATGGGTGTTTTGATAACTGCATTAATTGTATTTATTGACAAGTTAATTAATTGACTAAATTAAATATCTTGACTACATTAATAGCATTAAAGTGTTGTTTTGTCTTTTTAATATGTGCATCAAAGTGGTGTACATTATGCTTCTTGTCTTGTAAGTCTAAAAATTAAAAGGAATATGTGCATTAAAGTGGTGAACATTATGCTTCTTGTCTTGTACGCCTTAAAATTAAGAGTGAGGTGCCTTCATGCATTATATGTAGTATAGATATAGACATGAATTTTCTTTTGATTTCTAGGTATTTGCATGTTTTGGGTATGAAACTTGGGTTTTGGATTCGAGAGGAAGGGTGATAAGAAAATAAGAAAAACATAGTTTGGCCGATCAATGTTGGAAGCCACTTAAGATTAATTGTCCATCAATCATGTTCATCCCAATTTTAATATTGTTACAGCTTTATTTGTATAGTTTTAAGTAAAACAAATAAATTCCTATATTGTTAATTTCTAGTCTCAAATTCATATGGGTTGGGCCAATGTCCAAAACGACCCATTATGAAAACAAATATTATAGTTGATGTTATTTTCCAAAGGATGTGTCGATGGTTCTCTTGAACCAATACATTTGTCACCCTTGGAAAGGTATATATAGTTCTTTATGTAACAGCTTAGCATTATCAATTCAATAATAGAAAAGTTAGTTATTTTGTATTTCCTCCAAATTCTTTTCATTCCTACTACATACAATTCTTGCATACATCTTTCGCACTAAGCATTTGTCAAACAATGGTCAATACAAATTACTTAGAACAAAAGCGGTCAAGGCATCACAACAATGGCCAAGACCAAGACAAGAATTTGCATCGAGCAAAAGCTTGGGAGGCCATTGAGAAGAAAACTACAAGACAACTACTTTCTGATGAAAAGAGAGAGGGAGGAAAGATTAGGAATTTTCATAAAGCAAATCACTCAAGATTGCAAGGACATGTCAAGAAGAAACCGAAGAAATCAAGGACATCAACCAAACACTCCCACAATATCATCACATCGCCTCACAACACGTATTCGTAAAACAAAATGCTTCAAGTGCAAACAAGAGGGCATAACATCGAGATTTTCCCATAAGGAAAATAGAGGAAGAAGTAGGTGATCAAGATGTCCTCATGACTATGCAGACACATCTAGTGGACATCACAAGATGCAAAGCCTTAGTGTAAGTATAAAATATCCTGAATTAATTCATTTTGAAACCAAATGCATAATAAAAGGCACTGATCAAGAACACTAGGATAACATATGGTACATAAGCAACAAAATAAATATGCATGTGTGTTCAAGGTTGAATTTATTCTGCAAGATAAAAGAACAGTTTTCTGTTGGCAAAATAGAAGAAGAAAACAAACTGTTATTTACTTATGGTATTGGGGAAGTAATAGTCAAAAATGGCAATGGGAAATATCTAATCCAAGGGGTTCTCTATGCCCCTGAAGTCTCTTTAAACATCTTATTAGTAGACCTACTTGAAAAACAAATGGTAGAAATCCTCTATGAGGATAAAACTTGCACACTGTCATACATGTTTAAGGATCCCAAAAGTCACATTTTCAATGAAGATAGTCTAAGAATTAAGCAAAATGAGTTCCTAGACAAACATTTTGAAACCTTAGATGCATCTCGTTAACCCATCTTTAGATGTGACTAATGAAATTGAAATTAAAAGGGTGATTTACTCTACAAGAGTCACCACTTTCAATGAATTTATCACTTTCCTAAATCTCATCAGTCAAGACAAATTGGTTGGTCATAAATGGGACTACTTCAGAAAAAGATTTGTAATTGTCCCAAAATGGTTCTATGAGGAGTACTTGAATGGACCCTTGCCTGGTCTTACCACCCATAATAAAAGGCACCACAATACATCTAATGGACCTTTACAAGGCCATTGAATGTTTGGGTGGATACCTACAAGTATATTTTTCAAAGAGTTTTGGTCAAGCAGGAGAAATATTGGGCTTATCTTATCATGATGGAGAAGAACTCAAGTTATGCTACAACAAGTATATGGATGTTCTCAAAAGTTACCACAACGCTGTTAGGATGCATAAGTTGGGACAAGGATCTGTCCCAACCAAGGCCACAGTCAATGTGGATAGAGGCAAAGGATTATATCGCGATACGCTGCACAACGCCTGCTCGGGGTCAAAGGAACTTCCTTTTCGTCGAGCAAGTTTTTCAAAGACCCTAGGCAAAGGAACTTAATCGTCGTAGTGTAGTATTAGGGTAAGCCACGGTATTGATATCATTCTCTGGGGAATAGGAATGCTAGTGAGAAATTACTACGCTAAGGTTGGGGTTGAGGAAGATTATTTTTGTATCTTTTTTATGTTTTTTTAGAAAATGGAAAGGTACGAATCTCGGGGTATTGGATTTGGGGGGGGGGTTGGTATTTCTACCGATTACTCTACTTATCTAATTATCTAATTATCTAAACTAAGGTAAGTGTAGTCTATGTCTATGGTTGTGTGCTTTTATGATGATTAAAAATGTGTTTACTTAAATGCTATTACTCCCTAGTTATCTCCTATTGATTGTTGAATTGTCACGTCCTTATTCTTAACGCGTTGTGTTTTCTAAAGTCGTAGGGTGTGTTTTTATCCCTAACTATTTGAATCTACCTAAGGTTAATAACTACGAAATCTCTAGGATTCATAAACTTAACACTAAGGTTATCTTTGGATATTTAGCCTACAATTCCACTAGCAACTAGAAGCTAAGGTTCAACAAAGATTAACCAAGCATTAAAAACACAACGATGACTTTAAGCACTCCTAAGCCAATCAAAATTAAGATAAGAGACAACCAATCAATATTAAATACCTAGGTTTCATAGATCTAAGCAAACACACAAGTAAATTAGCCGGACATGGAAAACATGCAAGCATACACACAAACAATTGAAGACATAATTGAATTAATGAAGTAAATCACTTATCTTGTTGTAAAATAGGGTATAGAACCCTAAGTTATCGCCTAAGACAACCTATGTTCGGTTTAGGTTTTACTCCACAAAACTACCTCCCTAAAATACCGAAAATTCAATGCTATATATAGAGTTACAATATGATTGCTGCACTCTTTAATTGTGACGCCGCTCGGTCGCCACCATTGGGTTTCATCTTGGCCACGTCAACTCGTGACGGCGCCACCTTATGCTTGTGACGCGGCCGGCTTCAACCTCTCGACGCCGGATCCAAATCTAGGTCGTCTGAGTTGCGATGCCCTACTCTTTTAAACCTGATGCCGTCACTTGTAAAATAACAATTTGCTCTCTGAGTCGTCTCAAGGTGTGTCGCGACGGCGTCGCAATTAAGCTGTGACGCCGTCCCCTTCAATTCCAGCAGCTTGAGTGTCTCGATTCTTGACTTGGCCATTTTCTTCGTATATTCGCGCCTTTTAGTCCGAATAAGTGTCACTCCGGCAATTTGCCTTCAAGAGACCTAAAAAGTGAAAAGGAATGAAATTAAGTAGTAACGGATATAAAAGTGATCAATTAAGAGCTTAAATGACCTCTCAAAAGTGTACCTTTTAAATCCTTATCAAATATCCCTACACTTTGTATTTGTTTGTCCTCAAGCAAATGTGCTTTTTAGCCAATTAATTTATAAGTTAGGGGTCATTAAGCATTAGTTTAGAACAATTCACAACACATATAAGGCCCGCAAAAGTCATAACAAGCACGGAAATTACATACTAGCACCTCACAAGTGGTGTTTGGATACTCTCATCTCTCGGGTGTATATGAAATATATCAGGTTGGAAATGGAAGATAAACACTCATTAACCGGTCCTAGTACATAGATTTCCATAGTCTTGAGACTAGATCAAACCTCCATCGCTTTGGCGTAAGTACCTAGGAAAAACTATCCAAGAGGTTTTTTAAAGGGTTGTAACGTTAGGCTTACGGTAGGGAAACAAATGGTTTGGTGGGATAGGCGATTTAGTGGTGGCAAGTCAAAAATCTTTATGTTACAAGCATGAGAAGAATGACGTTGCTAAGCCAAGACTATACACTCTAAACTCTAGATAAATTGAAATAAACAAACATAAATGTAAAGATAGATGTAGGATGGCATCCCGTATGTTTTTTTTTTTTCATTTTTTTCATCTTTTATTTTTTTATTTTTTTTATACACTTTTACTCTACCATCCTTTACGATAACATCAAAATAATATGGATTTATAGGCACATCCCTACACTTGAGTTTTTATTACTCTAACACTAATTTGACCCGAATTGAAAAGATCAAAACACTTGAAGTACATTATTACGCAAATAAAGGGAATTTGAATTTAACGTTCCTTCCCGTCATTTCATAAAATTTAACTTTTCCCATGAGTCCCAATCATCCCAAAACTGTGTACAAAGGACATGACTCGACTCAGCAACTTATGCAAGCAACTAGATAATTGAACTAATGGTTTAGTATGATAACAATAATTCACTAAAAGTGAGTGCATACAAGGTAGGCTAAGGCGATTTGGGTGTACATTTGGGAGTGGATTGTAAACAATGCTCTTCATTGATATTTCAAAAAACCGAAATATCACGAGAACCGCGAAAAGGATAGGCTCTGAGGGGTTAACTAGGGGTATCGTGTACTAAAGATGAGTACAACGCAAAGGTGTGGGGAATTACTCAACCGATGTGGAAGAAGTAATTATAGTACGGGTATCAAACAAGGGTTATCCTAATGCCTCTTATCATTTAGTTATTCCTAACTACACAAGCATAGTCTCACTAGCGATCTTGGAATGCATCACAAAACAAGTTCTAGAATCTATTATACTACCGGTACATTCTCAAAGCATTAAAGTGGAATGCTTTAATTCCTACAAATCTAAGAGTGATCCTCACATTTTGGGTGGAATTTAAGTGGTAAAGAGTTTTGTGCTAGTCATATAACTTCCTATCCAAGAGACGCTTTCTTAAGACTAATGGCCCACTCCTACATGTCATGAAAAATTTTAAATTTGGTGCCAAAATTACCCTAACCGATATTTCTCATGGTTTATTACACAAATGAAATTGGATAAGGCAAATAGTCAAGGATAAGCATAGTTTCAAAGTTCCCATTTTATTTTCCCTCCTACACTTAAACCGAACATTGTCCCCAATGTTCCCCGAAATATCAAAGTTATGATAATGGAAGGTAATTAAAACGAAGAAACTAGTACTCCCCGATTAGCTCGGTAGGATCCGTGTGAAGTAGTGGTTAAATTATTCTTCAAGAAGAATGTTTGCGTGAAAAACTCCTTCCAATCTTATGTATCTTCTTCTTGATAAATAAAACCCGCACACTTGAAGAAAAGAAACGAAACCTTCACAGAAATCAGCGGTAATAATATATATATATATGACTCTACTAAACTAGGATATAATGCTTATGGAATGGATGTTTCTGATTTTCCGGAAAATTAATACCGAAAATTCCAAAATTTATAAGTAGCTCGAAAACGAGAAAAAGTAGTAAGCGCTTTCTCTCCTCGACGCAGATCGAAGTTACGACTCGACGCCGTCAGTTACCCCGACGTAAACCGGTATGCGATTTTCGAAATAATTCGAAAATTTATATCTTTAGAATCTTGAAAATTTCATGCAAAACATCCATTATAACTCGATACAAGCATTTGTGTCGAACAAACACACATGTATATCTTTTAAATAATCGTAATTCTCATGTTCACGTTCTTTTTGAAGGTGTGTAATCCTCCCTACACTTATCCCTTTTGTAAAATACATTTATATATAATTAAGACAAGGTTAAAGACAAAATAAAACATTTTTACAAATTTAAACATGAGAATAGACAATCAATAAAAGATATACGACACACAAACAAGCAAACAATTAAGCATGAGTTGCCTCCCACAAAGCGCTTTTCTTTATTTATGAGTCTTGTAGCTAGACTCGAAGTTGTGCCCCTACGTGGTCTCGTTTTTCATTCTCAATGAGAATTCTATCATATTGACAAAATTTTCATCGAGTCTATACCTAGGCCCTAGGGTCAACCAATCCTTATAATAAAGTCTCCTTTTCTCCCACATAAAGTTCAAATGTTTTTCAACATCGTCTTCGCTTTTTTCCTCAAAAGCTCTAATGTTGTCTCGTTCAAAAAGTGATAAAGGGCCATATCCATTCGTCTTCCAAAGCATCCTATAAGTGATCTCATCGTCCCCTTCCTTAAACCTAACTGTTCTTTCATACTTATTATGGCTCATTTTAGATGTTTCAACAAACGGTTTTCGTAGCACTATTTGGGATAAGCTATAGTCAATGACACATCCGATGTCTTCTAGGACCACAAAATCAACTAAGTAGGTGAAATTCCCTATAAAGAAGTGTACATCTTTGACTCTTCCCAAAAAGTTGCAAACCCTACCCGGATACTTAGGGTCTCTCCTAATCTTAAGCCGCTCATTCATAATGTCATTGTAAACAGCTGATGACATCACATTAATGGGAGATTCCGTATCTATGTAAGCATGCTCGACATTCCTATATCTGATCATACAAGGGATTTTTAGGTTCCAAGGATTTCCTCTCCTATTCTTTGGACATATCCTAATGATGGGTGATCGGGGATTATCGATTATGTATTGATGGTAAGCAACTTCTTTCTTAGTGGGGTAAAGATTGAAATAAGCACTATCCTCCTCATTCACGTTTTTATCCACTGAGCCATTATCCGAATTACTGCTGATCATGGAGCCAACAACAGAGGCACTAACCACTTTTTCAACAGCATCCCTAATTGTACTATCAAATACCTTTTGCAAATCTTGAAGGTAGTTGTTCTACTCACATAATGGCTTTGGTAATTGTGTTGGTCATTGGGTTGGGGTTTGAGTGAAATTGATTTATTGGGTGGTGGTTGATTATCACCTTCCATGATGAAAAGTGGTGGAGTTACTAACAAAGGTCACGAAGAAGGGGTATAGACTACGAGGAAGCTAAAAATGGGAAAAAAAGCTTACTTGATAGAAATCAAGCAAGGAAACCTAAACGAGGTAGAAATCTAACTAGCTATTCTATTCTCCGCAGCGACGCCAAAAACTTGATACGCGTACAATGTGCGTTCGGGTCAAAGAAACTTCCTTTTAGTCGAACAAGTTTTTCAACACCTAAGCGATGAACCTAATCGTTGTAATGTAGTATTAGGGTAAGCCACGGTATTGATATCGCTCTCTAGGGAATAGGAATGCTAGTGAGAAATTACTACGCTAAGGTTGGGGTTGAGGAAGATTATTTTTGTATCTTTTTTATGTTTTTTTAGAAAATGGAAAGGTATGAATCTCGGGGTATTGGATTTGGGGGGGTTGGTATTTAGACTATAGTTCCACTAGTAACTATAAGCTAAGGTTCAACAAAGATTAATCAAGCATTAAAAACACAATGATGACTTTAAGCACTCCTAAGCCAATCACAATTAAGATAAGAGACAACCAATCAATATTCAATACCTAGGTTTCATAGATCTAAGCAAACACACAAGTAAATTAGTCGGACATGGAAAACATGCAAGCATACACACAAACAATTGAAGACATAATTGAATTAATGAAGTAAATCACTTATCTTGTTGTAAAATAGGGTATGGACCCTAAGTTATCGCCAAGACGATTCTATGTTTGGTTTAGGTTTTACTCACAAAATACCTCCCTAAAATATTGAAAATTCGAATGCTATATATAGAGTTACAATATGCGACGACGCCACTCTTTAATTGTGATGCCGCCGGTCGCCGCCATTAGGGTTTCGTCTTGGCCACGTCAACTCTGTGGCGTCCACCTTATGCTTGTGACACCATTGGCTTCAACCTCGACGCCATCGGGATCCAAATCTAGGGCGTCCGAGTTGCGACGCCTACTCTTTTAAACCCGATGCCGTCACTTGTAAAATAGCAATTTGCTCTCCGAGTCGCCTCAAGGTGTCGCGACGGCGCGCAATTAAGCCGTGACGCCGTCCTTCAATTCCAAAGACTTGAGTGTCTCGATTCTTGACTTGGCCATTTTCTTCGTATATTCGCGCCTTTTCGTCCGAATAAGTGTCATTCCAGCAATTTGCCTTCAAGAGACCTAAAAAGTGTAAAGGAACGAAATTAAGTAGTAACGGATACAAAAGTGATCAATTAAGGGCTTAAATGATCCCTCAAAAGTGTACCTTTTAAATCCTTATTAACTGCCTACAAAGTCATCATCAAGATCAGAAAGATCATCTGACTGCATCTACAAGTATGAAGAACATCTGCAAACTTGAGCACTTTGGTATAAAACTGGAAGAGGAAACTGAGAATGGCAAAGCTTACAACCATCACCAATATAGACATAGCAGCATACCAAATGACCAAAGAATCAAGGAAGAAATCAGAAGTATTTCAAGAGATGACCTTGTCATCATAAACTGAAACAAATCCTATTGAATTAAGAAGCAATGATTAATGGCCATTGATCTTAGGAGGGTGACTGTTGGAAGCCACTTAAGATCAATTTTCCATCAATCATGTTCATTCCAATGTTAATATTGTTACTGACTTTATTTGTATAGTTTTAAGTAAAACAATTGCAGGTCCTATGTTGTTAATTTCTAGTCAGAATTCATATGGGTTGGGCCAATGTCCAAAACGACCCATTATGAAAATGCTTATTATAGTTGATGATTATTTTCCAAAGGATGTGTCGTTTGGTTCTCTTGAACAAACACATTTGGCACCCTTAGAAAGGTATATATAGTTCTTTATGTAACGCTTAGCATTATCAATTCAATAATAGAAAAGTTAGTTATTTTGTATTTCCCTCCAGATTCTTTTCATTCCTACTGCATACAATTCTTGCATACATCTTTCTGCACTTAAGCATTTGTCAAACAATGGTCAATACAAATTACTTCTTAGAACAAAACTGGTCAAGGCATCACAGCAATGGCCAAGACCAGTACAAGAATCAAACGATGGAAAATCGAAGTGGGAACGTTGATAAAGATACTAGTGGGAAGGAAGACTCGAACTTGGAACCTGTTGATGTACAACCTTCAGCAAGTGATCACCTAAGTACACTTCTTTAGCAAGTAAAATAAGTGTTATTGAACAAGAAATGCTTTCTAGGAAACTTGTATTGTGGACGATGATGGGAAACCATTACAGGGCGTTGATAAGCATGACGTAAGTGCTACTTGTAAACCCGATGCGAATGACCAGGTTCCAACAGTTGATAATCATGTTGAGTGTAGTACCGATGATTTTTCTCAAAATGCTAATAAGAATGATGTCAATGTTATGGTTAATAATCCTAAAGATCCTGCTATTTTGGCTGCGTGTAAAAGCTTTGATGAGGCAATAAGTGGTGATGCTAGGGCTAACAAGGTTGAAAAAGTACCAGTGACTAAGTATAATGTGGAATCCCCTCTCTTATGCTTCTAAACCTAGCCCTAAATCTTCCACTAAAGCGAATTTTCGATTAATGGAAGAAACATTGCCTAAAGATGCTGATTATGATGTGAATTTACCTTTAGATTTGGTTCAAGAAGTGAATGAGTGGATGCAAAATTCACTTAATAGGTATTTTATTGGTAAAAGACTTGTGTTTCCTGTGGTTAAATGGTTCTTGCGTAAAAATTGGGTTAAATGTGGTATTCGGAAAGTTACGATGAACGAAAATGGTTTATTCTTTTTCAAGTTCTCATCTATAAAGGATTTTGAGGCTATTCCTCAGGATGGACCTTGGATGATTGGTGGAATCCCCATCTTTCTTAACAAGTGGTCCCCATCGATAAGTCTTTTAAGGAAGATTTGTCCTGTGTTCCGTTATGGATGAAGTTTCACGATGTCCCTATGGTTGCTTATACTCTGGATGGGTTGAGTTTGATTGCTTCTAATAATGGTATTCCTATGATCCTTGATTCTTATACTAATACCATGTGTTTGGAGTAATGGGGGTGCAGTAGTTACGCGAGAGCTTTAATTGAAATCAATGCTTCCAATGATTTTCGTGATAATTTAGTGTCGGTTGTTCGTAAACTTGTAGGGGAAGGGTATACAAAGGAAACTATTAGCATTTAATACAAGTAGGAACCACCTCGGTGTAGTACTTGTTTGCTTTATGGTGACTTGAATGATGATTTTCCTAAGCCGCTCCTAAACGTGTGGTTAATGGGATGGGTAAAAGCATAGGTATTCATTCGGGTGTACCTAAGAGGAAGTCTAATGATGGATTTACTGTTGTGAAGTGGAAAGGAAGGAAGTTTGAGTATCTGCCGGTTGCTTCTAAGGATACCAAGACATCTCCTCCTAAAGATAACACTAAAGAGTCGTCTACATCTAGACAACCAAAGAAAGCTACGAAAGTGGTGAACACTTCAACCAACGTGGCGTCTTCATCTAAATCACCTTCAAATGATAGTAATGTGGTTAGTACTTCTAATGCTTTTCCTGGTATTGATGAGATATATGATTCTACTATAGAAAATGTTCAACCAATGGGTAATTCCAAATCAACTATTGTTGACATTCCTAGTATGGTGTACACTTTGCCTAATGTTATTAGCTCGAATGTGGCTTCTGCTATTCCTTCTCATGTTTTGACTAGCACGTATTTTATTAGTGTGGGTCACGGTTCAAGCATGGGTCGTGAATCGGGTATGGAAAATGTTGGGAATAAGGCTGCTAATCCTGCTCTCGTGGATATTGATTTGGTTAATTTGGAAAGTGATAATGATTATGATGATGAAGTTTTTAAAGTCGAGAATGAAACTTCTAGTTACATGAAGAATGATCCCAATAGTAGCGGTGGAGCTGGTAACAAGAGCTTATATGAGAGATGGAAGGAGGATACCTATGATCAAAACACGTATTCTGATGAAGATCAAGATCTTGATGATTGTGGTTTGACTAGTGCCCAATAGGAGTATGCTAATGTATATAACATTCATCTTCAGGGGCAAATTACATAGGTTTCTTTCTTGTTATACATAAGTATGGAATATCATTCTTATGCTAGGTTAGTCTTATTCTCTGTAGGAGTGTTTGTTTAGCCTTCTTGGGTTGAGTTGTGGGACTCACCCTCAACCGTTGTGATTAACTATTTTTTTTAGTAATATATTTTACCAGGAAACTCTTTACCCAAAAAAAGGCCATAAAGGCCTTACAAGCAAATAATGCAAACTATTAGCGGATATATTATCACATAAACACTCTCTTTGAAGTCCAAACTTTCAAAGACACATAAGGAGGAAGAACAAGAAGGAATTTTGGAAATCTCAAGGTTATATAGCTTGTATTGTGTTTACGGATTAAGCTTTGAAGGTTAATTAGGCTACAATTAGTGTTCTTGATCTCATCATCGCCAACACATAACCAAGTAGGTATAAAAGCTATTTCATTACTTTTCTACAATTTAATTCATAATATGTATGTGTTTACAAATGATTTAAACATCAAAACATATGTAAAATTATCACCATGGCATGTTTGCACCAAAACCTTGTTTGTAAATGAGAACTAGTATGGATTTGTCTAAAAGACGAATTTTGATATTGTTGCGACTTTATAAAATTAGTTGGATAAGTATTACAGTTAGTTATGTTAATATACGTAATTAAGTTAGTGTTACAAAATATATATACTTGTGTAAATTATATAGATCTTGAGTTATTACTTATTTAATTATGTCTTTATGTATTTAATTATGTTGTTGAAGAAATTGGTGGAAAAGATCGGGATTAGGATGGAGTTGAAAGTGTTGTTGGAAGTTTTGGAAATTAAATTAGTATGTTCGGAAAATATACTTGCTGATTTGAACACTTTTGAGGAAAAATGATTTTTAGAGTCACGTTGAGTTCGAATGCTAAAATAGGAAGCTATACTTAAATACCTTTTCGTGGACATATTATTTACAAAAACGGATTATAAGGAAGAAGTTACGAGGAAAAAAAGCATACTACATGATGATTTGCACGGTTACTGAGGCAAACCGGGCAGTTAAGATCGGTTTAGGTGACCAAAAGTTTAAAAACATGAAACTATATTAAAACACCTTTTCGTGGATATTTTATTTGTCCAAAACGAACTTAAAATGAACGAGTTACGTCAAGTTAAAGTTTTCACTTAAAAACTACTCTATTAGAAAATTTCAGTTATTTACCGATAGTATATCTTGTCCGGAAATTTTAAAGTAGTTTCGGCGTCTAAAGTCAAACGAGCTAAAACGCTCTAAAGAAATATTGTAGAGTATAATATATTATATATACGAGTTGGAAGAATTTAAAAACTAACCAACGCCGTTTATTAAAGACGGTCACCAAGACTATATATAAATTTATATAAGCTTATTTTTCTAAAATAAGTGTTACAAGTTCTTGAGACAAGTCAAATGACACCTAGACTTTTGTAAACTAAGACAAGAATACTAATTAGACACGAACGAAATAGGCAGGACTATTTATAGTAAGTCACTTGACTTTGAAGTTCGGACAAAATGAAAGTTTCAAGTGTCGGAACTTATATAACACAACTTCGACATAAAGGTATATTTTACTTATTAAACTAAAGTGCAAACATGTGGGGGTGATATAGGACTTATAAAATATGCATACATATCATTCACTTTATTATATGACCTAATGGACCCCGTTAATTAAATAGGTCGCGGTTAAGGTTTCGTTGCACATTGGACAAAACTATTTTCCGGTTAAAATACTTGCTTGAAGTGAGTTCTCGTAGCCCCTTTTTTCATTATTTTTTCATGGGGAAAAATTATACTCAAATGATATTTTGACTGTTTTTATGTTGTGACACACTGTATTCATGATTTTGGACAATATGTGCCTTGTTGTGTGGTGTCATTATATGTGCGCAACTGTTTAACTCTATTTTAGAGTCGAAGCATTTGATAGTACTATCGGGGTGTTCCCCCTAGACCCGACACTGTGTGTGTCGATGAATATTTTTGGTGACATGACGCCGACACTGTGTTTCGATGAATATATTTTTGGTATTGTGTGACATTTAGTAGGTTCAGTTATTGCAGACATTGTGGTTTCATTAAGTGTTGACGTTGTATATCTTGCTCATTATTTTCATATGCTAAATTATTCACAGCATCGTGGTTTAACACTTAAACCTCGAGCTCACCATATATCTTTATGTTGACATTTTCGAGTATCCATTTTGGTACTAAGAATGAAGTTGCTTAGGAGGTTGAGAACCGGTGACTTAGGAAGACTCAGATAAGACCCTCCGGGTTATGATCCCGTGAAGTTATGCATTTTAGTGTTTTTCATGACATCGTTATTTTGGGACTTATGTATTGTAGCATGTACTTATCACGAATTGTGGGATTGTTGTGACCTTGACGTATTTTGTGTGGTATTCATTTTTTAATACAAATAAACCGTAAAAACAATTGTTTATATTTAGCGATCTCGTTAAGTTTTGTTGATAACAAATATAAAGTTATCATAAGTATAATTCTAAGAATACATGTTATTTTGTAATATATATACAGTTGATTATTTACATACATGTTGTAATAAAACATGTAATAGGTTGGGTAAAAACCATGACCCATGACCCATACCCATAGAGCTTGATCCATAACCCATGACCCATTGCATGATATCATGCATGAAATCATGTTGGGTATTATCCATGATCCATGACCCATGACCCATTGACTATGTACAATGTATCTTGTTGGGTATATGATAACACTCAGATTGTGCATGTTTTTAGTAGCATTGTGTGTACTTTTATATCTGTTATTTGGTTATATTTGTGTGATTTTAGCATTAATCGTATCTAGAGATGTTTGTCTAGCATTCATAACCAAGTGCGAGGAAATGGAGGAAAATGTGGAAATATGCGCTTAATCGAAGATTCCGCCTCGATTAAGCTAAATCCCAAGTACCTTTGAAGACCTTAGTGATTGAAGAACCAAGTTCTACAAGTCGAGTGAAGAGAAAGATCAAGTTCCTTATCTCGAAAGATCCAACGGATCCGGTTACACCTTCACCGGATCGGTTGGCATTTGGCTCGGAATACATGTTTTGCCATGATCGACCGATCGGTCGCAACCCGCAACCGGATCGGTCGGTGTGTTATTATTGAAGACCAACCGGATCGGTTGGTCGTATGACCGATCCGGTTGGAGAAGTCTGCAGTTGTCAAATCTTCATCACTAAGCTTCCCTTTGCATCCAAACGATTCTAGGTCCTTCTCTTGATGTATTCTAGTCCTTCCTTACTCCTTGGAGGCCAAGTCAAGCATTTAACACCCTAGGCTTTGGAATTAGTATAAATAGAGGCTAATGGTGAGCATAATAGACACACTTCAATTACAAAGCTCTCTACTCATCAAACCAAACCTTAACCTCCTGAAATTCGTCCTTAGAAAGCCAGAAAAGTTTGGAGTTCCATAAGTTCCACCGTTGGAAGCCAAAACACTAAGAAGTCCACCACGATCCTTTGGGAATCATTATTTCATCATTTGTAATCTTATTCCAAGCATTGTAAGACTTTCAATCATGTTTTCTAATGATCAAAGTTATGAGTTTATGTTTATGTTTGCTATGAGTGGCTAGTTTCTTTATACACTTGCTTAAATGATGTTGATTATTATATGATTAGTTAGTGATTGTGTTAACATGTTTTAATTCAATTTCAAGTTGATTCTAAGATCCAATTGTGCTAAAGTTTCATAGTGACATTTGTTAATCAAGTTTGGCTAATTGGTAACTATCGTTGGGGTCGAAAGAACTTCAGATTATTCAACTAGTCATAATCATTTTGTCTATGGATGATTGTTTTACCCATTATTCTTGATTATACAAAGGAACTAAGGTGTGGTTGTAATAGAAACGCTTTTGATTATCAAATTGGATTGGTTGGAAACATCTAAATGGTCGTAAGATTAGTTGTTGAAAATTAATTGTAGCCTTTTGTCTATGATCGGGTACCTTTTGTATTGACCATTTCTTAAGCAATTTGATGAACAGTGGATGTTTTTGTGTTTAAGTTTATGAAAGTAGACTTATGAAACTTGAATTGATCTTGAATTGATTGGTTAAACTTAAAGCTTGTTTTATGAACTAAAATCTTGACGAAGGTTTAACTTGTAAGAACAATAGATTAGTTTTCAACTAATTATCACAACCAACATGTTAAGTAGTTAATACAATCACATTAATCTATGATATGATACTAGTTTGAGCAAGTGTAGTTTTTAATCATCTGAATTTCATTATATCTATTTGCTTTGTTATATGTTTTGATCGACTCAGTTAATTCAAACTTGTGCTCGATTCACTCAAATCCTCGCGAGCGATCCCGACTTACCTTCATAATCTTGCTATAACGGACGAGTATACTTGCTCGTATGTGTTATTGGTAATATTGGTAATTCACCTTTATAAATTTAAAACTTGCACCTACCGGCACATCAAGTTTTAGGCGCCACGCTGGATTTGATTGTGTTTCAACAAGTTTTGAATTTCCTCACCGATTCTAAAAAAAAAATATTTTTCACGAAACCTTAACCGGATCCGGTTGCCCATCAACCGAATCGTTACGTGTTTACCCATCAATCGACAGTCCGACCGATCGGTCGCATCCATAACCGATTCGGTTACCTTCCTCTGCTCCATATAAACTGTTTCGTTGTTTGTCCGTGTGTTTAGATATTGCTGGATTCTCTAGGACATTGTATGAACACTCGAGCAATGGAATAGAACCAATTACACCTCTTACCAACCCAGAACGTTTGATTCGAAGAAGAAGGAGAACACGTTTCATACCATTGGAAAACCGTATACCAAGAGTACCAAACCCACCATTTGATAACCTCATTGAAGCCAAAGTTGTTTACAATCCTTTCACCAATTTACCTTTTCCCATGGCGGACGATCAACCCATGTGGGGAACAAACCGAACCGTAGCACCAACACCCGAAAGTGCTATTGTTGCTATTAACCTTGGTGACAACTTCACCGTGAAGGGACATCACCTTTCTATGATCAAAGACCGACAATTCGATGGCGTGCGCTGCCGATCCGCATAAGCACATTGCGAATTCATCGAAATTTGCGGCATGTTCCGTTATGGCGACACCGATGTCAATGCCATCAAACTCAAACTTTTCCCATCATCACTTGCGGAGATGCTAAAGTATGGTACAATGAATTAACCCCGGAATCATCAATACTGGGAGGAGATGAGGCAAGCTTTTGTAAGCCGATTCTTTCCACCGCCATGTTTGATCGATTAATGGGAGAAATTCGTGCTTTCAACCAAAACCCAAACGAATCACTTGTCGAAGCTTGGCTTCGAATGAAAGATTTACCGTAGTTGTCATGGACATGGATTATCAAAGGAACCATTATCCAAATCTTTTACCATGGACTAGATGAAATCTCTCAAGGCATCCTTGATCTTTGGAGGAATTTTTCTATAAAACTCCCAACGATGCACATCAATTGCTCGAAGATCGAGTACTTCTCAAACTTGATTGGTCCAAAGATTCCAAAACCAAACCTCTCCGAAAACCGTTGCTTTTGTCGAAAACACCGATACCTCAAAACTCATGGAGAAGATGGGCGTTAACCTCACAAATCAACTCGCAATACAAGGATATCAAAGATGAAATGAAAGAAATGCGAGACGGATGCAACAATTGTGGAGGAAATCACCCATCGTCCGAGTGCGACGATAAACCTATGGGTGGACCAAAGAAGGAGAAGCAAATTACGTTCAAGGAGGATACCGTGGAGGTGGATATCGTAGTAATTATTACGGTCGAAATTCGAAATTGGCAAGATCGCCGACCAAGGGATGACAACCGTGATTCTCAACCACGAACCGACGATCCACCACACCAAACTTCCGACAAAAGACGGAAGAAACCGAATCGAAAAACCATGAGAGAATTCGTGGTCGGTCAAAATCCGCAAATGATTTTATCAAAATCAATTTTTCAATCTTAAAGCCAAAGTTGAGCAAGGACGGAAAAATCATCAAGCATCTATCCAAGATCTTGAAAGCAAGCTTAGCGACTTTCGACCAACATTCTTCTAGACCATACGGTTCATTGCCAAGTAACACTCAATCCAATCCAAAACCATCAAATGATAAGACGCACTGTCCACCCCAAACACGAAATGAACATATCAATCTTGTTTTCACAAAGTGGTCTCTCGTGCGATCCACCACCTAATCCTAATCCTCCTATCACCGTTGATAGTGAGGATGAAAACGAAGAACCAAACACAACCCAAACCACCAAAAGAAAGACATTCCACCGGTCAAGGCGTATACACGAAAATTCCTTATCCTCAACGCCTAAAGAAAGAGAAGATGGAAGAGCGTTATAAGAAGTTTATCGAAATAATCAAAGAGGTTAGACTCAATGTTCCTCTCGTTGATGTTATAGCCGAATGCCCAATTACGGAAATTTTGAAAGAACTTCTTAATAACAAAAGCAAGCTTGAGCAAATATCGACAACTTTTCTTAACGAAGAATGCTCGACCATAGTTCAAAACAAAATTCCACCAAAGCTCGGAGATCCCGGGAGTTTTCTTATTCCATGTACTTTCGGAATAACGTTAAATGTGATGCTTTAGCCGATCTTGGCGCAAGTATCAATTTGATGCCTTATTCACTCTATTCCAAGTTGTGCAACCACACTGAAACCAACAAAATGAGCATTCGATTGGCAAACCATTCCTATCAATATCCTGTGGAATTCTTGAGAATATGCTTGTTCAAGTCGGTAAATTCATATTTCCGTGGACTTTGTAATTTTGGAAATGGAAGAAGATAGTAAAGTCCCACTCATTTTAGGAAGACCTTTCCTAAACACCGACGCAAATCATCAAAGTTAAAGGAAAAGAACTCAACCTTGGAGTTGGGAAGATCGAATCACTTTTCTTATCGATAAAGCAATGCGCTACCCACATTCGGTGATGACACTTGTTTTAACGTCGATGTTATTGATGAAGTCACCGATGAGGAATTAGATGCATTACTAAACGAATCCGATCCATTCATGACTACTTATGAAAAAATCAATGAAACAGATTTTGACAAAGAATTTGATGATTTCATGAAAGTAGAATTTGAAGAAGATAACTCAGAAGAAGAAGAATTAGAGGAAGAGGAAGGAAATTTTGAGGAAATCACTTTCAATGAAAAAATGCGAATAAAATCCTCTATCGAAGAACCACCCACAGATCTCGAACTCAAACCTCTTCCAAATCATCTTGAATATGCTTATCCGGAGGAAAACTCACTTCTTCCAAAGAGTCATATCTTCATTACTCGAGGATGATGAGAAAGAAAGTTTGGTTTCCGTGCTAAAATCACAAACAAGCTTTTGCTTGGAAAACATCCGATATCCGAGAATTAGTCCTAATTTTTGCAAACACAAAATCAATTTCGAAGAAGGGATTAAACACTGTGGTAGAACGTCAACGTAGACTCAATCCCAACATGAAAGAAGTTGTTAAAAGGAAATCATTAAACTTCTTGATCTTTGGAATCATTTACCCAATTGAGGATAGTCCTTGGGTAAGCCACATTCACTTGTGTTCCAAAGAAAGGAGGAATGAGCGGTTGTAACTAATGAGAGAAATGAGCTAGTTCCAACTAGAACCATCACCGGTTGGCGAGTTTGTATTGACTATCGTAAGTTAAACAAAGCCACCGAAGGGATCATTTTCCACTCCCATTCATGGATCAAATGCTTGAAAGACTAGCGAAATAAATTCTTTTGTTTCCTCGACGATTTTCGTGATATTTCAAATTCCCATCGATCCTAACGATCAAGAAAAGACCACCTTTACTTGTCCTTTTGGAACCTACGCATATCGGCGTATGCCTTTTGGTCTTTGTAATGCACGAAACTTTTCAAAGGTGTATGATCGCCATCTTCAAGACATGCTAGAAACCTCCATGGAAGTTTTCATGGATGATTTCTCGATCTTTGGAGAGTCATTGACTTGCCTTTCTAATCTCGATAAAATGCTTGAAAGATGCGGTTGCACATCTTGTTCTCAATTGGAGAAATGCCACTTTATGGTAACAAGAAGGAATTGTGCTTGGCCACAAAATCTCTAGTGCCGGAATGGAAGTCGACAAAGCAAAGGTCGATGTCATCTCAAAACTTCCACCACCAACCAACGTCAAAGCCGTTAGAAGTTTTTAGGACATCTTGGTTTCTGTGATTCATCAAAGATTTTCCAAAATATCTCGTCCTATGACAAAACTTCTTGAGAAGAATCTATCTTTAACTTCGATCTTGATTGCATAAAAGCTTTCGAATCATGAAATCTCAACTTACTAGTGCTCGATCATGGTTTCACCTAATTGGTCACTACCTTTCGAACTTATGTGCGACGCAAGCGATTTTCTTTGTTGGGTGTCTTAGGACAACGAAGGAAAACACTTTCGCCTATATACTTTGCAAGCAAGACCTTTGAATAGTGCTTGACAAAATTATACCGTCACGAAAAGGAATTACTAGTCATCGTTTTTGCCTTTGACAAATTCGATCATATCTTGTGCTCTCATAAGCGATCGTTTTACCGATCATTCGGCACTCAAATATCTCATTCACCAAGCAAGGCGCTAAACCACGCCTTATTCGATGGATTTTGTTACTCCAAGAATTTGACATCGAAATCAAAGACAAGAAAGGAGCAGAGAATCTTCTCACGATCACTTATCTCGTCTCGAAAATCCTAATCTTGAGGAGTTGAAAGAAGAAGAAATCGATGATTATTTTCCGATGAAACTCTCATGACCATAGGCGGAAATAGCGATCCTTGGTTTCTTGACTTTGCAAACTACCTCGGGAGAATTCTCGAAAAGGACTAACTCATGCTCGGAGAAGCAAATTCTTTTGAACTCAAATACTACTTTTGGGAAGAGCCATATCTTTTCAAAATGTGTCCGATGGGATGATCCAAAGATGTATTTTGGTTCAAAACTCGTAAAATTCTTGACGAATGTCATCATGGCCCAACTGGGGACATTATGGTCCTTCCACCACAGCTAAGAAAGTTTTTGATCTTTGGATTCTATTGGCCAACAATATTCAAAGAAGCACATACACTTGTTCAAAAGCGTGACGCTTGTCAAAGAACCACCAATCTCTCTCGAAGGGATGAAATGTCATAACAAGCATTCAGTGTGTGAAATATTCGATATTTGGGAATAGATTTCATGGGACCTTTCCTAAATCCCACAAATTCGAATACATTCTCGTAGCTATAGATTACGTGTCCAAATGGGCGGTGAAGCTTTACCAACAAACGATGCTCGCGTCGTCGTTAATTTTCTCAAAAGCTTTTACTCGTTATGGAATTCCCAAAGCACTCATAGCGATCGTGGAACTCATTTCGCAATCAACAAATGGAAAAAACCATGAAAAGATATGGAGTTCATCATCGATTTGCAATCGCTTATCATCCACAAACTAGTGGACAAGTCGAAAATACCAACAGAGCTCTCAAAAGAATCTTGGAAAAACCGTAAAGACAATCCATCTTTATGGGCAAGGAAACTTGATGATGCTCTGTGGGCATTTCGAACGACTTATAAAACACCAATTGGTACAACTCCTACAGACTCTGTATGGAAGACTTGTCATTTACCATTCGAAGTTGAACATCGTGCTTATTGGGCGCTCGGACAATGTAACACCGATCTCAAAATAGTTTGGAGAGAAAAGATTTACGCAATTGCACGAACTTGGATGAATTAAGACTCCAAGCTTATGAAAACTCCAAAGCGTATAAAGCGAACAAAAGCCTATCATGATAAAAGCTACGAATTCGGAAAGAATTCAAAGCCGGAGATAAAGTTACGCTTTTAACATGAAATTCAAATTCAAAGCTCTAAGTTACAACCAAAATGGTTTGGACCATATGTCGTTAAACATGGATATCCATCCGGTATGTCGAGCTCTATGACAAACAAGGTGGAAGTTTCATTGTTAATGGACACCGAATCAAGTTATACTACGATAAGGAGCAAGCGAATGAAGTTTCGATTCTGCGGTGTCACGGAGACACCATGAGAATGAATTCGAAACTATCACTTTTGTAGCACCATTTCACGGAAGAATTCCACAAACTATCCCATGGAAACCAAGCTGCTGAATTAAATGCGGAGCGATATTGAAGATCTTGGTGAAGAATTTATGTACATCCCGAACTCTATAAAATGTTCAAAGCGCCTTGCAAATTGAATAAGTCGGGAAGAATCGAGTCGGTGATGACTCATTAATAAAACAAGCGCTTCTCGGGAGGCAACCGTGTGTTTCATATTTGATTTTACGTGGTCACTCCCAAAGTCTTAACCTTTGGTTGAACTTAAGTGTGGGGTGCCACCTTTTAATAAAACCTTTTGTTTGTTTATAAGATTGTGTGCGGTGATGATTTCTCTAGTGGGCGCCAGGGAATGAAGAAAGAATTTTAAGTCGATAAACTCGTTGACATATCTGGTTTCATCTCTATTTTCCCTATTTCTATACTTTGAAGTTCGTTTATCATTGAGGACAATGTCTAACTTAAGTGTGGGGGGTGAATAGGAAAAATTAGAGTTTTCATGCTTAAAATTAAAATTTTGTTTGCCACTTGTGATCTAGTTGTTTTCACACTTTTAGGAATATCTATTAGAATAATTGGATCATTCCTTTGGTAAAAGCGGTAATATTTGAAACTTGAGATGTGTTCGATTACTATTGCAATCCATTTTGGATCGATAAACATTTGCTAACACATATTATACCCTTTCCATTAAATTGTGAGGATTTAAGCCTATTTCTTATTAGCATACACCTTTTATGCTTAGAACTTTTATGAGTGTCTTGGTGATTTTATTTATTCTAGAACTTGTGCTTGTAAATCATTACTAGACCATGATGAGATTGCATTCATGCGATATAAGTGAATCGTGTGATAAAGAGGCAACTTAGGATTTAACCCAAATGGCCTTCCATTTTACATCTAATGATATATTAGCTAGCCTCATCGGTTAGTTAACCACCCACATGGACCCATTTGTAGTGCTCATTTTAGCACTAGATACCCCTAGTTACACCTTCCGAGCCATCCCTTTCATTTTGCTTCACCCGGAAAATACAAAAGATTTTACACTTTAAACCTTAGCCTACCCTTATCAATGTCTAACGGTTGGTTGCTAGTTTCATGGAAAGTGAAGATTGTTCAAATGATTATGAGTACCACATCATATGTGATTGATTGAGCCATGTATTATGAGTAAAAAAAAAAAAAAAAAATGTTGAAAGTATGGAAATAATAGCCAATGTGCTATGATCGAAGAATAATTGACATGGCAAAGCAAAGAAAGTGAAAAAGAAGAAAGCAAAGCTATAATCGTTTATTTGGTTCGTGGAATGTTTGGTATCTAGCAACATGGGTATTAGACTTGATTTCATTTTTATTTTTACACCAATTCCATTAAACATTCCCATGCCTTATCCATACCCTTAACCCTTAGCCTATCATTATAACCCGAATAAAAGCCCTCTTTAGATGTTTTACTTGGTGCTCACGCCACGTCGGTGGAGTTTTGTTTCTTGTACAAGCTTATGGTAATAATCTAATCATGGTGAGCAATGAGTGTGATTTATCTTGTTACTCCACTAAAATGAGTGATTGAGTGAATTATATTCCATTATTTTTCGTGAGGTGTTACGAAATGTTTATCATGCAAGAAAATCATTGGATATTGTCAAACATCTTGATATTTCATCTTTATAAGCATAATTGATGAATCTTCTCTCGTATTTATACTTGGTTGATTTGCATCACATTTTCATAATCACGATCTTGTCCCGGTGGATGTTTGTCCTAGATTTGCTTGAGGCAAGCAAAGTTTAAGTGTGGGGAATTTGATAACACTCGGATTGTGCATGTTTTAGTAGCATTGTGTGTACTTTTATATCATTATTTGGTTATATTTGTGTGATTTTAGCACTTAATCGTATCTAGAGATGTTTGTCTAGCATTCATAACCAAGTGCGTGGAAATGGAGGAAAATGTGGAAATATGCGATTAATCGAAGATTCCGTCTCGATTAAGCTAAATCCAAGTACCTTTGAAGACCTTAGTGATTGAAGAACCAAGTTCTACAAGTCGAGTGAAGAGAAAGATCAAGTTCCTTATCTCGGAAGATCCAACCGGATCCGGTTACACCTTCAGTAGGATCGGTTGGCATTTGGCCGGAATACATGTTTTTGCCATGATCGACCGATCGGTCGCAACCCGCAACCGGATCGGTCGGTGTGTTATTATTGAAGACCAACCGGATCGGTTGGTCGTATGACCGATCCGGTTGGAGAAGCTGCAGTTGTCAAATCTTCATCACTAAGCTTCCCCTTTGCATCCAAACGATTCTAGGTCCTTCTCTTGATGTATTCTAGTCCCTTCCTTACTCCTTGGAGGCCAAGTCAAGCATTTAACACCCTAGGCTTTGGAATTAGTATAAATAGAGGCTAATGGTGAGCATAATAGACACACTTCAATTACAAAGCTCTCTACTCATCAAACCAAACCTTAACCTCCTGAAATTCGTCCTTAGAAAGCCAGAAAAGTTTGGAGTTCCATAAGTTCCACCGTTGGAAGCCAAAACACTAAGAAGTCCACCACGATCCTTTGGGAATCATTATTTCATCATTTGTAATCTTATTCCAAGCATTGTAAGACTTTCAATCATGTTTTCTAATGATCAAAGTTATGAGTTTATGTTTATGTTTGCTATGAGTGGCTAGTTTCTTTATACACTTGCTTAAATGATGTTGATTATTATATGATTAGTTAGTGATTGTGTTAACATGTTTTAATTCAATTTCAAGTTGATTCTAAGATCCAATTGTGCTAAAGTTTCATAGTGACATTTGTTAATCAAGTTTGGCTAATTGGTAACTATCGTTGGGGTCGAAAGAACTTCGTATTATTCAACTAGTCATAATCATTTTGTCTATGGATGATTGTTTTACCCATTATTCTTGATTATACAAAGGAACTAAGGTGTGGTTGTAATAGAAACGCTTTTGATTATCAAATTGGATTGGTTGGAAACATCTAAATGGTCGTAAGATTAGTTGTTGAAAATTAATTGTAGCCTTTTGTCTATGATCGGGTACCTTTTGTATTGACCATTTCTTAAGCAATTTGATGAGCAGTGGATGTTTTTGTGTTTAAGTTTATGAAAGTAGACTTATGAAACTTGAATTGATCTTGAATTGATTGGTTAAACTTAAAGCTTGTTTTATGAACTAAAATCTTGACGAAGGTTTAACTTGTAAGAACAATAGATTAGTTTTCAACTAATTATCACAACCAACATGTTAAGTAGTTAATACAATCACATTAATCTATGATATGATACTAGTTTGAGCAAGTGTAGTTTTAATCATCTGAATTTCATTATATCTATTTGCTTTGTTATATGTTTTGATCGACTCGTTAATTCAAACTTGTGCTCGATTCACTCAAATCCTATGAACGATCCCGACTTACCTTCATAATCTTGCTATAACGGACGAGTATACTTGCTCGTATGTGTTATTGGTAATATTGGTAATTCACCTTTTATAAATTTAAAACTTGCACCTACCGGGCACATCAGTATACATGATCCAAAGTCCATGACCCATGGTCCATAACCCATAACCCATAACCCGGTTTGGTATCTAAAATCCAGACTTAACTGAACCAGAGGCTGGATCCCTTGGATTACACTGGCCGGATCCATTGGGTAAGGGATCCGCCGGATCCGGTGAACAGTAGACGACATAATGTCTATAAATAGTGAGTCATTTCTCCATTGTTTCTCACCCTTCTTCTTACAACTCTCTCATACATTATCTCACTCTTCTAACCTCAGATCACTTGATCATTCTTGTAGTTCTTCTCTCTTTATTGTGATTCTCTTTTAGGTCCTTCACGAAGGTGAGATCACGATATTCATACAAGTCATCCAAGCAAAGGGTCCTTTATTGATTTGTCCATTCACAAGATTTTAGTAGCTTATCTTGTATTTCGTATTTCACATATTTGTTCAGAATAGTTGTGTAAAGGTTTGGTTCTACCTCGTGGAGGTATTTAGCTTTGTACCAGAAAAAGTGTAAGCGACGTTGTGAGGCTTCTCCACTGATTGAAGGAGCTTGTTGACATAGTAATTGAACTCTCGAGTGGGGTACTCGGGGAGTGGAGTAGGGCAAGGAATGTGTCCTTGTAGCCGAACCACTATAAATTACTTGTGTCGCTACTTTCTATCTCTTACTTTACTTACATTATTTATTTACTTTATTTATTATTTGGTAATATCTATTCATCCACAAGATTTCACATAAGCTTGAATCTAAACTTTTGAAATCTAAATTTAAATCGGTAAAACTATTCAACCCCCTCTTCTAGTTTTCCACATGTTTAGTAATTCTCTATTTTGTCATGCCTTGTGTCTCGTGTTATGAGGTCATACCCCGATTATCTTTCCGCTGCGATAATTTGAGGGTGTGACACATATTCTTGTTTTGTTGGTTGTTACATAGTAAGAAAATCATAAGAAATGTCTTTTTAACAACCAAATTATTTATATACTTACGTAAATAAAAAAAACTTATAATTGTTCGCGTTTGAACGCGGACATGCATAGAAAGTCTATCATAGCTATGCTTTTGATGTGTTCCTATTCCACATGGACACTTAAAAGGATCATTTCTGTCAATACAAATAAGCCATAAAAATGTTTATTTATATTTTACGATCTTCTAATGTTTTGTCGACAACCAACGTAAAATCATTTTAACGAAACAAATAAAATGCGTAAATGGTTTGAGCCAATAGTTTACTAACATACTTTTACTAAACATATTAAAACTATATCAAAACATGTTTAGTAAATAAGTTATAAAACCAAAGACATTTTTATAAAACACTAACAAGTAATACTGTTTACATCTTATAGAAATGCATATGTATAACAACTAGTGTTTACATTTTATAGAAATATATATATACTTTGTATATGTTGTAATTGGTAACTAATGGGTAAAAACCAAAGTCTATAACCCATGACCGATGACCGAAGATCCATTGACTAGGTACAATGAATATTGTTGGGTAAAAACCAAAGTCCATAACCCATACCCATGGAGCATGATCCATAACCCATGATCCATTGCATGACATCATACATGAAGTCATGTTGGCTATTATCCATGATCCATGACCCAAAGTCCATGACCAGGCCCAAGATCCATAACCCAATTACTAGGTACATTGCATCTTGTTGAGTATCCATAATCCATTACCCATAACCCATGGTTCATAACACATAACCGGTTTGCAACAAATCCGGACTAAAGCGACCCAGATGGCGGATCCGGGTTTTGACTAGCGGGATCCCTCCTGGGAGGATCCGTGGGACGATAGACATAATTTGTCTATAAATAGTGAGCCATTTCTCTTTTGCTCACCACTACTCTTAGATACACTTTCTCCCAGTATTCTAACATCTTTAACCACTGATCCAAAGGATCATTCTATATAGTTTTATTTTTATGTGATTCTCTAGGTTCCTCTTAAAGGCGAGATCACTACCTCTTGAAGACATGCAAGCTCAAGTCATGAGTTGCGAAGCTTCGTCATCATCAAGACCACTGAAGTGCATCTTGTTGATAGTTCTCTTTCCTCCCTCCATAAAAGTGTTGTGTTGAAGGCATTAGTGAAAGGTGCTGAAGGGTCATGTTGAAGGCATTAGTGAAAGGTGCCAAAGGTGTACATTCGATATGGTGCATCGATGTACAAGTTAGATAGTTTGGGTTAAAGGATGTTGATATCCTTCTAGTTTTATAACAAGGAGTGCGTCTCCTTTGGGATAGTGTTGTGGTGTAGTGTTGGGTAGTAGTTCCTCCTTTGTAATGGAACTCGGTATCTAGCCTTGTACCGGATAAAGTGTAGGCGACGTTGTGATAGGTTGTTCTACCTCGTGGAAGAACTCGGTGTCTAGCCTTGTACCGGATAAAGAGTAGGCGACGTTGTGAAGGCTTCTCTGCCATATTAAGGAGCTTGTGTTGTGTAGTGCTTACAAACTCTCGAGTGGGGTGCTCAGGGAGTGGAGTAGGGCAAGAAATGTGTCCTTATAGCCGAACCACTATAAATACTCATGTCGTGGTTTTGTGTTCCTTCTTGTTTATCCTTGCATTACTTACTTATATGAAAAAATAAGCATAATCTCTCCATAATCTCATGTGCCAAACATAGCCAAAATGTAGCCTTTAGGGACTACATGTAGTCGCTAAGGTTTCGCGCCAACCTTCTCACCAATGAAAATGTAAAAATAAAATTAATAAACACTTTTTTTTTTTGCAGTGGCCTTACTTCTAGCAACTACATGTAGTCGCTAGAAGCGCGGTTTTTCTTTGACTTTTTGGTTTCGTCACCAAACATTTAGCAATGTAGTCTTTATAACTTTATTTTTGTGGTGTGGGGGACTTAAAGCGGCCACATGTGGTCGCTATAAGTTACCATGTAGTCCCCAAAAGTTCTGGTCAAAGATCGAGGCAAGAAAGTTGAAAATTCCGTCACCACATTTATAGCGACTACCGTAATCGCTCTGAGCTGGTTATAGCGACCACATTTTGTGGTCCTAGAAGTCTTGATAGCGAGATCTTTGAATTGGTGTAATGATAAAATCGATGGAAACAAGAACAACCACAACCCAAATAACAATTGTGCAAAACTCTCTCGAAAATTTTGAGTCCATCCGTGTGTCTAAATGATCTTGTTTAATCCAAAAGTGCTCATCATACTTCTTCCTAACATAATTTATACCAAGCAACATGTTACTAATAAGCCGTGAAAGGCGCAGTGAACCGATAAAGTATTGCTCGAGGTTAACCTCCTAGTCCAGCCTTGAGGGAACCTGAAGAAAGGGAAAGAGATGCAATAGCTTATAACCCCAATATGCTTAAATCAGAAGAACCTAATTCTTGTTCTTTAGGAACCCACAAAACATTGCAGAAAAAGTGACCAGGAAAATAGAAATTTTAGTTTTTCTCTAGTCTTGCTACAAACTTAATAAAAGAAAAATATTTTTGATAAAAGGAACGCAGGGTTTTGTGAAGGAGGGTTTAATAGGGTCTTGTGTTTGGAATTTGAAAACGGTAATGACCGAAACTGACTCAAAAATCTCTTTGAAGTATTTATACTTTATCTCAATTTGTGTGCATGTGTGACAATCTATAATATTATTTATTTATCTATCACACATATCCTTATTGTATTGCAATTATACACGTATATAAACAGTATTGTACTTTTATATGAATTACTATAAGCCTATATATATCAAGAGCAACACATGCATATTGTACGAACAACTACCTGACTATATACTTCAACAATCGATCTTTTACCATGGTGATAAAGTATTTTTTCATCATCTACTTTCTTATCTTTCTTATCGTTCAACACTCGTCGGCTAAAGTAACATACAATGTTGCTGCGTTAGGAGCTAAAGCCGACGGTCGTTTTGACACAAAAAACGCTTTCTTGAGAGCTGGAATATGGCTTGTGCTTCTACTACTCCGGCCACTATCTATGTCCCGCGTGGTAGGTACTTGATAGTTACATTCTCCGGCCAATCATGTAAGAACAAAGGTATAAGTATTAGCATAGATGGGACTTTGGTAGCACCTTCTAGTTATAATGCTATCGGAAAAGATGATGTATGGATTAAGTTCCATAGGGTTAATCATGTTACCATATCTGATGGAACCCTAGATGCACAAGGTAGTTCTTTGTGGGCTTGCAAATTATCGGGGAAGACTTGTCCTAAAGGAGCTACGGTAAGTACGACTATAAACTACAATTTATACAAAAATTGCACTTTCTTCTTCTTCATATACAACTTAAATTTAGTTATCCAATTTTTTTTTCAAGTAGTTCATATTTAAAAACGTGGATAGAAATATCATATTAAGAAGCACACACCTACGATATTGAATTATCTACAAATGTATGACATTCTTTAATTATAGAATTTCAACTAAATTTATGCATTCATAGTCGTCTCTTCAATATGCATAGAGTGTTAACTTTGCACTTAATATATCAAAAGTTAAAAACAGGTATTGTAGTTTGTTTTTCTAATGGTTATTTGTTTATAAGAGCTGTTATGTTTGATTAAATTTTTGCATAACTCATTTGGGCCCAACATTGCAGGCAACATAAATAGTCATGAAGTTCATAATGCATAAAAAAATTTGCATATACCTGTAAAATAAAGATACATTTTTCACAATCGTTGCCCTTATCTCTCTTGTCAATGAGCCAGTTAACATACTTATATGTCAATCGTTGGAACCATAGCTATGAACCAACATCCAGTCGGCTAAAATATGGATCATCATTCTCAAAATGTAGTGATCAGCAACTTAAAGTCGTTAAACAGCCACATGTTTCATATCCTCCTATATGCATGCAACAATGCCAAGCTACAAGGTGTGAGCATCTTAGCATCCGGGACCAGCCCGAACACAGATGGTATACATTTATCACTTTCTACTGGTATTACCATATTGGGCTCTACGATCTCGACGGGAGATGATTGTGTATAGGCCCGGGAAATTCCAATGTCTGGATAGAGAAGGTCACGTGTGGCCCTGGTCACGGCATAAGGTATATTTATAATATAAATATGTTTAGATTCAACTTATGTGCATATTCGTATGTACGAGTCATATATGTTAAGCAAATAAAACACTTACATAATCACTCATAACACCCTCAAATCAATGACCTTTTGACGTGAATTGGGAACAACTTATTCAGAATATACAACACTTTGATATTATGTAATCCGTAATAACTAACTAGATGTAAATACATTGCATTTGTTTTTTCAGCATTGGGAGTACTCTAGGATGGGATTTGCAAGAAGCCGGTGTCCAAAACATAACTGTAAAAAGCTCAACGTTTATAGGTACTCAAAATGGTGTGAGGATAAAGACATGGGCTCGTCGTAGCAATGGGTTCGTGAGGAATATATTTTTCATACATGCAACAATGGTGAACGTAAAATACCCAATCATAATAGACGGAAAATATTGCCCCCACAATACTAATTGTCCCAAAGAAGCTGCTGGAGTGAAGATCAGTAACGTGGTATATGAGGATGTACACGGAACATCAGCAACACCAGTGGCCGTGAAATTTGATTGTAGCAAAGGAAGCCCGTGTCGTGGAATAAGATTAAAGGATGTTAACCTTGTATACTCGGGTAAACCAGCGATTTCGTCTTGCTCTTTTGCCAGTGGTACTTCTTCGGATTACTCATACCAAGAAGTTGTTTGTAACTACATAGTTTGTGACTGAGTGTTATTTTCTTAGTTCTATTAGAATATATTCGGACCATTGGATATGTATATATCGAATCACTCCGTTATCTATTTGCTTGTAATGTTACTGACAAGGATTTCGAAATATTCGCGCATTGCAGCCGGTCATTTTTTTAATGTGATTTTTATGTTATTTTACTATTTACTTTGTTCATTCAAAAATAAATTGTGTTGCTCACATCTATATTGTTGCTGAGTGTATGTGATTTGATTTACTGTAATGTTCACTAATTTTTACGTAATTGTTTTCTCATCAACCTCTATAAAATTTGTAATCTATAAAATTTAGAGGGGTTTGAACTTTGAACCCAGATCTAAAGGGTAACTGTTGGACTTATTAATGTCTTAGATGCCAAAAGGATAACAAGATGGGTCAAGAAGAAACTTTCTGTCATGGGCTGCAATCCGCAGGCCTCAAAACCCAACATATGACAGTTAGATAAACGGTTATTTTCATTGTACCGTTGTATTCTAGGGTTACAACTCTTTGATGAATCGTTGTATCTTTTCATGAAGCAACGTTTCATATGTATAAATAGATTAGGAATTCAATGTAAACATTCAACCCTTTTCATTATCAATATATCAGTTATAGGGTTCAACCCATATCTTCTTTGTTTCATTATTATTGATTCTTTGAATGGTTGATTATGCATGTTGTTGTCTGATCATAATGATCCTAGAAGACATCAAACCTGTGTCGAATTATCAACAGTGGCATCAGAGCCAAAGGGGATCAAACAACAACAATTCATATTCAATCACCACGACAGAAGCCATGCCAATTAAGAAGGAAAATTCAGAAACGGTTACAAACACCGAGATGGTGGTTAACCAAGAAGAAAGCAACCATGGAAATAATGGATGCATTTGAAGAGGCTTGTTGGTTTTTCTCTTTTACCAACAAAAGCCATAAAGATACTTGGCCTGTCAAAGAACATGGCTTGAAGATCTACATGCTACAATCAATATTTTTTGACGACTTCAATTACTGCAAGGGGATCACTTTTTTTGGAACAGAACGACATGTTTCCAAAGGCAAAGAAATATGCCAGGCAAGAATGCCATAGAGATCGACAAGATCCTGTGATCAAACCCTATTAAATAAGCAGACAAGAAGAACAGTCAAGATTGAGCATTTTATTTTATTTTTGATCTTTAATATAACAAGTATCAATAAACTACAAAATTGAAGGAAGGCATGAGCAAGAAGAATCAAGGACAAAGAAGAACAGAGACTTTTGGCATTCGACATTAGGAGGGAGATGTTGGACTTATTAATGTCTTAGATGCCAAAAGGATAACAAGATAGGTCAAGAAGAAACTTTCTGTCATGGGCTGCAATCCATGAGCCTCAAAACCCAACATATGACAGTTAGATAAACGGTTATTTTCATTGTACCGTTGTATTCTAGGGTTACAACTCTTTGATGAATCGTTGTATCTTTTCATGAAGCAACGTTTCATATGTATAAATAGATTAGAATTCAATGTAAACATTCAACCCTTTTCATTATCAATATATCAGTTATAGGGTTCAACTCATATCTTCTTTGTTTCATTATTATTGATTCTTTGAATGGTTGATTATGCATGTTGTTGTCTGATCATAATGATCCTGGAAGACATCAAACCTGTGTCGAATTATCAACAGTAACTAGAAAGCAGCTTAACCAGTGGGCTTCATATTAACTTATGTATTGAGCATTACTGTAGTAATGAAGCAATGTATAGTGAATTAGAATGGTAGGTGTTATCGGTAATACTTATAGAGCACGAACCACTTAAATATGTCATCTATTCTGCTTACAAAGCACAAACCACTTGAATCTTAAAGTCGAAAAATTCAGTAGCAATATTACTTAAAAAACCTCCGGCTAACCAAGTATATATTATATAGCTATTAAAAAGAAAATACTATACTACCGTATTTGTCAATGTATTGATGAACAAAAAATAAGAAATACAAGGAATTCAAGTTGAAACTTGAAACCATATATATCTGCATTACAGTGTCCATACGAAGAAAAAAACTCAGATCGTTGCTATATTAAGACAGATGATACTAAACTTTATCAGGCTAAAAGCACCTTGTGATATTGAAGTATCTGATCAATCAACTACTCAATTGGATCTTGGAACCTGCCACTATCATTTGAGGCCCGAGACAGTGTTTTTAACTTAACAGAACCCACCACACCAGCTTCCTCGTCAATGCTTTGTAGTGTGCTTATCTTGGCAGAACCTGCCGTTCCAGCTTCCTCATCAATGTGCTTATTTTGTTCAGACTCATCGGCAGCATCATCGCGGGGTTCTTTCACTTCTTTATCGGACCTGGAATAGCCTTAAAAACTTTAAAAATCCATGAGATCATATCATTCATAGGTCCCGCCATAATGGGATCCACAAAGCAAAATGTACTTTTTTTCTGCTTATATTTCTGTTTAGTTTTTGGTGTAAAAATCATAGTTACATTTATGTTTCTTAGAGTACCAAATTTGACCCATTTATGGATAAACGGGGTTAATTAGGGTTATATTTACCTCTAATGTGTGGTTTTTTTGAAAAGCCTAGAATTAGAACAAGTCAAACTAGGCGAAAGTCAACCAAGGGGTATTCAAAACAATAAGTCCTGTAAATCTTTTTATTAACCGGCACGTTTTAATCCGTTACATGAAAGAGTAGCATATGTGAATGAAATAACAAACATACGCTGAATAAACAACGAGCCCGACAGCAACAGCAGCAAACGCTACAAAGTACATCCAATCAACCTGATAATATATGCCAATGTTAGCTTCTTGCAAAATTATAACTCAAGCTCGATATTGGTACAAACCTTCTCGTGGTACACAAATATACGTATCAATACAGACCACATGTCTGATGTCAGCAAAGATAGATTTAGCATAGTAGAGCCGCTAATCTGCATTTGATATGGGCATGAACAAACTTCTAAAATTAAGTTCTCAGTAACTTGCATAACAGGAAAACCGTACACAAAGTGCTTAGTTTTATGGTGATGTATAAAGAAAATTTTTGCAAGCTCGCACCTTTAGCAAGATCGGCACACCTGAGTAAAACAGAAACATTGCTGCTGCAAATCCGGCATATGGAAGCACCTATGACAAACAAATTTATTATTTCCATGGTATTATCTTTGTTAAAAAAAATATCCTCTGAATAAAAAGTTTCAGCTTCGGCCATTACTTAAAAATAAAAAAACTTAAGTAAACATAAAAAGGGTCAAAAGTCATGCCAAATGTATTCATAGTTGTTTATCACAATTCCAATATATTAATTATTTGCAGTGGCAGGTGAAATCAGGTTGTTTAGAATACCCATTTCCTAACTTTTCAGACTCGCCCATACTGACCAGAAACAGTTTATTGAATTTAGTAATGCTTCATATACGTAAACCACAACTATAAGAGGAAAAAAAAAAGGCTATTCCGGCCAAGACCGGGCTATATCGGGCCAACACCCGGCTATAGCCGGCCAAGCCGGTTCTAACTGTTGGTTTAATTTGTGGGAGTTCTAAAACACGACAAAGCAACTAAATGTGTGTGAGCCGATGGGGGCACACGCGATAAACACGAGTATACATGTTGAACGTAACTTATACTTGAATTGTAACTTACCCGTTTATGCATGAAACTGACCCAATCATTAAATTGGCCCGTGGGCTTTTATTAGTTCATAATTGGGTCGTTTGGGTGGAGCCTTGGGCCATGAAAGATCCACACCGATTGGGTACAGGGATTAGAGTGGGTTGGGTTTGTTTTGTGTCGAACAAGCTAGGGATTCCTCTAGGGTTTCAACTTGTGCACTATATAAACAACCCTCCACCTCTTGCATTCTCACGCATAAACTTCTGCTTCTAAACCCTAAAACCGATCTCCATATTCCAGCTTTTCTTTCTTGGTCGATTGACATAACAAGTCGACAAGGAGGGTTCTAGTTTTGGTCCTAAACTTGTATTTGCAACAAGTGTTTAGGTGTGGTGGTTACTTGTTGCTTCTGGTCTCCTGGTCGACTAAATCACAGCAGCAACAAGGGTTCTAGCTGCTTCTGTTTGCAGCCTCGTATCTCGGACAGAAGACAAGGATATCGGACAAGGCGTGTCCGATATCGGGTAAGCTTTGAAAGCTGTTTTTCCAGCTTGGTTATCACGTACAGAAGGTGACTAGTTCCAGGTGGTATTCTGATTCGTGGGTTTAATTCAAGTAAGACAAAGGTTGTTTGTTTTTTATAGTTACGTTCTCGACTAGCTACATCGAACGTATACGTGAATCGGGTTTGTGTGTGATACTCTTCGAGGTGTTTACTTTAGACACTTAAAGGTTTCGTAGGGTTTCTTGTTCCGTTACTAGTGTTCAATTGCCAAGCAAGGTTAGCCTTCTTTATTCCCTTTTAATTATTTAATATTGTATTAAATTATGTGTTTATTAATTACGTGTTAACATAATTGTATTAACTAGATCCATTTTCCGCTGCGTACTCGTAGAGATTACTTGTTAACTAGATCTAAAATCCCAACACTAACCGGGTCTTAGCCGGATATAGCCAGGTCGTGGCCGGAATAGCCGAGTCTTGGCGGGTCTTAGCCGGATATAGCCGGGTTTTGTTCGTATAGTCGTGGTTTATATATATGAAGACATGACTAGATTCAATAGACTTTTTCTGCTCGGTGAGTATTTTGTTCACAATACTTTAGAGGTGACCAACGAGTCAAACGGGTGAGTCTGAAATGTTAGGAAATGGGTCAAAGAGGTACTTTTTGGCATGACAAAACACCTTCAGACAAAATATTTATGGGGTTTATAGGAGAGGGAGAGAGAGAGAGAGAGAGTACCGCTCCTGAGAACCAACGGATAGCTTTGAGTGCCTCTCGCTCAAGCACGCCTCTATAAACATAGTTAAAGACCACAAAGAACAGTTGAGATAATTATGAGATGCCCTACTAAACATATTTAGTAACTAGCAGACGAGGATATGGAGTTCAATGAAACTGAATGAGTAAGATTCGAATAATGAAGAATTTTAGTAACTTGTAGACTCTCTACTATAGTTTAACCGGCTCAAGCTTTTTTTGTTCATAATAGAGTGCATAAAGTATAATGATGGCTGACACAAATGATAAAACTTGTTGTTCCCGTTTCACAGTTAGCTTAAAACAATAAAGACAACTAATTGTGAATCATTACTGAAGTAATGCAAGTAAAGATAAGTTTTAATAAGATAAACACACTGAGTAATTTTCAACGTTTATATTCTTTATTAAAACGATTCAAAAATAATACATTACCCAAGTACTTGCGGAATAGTACTTGGGATTGAAATAACAAGTTTGGTATAACTCCTCACGAAGCTTAGGCTATGTCTAAGAACAACTACAGGAACCATTGAGCTATCTCGGGGACATAGTTATATTGGAGGAGAAAATATTGCTTGTGTAATTCACGGTTAGTGCACAAGCTTAAAATCTTTCACTCCATCTCTTATGGCTATTTATATATGTATGGTTTTTGACTATATCCTAAAGGACAAACTAACGAGTTCTGAGAAGACAAAATCGATGTATTTTGTTTACATTAATGGCTATTTAGAGTAAGTAACAAGGTTGCTTTCTTCTTGTCAGTGATGACACTGAGCCTGATAGTTAGCGATTCAGAGAAAGTTTGACTTTGGTCGATAAGGACTTCGTCTTATCTGTTCAAACTTATCCCGCCTTGTCCCGCTCATTCTTCAGTCTCTTTAGCCTTTAGTCTTCATCTCCAGTATTGTCTTCAGTGATAGTAGTTCGTGAGGAGTTTTGGGATTCAGTGAGTTATTGACATCACTCACTGAATCCACCATCTTCTTCTTGACTCAGTCTTCACCCTTTAAGTTCCGCCTTACTGAGTGGAGAGACTTCTTATTTGTCTCTTCTTGAGTGTCACGAAGATAGCTCACCGAGTGTCTATGCGCTCGATGACTTGTTAGTGTTTAAGGATCTAAACACTTAGGGTATTTTCTATTCAAATCCTAGAATTAAAGGGTTTGGGTATTCTTGAACCAGGTCTCCCCTATTTGGATATACAAATAGACTAAATGTTTGATCGGTGTAAGTGAGCAAATGGCTTCTTCTTACACGAATGTACTAATGAACATAATAAGGAACACCAAATTTTTAACAAAACATACATCGTTTATTCATCATATTACAGAGTTCCTAACACTAGTACAAAAGATGAAATGATAAAGGTTTCAATGATGTTATCCAAGGCGGATTCCCAGTGCTTCTAGTTTTGGCTCCTTGGAGAGTAGAGTTGCTTTGTCAGGAGGATCTCTCACTTTGGCATTGAGGTCGGCACATAACCTGATGTTTGCAGGAGACTGAATTTGAGAGGCCACTGTTATGTAACTTAGCATTGTAGCTACACCTGCCTGATCAATATCACTCCCCCCTTTGAAACGTTGGGTTTCCATATACATCAATGAAGAAGAGTCCTCTTTCAGGCTCTTCAATGACTAAGCAGTTCACAAATTTTACCCCTTCAGGCAACTCCCTATTACAGTCAAAACCAGGCACCTTGGCTTCAGGCTCAGATTCAACCCTTTTTCTTTTTCCTTGGGATGATTGAGGTTGAGATCCTTGAGCCTCAGGAAGAGCGGATTGTATCCCAAGCTGAGCTGGTGCATCCTTTAGTCTTTCATAACGTTTCCTGGGGGATTTCATAAACTCTTTGACCACCACATTTTGCTTCTTTACAATGATGGGACCAAGTTCATCGAGTTCAGTGATCCCAAAGTCAGTGAATTTAAACGGATCATGAACTTCAAAATCTCTCTTGTCATCCCCCCTGTAGACATTCATTGCTAGTGGTTTGGATCTGGGGATGATTTTCACATCAGTGATTTTCTCAAGGGCCCTTCTGCTTGTCATGGTCCAGTTGTAGTGATCGATCCTTTCTTGCCTTATTGCAGCAGCCCTCTTTTACTTTTCATCTAGTCTATTCCTTAGGGCAGTCATCTAAACAACCTGAGCTTCTTTAAACTTAAGACCAGCTTCTCCCTTTTCCAGTGTCTTTGGATCGATCCCTATCTTCTCAGCTTCCTCATGAACCACTTTAACTAAGGTTTCTTTGCTTCTTTGCTCTTCCTCATCCTGTTTCTTGAGTCTTTCTTCTTTCTCAAGATATGCAGTTATCTATTCTGGATTGAGCATGTACTTTTTGCCATGTATTTCATAGAGTATTTTGACAGGCTCAGTTGTGGTCATGAAGGCTTTTCCTTTATCTTGGACTGATGAAGAAGTCGTAGATACCAGTGAGGGTGTAGTTGTGACAATTGGTGTTGTTGTTGTTGTCGCTGAGACTGTTGTTGTGATTGATGTTCCTGATGGTGGGATAGATGAGATGGGTGTTGCAGATACAGGTTGAGATGGCTCCCCCTCAGTGTGAGAGGGAGTCTCTTTAGCAGCTCTTTCCCCCTCAACTGTTGTCGCACTGTCAGTGAGAGCAAGAGTTGGTTGTGACACTGAGGGAGAAGGAGCAGCTTGACCTTTGAAGGCTTGATAGATCTCCGAGACCATGGACGTGATGTCTGATGTATCTTGTTGAAGACTTGTGACCTTTTCATCAAGATTGGCCTGAGAAGTTTCCAGTGCTGTCATTCTAGGCCCAAGATTCCAGGCCATAGAAGAGGATATTTAGCCAGATAAACAACCTTTGTTACCAGGGATCCCAGGGTTGACTGAAGAGCCTGCACTAAGGAGGGAAGACCCTGTACGTTTGCAGTGTTTAGCAATGTTATGAGTTCAGTGAGACTGGACGAGTTCTTCATGTAGGTTTCCATAGCCTCAAGCACTTTAGAGTTGAGTGCAGGGTCTTCTTTGACAGCTTCCCTGATTTCATCTAGCTTGTTGTGAGTATCCTAAAATAATCTGAGAAACTTCTTCAGGTTGTCATCCAGCCTTTCAAGATGATCATACATGAAATCCTTGTGCTCATCATTATTTTCATGGTTATAACCACTTGACTTTCAGTTAGCATAACTAGCGGTGATTCAACATCTCGATCCCAGTATCGGTAACACGAGTAAAGCTTTACGGTAGCCTCTTTAACCACATCACAAGCTTCCTTTCAGTAAGAGCCTGAATGTTGTCATATTTTTTTTCAGATCCTCGGGGAGGGAGGAAGAGGAAGAGTCAGAAGAGTCATCATCAGGCTGAAAGGGTGACTCTTCAGTCTCTTTTGGATCAGGTTGAGGCTCTTGTTCTTGTTGTTGAACATCAGCGTCCATTTCTTCACTAGCTGAAAAAATTTCTTCCTCACTATCTGCAGCTTGCTCTTCATCAGAAAATAGTATGTCATTGACCTCAGCAACGGTAAGAAGACCAGTGGGGTTGATGGGTTCCGTATCATTGGGTGGTTTTTGTCCCTCTGAGTCTTTGTCCCCCAGTGACCCCTCAGACACTGATGGGTTTTTCCCAGTGTCTTATTCGGAGTCAGGATTGGTTGTGAGTTCCGTATCGGTGGGTTATTTCTTTCTCTCCGAGTCTTTGTCCCTCGATGCTCCTTCAAGCACTGGTGGGTGTTTCCCATTGCCATCCTTAGAAGCAGTGGTTGTTGTATCCCTATCAGTGGGTTTTTCGTTTCCCCCTGAGTCTTTGGGATCAATAGTTGTGCCCTCGGACAAAATCTTTGATTTACGAATGTCCTCATCACGCTGAGTGGAAGGCGCTCCCCTACCAGCGGGTTGTGTGTTTCCCTCTGAATCTTGGGGAGTAGTCTTTGGGACCAAGGGCACTGACTGTGATTGATCAATGTCCTTCGTTGTCACCAGGGTGGTTGTTGCTTGGTCGCACTTGGGTGTCTTATCAGTCTGGGGCCTTTTGTGCCTTTTAGGCTGTGCTCCAGAAGCCTCAGGGCCCTGAGACTTGGGTTTGGTTTTAGTCCCAGTCTGAGACTTCCTCTTTCTCTTTTTGGGAGCAGGGTTTGGAGACACTGAGTCCCTCTGGTTGTTTACAACAACCATATGGGCCGTCAATTCTATTTCAGTGACAAGGGATGGGTCCTTTTGAAAATTTGAGGGGCTTAGGGAGGCAGGTAAAGCACCATTTTTATATTCCTGAGGATAATTGCAATCCAGTAACACTTGTAAAGCACATGAGACAAACCTAGGGTACGAAACATATTTCGCCTAGTTTTGCTATGTAACAGTTACAAATCACTTGTAAATGATCTCCCGATGTCGACATCGGTCCAGTCATCAACTTGTATGCCATCATCAATGAATAGCATTAATTTGTTCGGTGGATGAATGGTTCCCACGAGAACACGAATCACAAAAGTGAACAAGATCTTCCAAGCCACGGGAAAGGAGTTCTTGGTGACTGGGTTTTGTCCAAAATTTTGGATCCAAAACAATTTTACCAACTCGAAACTTTAACGATGCATTTGGGTCGGGGTGAGCAACATATTTTCTGGATTATATTCAAGCCACAGTAGATGTACAAAAGGTTTTATAGTCCGGGTGGTTGATTGTTCCCCATTTAAAATTGAGAATTTGATGAGAAACTCCATGAGTGGTCTAAGGTCTATCTCATCAGTAGTGGGTGTCGGTCATAGGCCACTCGGTTGCCTAAAACTCCACGAGGAGGTTTTGTACAGTATTGAAGGGGACTGAACATATGCCTTTTTAAGTTGGCAGTTTAGCAAAAACTTCATGATTCCCTTATAGGCTGGGACATCATGTGGGCATTCAAAATTTTCTATAACATTATTTATTTTAAACTCAACATTTTCAAGACTGCCTACCCACTGAGGTGCAAACTGAAGACTTTGTGTTCTTGCCATTTCCATTCAAAGGTTTTAAGTTTTTTGATAACGTGATGACATGAACAATCAAAGAAGTAAGATTCTTTTAAAGTTTGTGATAAAACTTTTGTAAGTTGTTTGCAGAGAAGATTTTGCTTAAAACTGGTTTTAGATCGAAGAACACACAATTGTTTCTGGGTTGAGAAAATATTTTGACGAGTTTGGATGCGAAAAAAAAATTGTGTGTGTTTTGTGTTTTGAGAGGGTATTTATAGAGTGGTGAGAGGTAGATTTTGCACATGTGAGGATTTGTAAAGTTTTTATTGAAAACGTTTTATTTACCTCATTTAATCGACCACTCCACTACCCTGATTTTCTCACGGTTTTCAAGGGAGCAGATTGCGATGCATTTGCGAGTTGAAATATCCCGAGGATATTTTTTTGAGGAGGGCATTAAATGCCAAGTGGGATGAGGTAAGGTTTGAGGACCCATGACATGGATGACAAAGGTTACACTACAAGCGACCCACTTTTAGATCTGAGACTTGTTCGTAGCCCAAAGTGGGATTTTGTTGTAGCAAATGGTTTTACTACAAGCAGTTCTAGCCAAATGTGTTGTCTCCCAAAATCAGAAAGTGAAAGTTTTAGCTACTGAAGAATGAAACTTTGGCTACAACATGAGGCCCACTGATTTTCTAAACAAAAACTTGACCGGAGTGGGGCGCATTTTTTGCTACAACTCACGTTTGTAGCTAATTATTTTATTATTTTTGTTTTGTTTTTTGGTAATTTTTATTTTTGTTTATTTTTTTAAAAGAATGGGGAACTATGGGCTACAACGATGTCTGTAGCCAAAATGGAGTCTTTAAAATGGGAATTTTTGGTGGGTTACTAAAAGAAGCTATCGTGAAGGACATTCTTTGCAATTCCATTGTTTTTCGGAAAAACTACCAAAACCAATGCTTTAAATCGCTCGAATCAATAATACAAAATGCTTCCATTCATTAGTTCATTCAAAACCGACCAATTACAAAGAAGATCCATACAAATACTAATATACTTCTCGTAATTCAAATTACAAAAGATCCATAGAAATACTAATAATCTATCCTAAAGTGACTACTCGTCATCATCAAACTCACTACTACTACCACCATCACCAACATTATCATGCTCACTATTACCAGCACCATCTTCATCAACACTTGTCGGTATATAACAGTTATCAAGGTCGAGATCAGAACTAGGGTCGGAATGAGTAGTACTAGGACCACCACGAGTATATGTAGATCCAGGAAACATAGGAGTGGATGAGTCGGGAATATGAAACTGTGAAGCAGGTGTACCTTGTTGACGGTTGTAGAAATCTAGAAATTGTTTAAACAAGTTTCTTTGCTCCTCTAGCTCCATAGCATGCGCCTTCCTCATCTCTTCAACCTCCTCTCGGTACAAAAACCTTGGTCCGCTTGAGCTCCTAGAACTCGAGCCCGTGCCGGTACCACCACCTACACCCATGATATGTCCCGATTGTGAGAATCCGGGACTTCTTCGATGATCGGCGGTGCATCTTGTAATCCATCTTTTTTCTTTGATAGTATCTTTAATAGCTTCCATTTCTCCTGTCAAAAATAACATATATTAGTTCATAAGTTAAAGCCTATCAAATCAAAACTATATCGACTAATTAAAACTAAAACACATTGAAATTAACATATATTACTTCCTTTTTAACGTCTTGTGTTTGTTTGGACCGCGTTTCCCGGATCCTAAAAATATAAGTGATGAGTCATAAAAATACATGTAATCAAATTCAAGTTTATAAAATGATCCACAATTTCTTACCTTCACACTGGTAGGGTAAACGCTTAGGTTGTCGATCCTCGGGAGGATCACCACCTGCATCTCCTCCGTGATAGCTAGGAGCTTCACACACCATCTGTAAAAATACAAGTACAAGAACATAATATTTCATTGACCAATTAATACACATACACACATATAATGATAATTTCATTCAAACAAGTGTTATTTTGCAAATTACAATTATTCATCCACTTCATCATCACTAGAAACAATTTCAAAACTAGCAGCGGCAAGACAGCAGGTGGCGGTACTACCCAAATCAAACAGAAAAAATAAACAAATTAAAATTAAATCATAAACAAAAAATAAACAAAATAAAATTAAAAATTAAAAACACAAACCTTTAATGAGTGGTGGTGACCGGGGTGGTGGTCGTGGGCGAGGCAGCGGCGGCGGTGGTAGTCGGGAGACGAGACGGCGGCGAGAGGTGGTACTACACAACCACAAACAAAAATTAACAAACACAAATATATATAAAGAATAACTTAAAAATATATAAATTAAACAAAAAAACAAAAGAATATTAAAATTAAAATTAAAACACAAACCTTTAAACTAAATGGTGGTGGTCTGCTGTGAAGGTGGAGGTACGGCTTGTGATGGTGGTGGTGCGTGTGTGTGGTGGTTAATTTCAATGTGTGGTGGTTAATTTCAATGTGGTGCTGTTGGTGGTGTTTGTGTTTTTAGATCTAGGGTTTTCACTAATTGAGAAGATGAGGTGAGGAGGGAACTGAATAAGGTTTTGATACAAATTTTAGGATTTGGCGGGTTAAAGTATTTTTGTTTGAGGGAACTGAAATTTTCATCTCCGCTTTTGGAGACGATACTGTTGTAGCCAAAGGTTCATCCGTTCATCACTTCATCCCATTTTACTTCACATGTATTTAATTTATAATTGAATTAAAATCAATAATTTCATTTAAGGTAAAATGATTTCAATTAATTTAAAATAGTTTAGACTTTATTTATAACTTATTTAAACTAGTAATTAATAAGAGTATAGATATAGACATATAAGGGTGCCAAAAAACCCGACCCAACCTGAACCTGAACTCGACTACGTCTATTTGGGTCCCGTTATTTGGCCCAAAAATTGAATTCGGGTTATTCGGGTCAACCCGAGTAACCCGAATACTAAATAGGGTCTGGTATCAGGTTCAAAATATTTTGATTATTCGCGTTCGGGGCAACTCGTTAAACCGAGTTAATTTTTTATTTTATCACTGAATTGGTTTTTCAATACACTTTTTTTTAAACGGACTTATGGTTCATATACGGCTTATGCAACAAACAAATTATGTGATTTCAACTACTAAGTTTAAGAAATCAAATTACTTGGTTTTGTAAGTGGGCCAGACCCGAACCCGACTTGACCCGAACAGATTTGACTCGACCGGATTTGACCCGAACCCGCCTAACCCGATCTTAGATAGGGTTGGGTTCGGGTATGTTATTTTTGGCGTCGACCCGACTTGAGCCCGACCGATGTAACCCGAACCCGATAAGCTCGACCCGATTAGCACCCCTATAGACATATGGTTTACAACCCATGTTCCTTCATGAAATAACCAGGATCTCAATTGAATACTTATGTACACATGATATTTTCATTATACAAGAGTTATGTTATTAATAATTTTAAACCTAACTACCACCTAACTTGTCGACTTCTATCATCTACCGTACTTGTGGTCAAAAAGTATATCTCGTCTCCACATAATAAACTCAATACATGTGGAGAGAAATGTGGCGTAATGGGTTGGGAATATGTTACTTGATAATAATCTTATATACTGATCCAATAGTGTAAGCAACAAACTCTTAAATATAAATGGCTCGGTTTGATCATCGTCACACACCACATACATCGTTGTGCATGTGATAACCTTCTAAACCCGATCTTCGACTCTCATGTAATGTGTAAAATCGCCATTGTTTACACATTGCAATATTGACACATTTAATTTATAAATATTAATTTTGTGAATAAAATAATTTATATATCTTTTAAAATCATTTTAACAATTATAAATAATTTTTTAAAAAAAACATCAACTACATAAATAATTTTAATACTTTAATAAAATTTTATTTTTTTGATAAAATTTTGATATATTTTTTAAAATTAATGTTAACAATTATAAATAATTTTTAAATAATTTTCTAATTGAATTTCGCTTGATACCTTAATAAAGTATTAATTTTTTGAATAAATTAATTTATGTATGATTTAAAACTTATTTTAACAATTATACATAATTTTAAATGGAAGTCCACTTTTAGCTACGACGCCGGTCGTAGCTAAACGTTTGATAGGAATTTTTTTAATCTCCATGGGTAATTTAATTTGGCTAAAATTTTAAAAATATTAAACTATACATTTAGCTACGACATGCGTCGTAGCTAAAAGTGAAGGTCCAAGAATGTTGACATTTGACCAAAAACATTAAAAATGGTGGGGCCTATCACACTTTTTGCTACAACATATGTGGTAGCTAAAAATTGTCCGTAGCCAATGATAGTATTTGGTGTAGTGTTAAGAGACATATATTCTTATATTAAATTGGTGAGTTTACCAACCTTGGACTTAAGTAACTGAAATACTTAGAGCATTTAGTTACTCATTCAATGCTCTTTGTCCAATGTCAGGGACCCTGAATGAGTCTTACCCATTCAGGGAGAAGATAATTTTTAGGGTTTTGTTCAGGGATCATTACAGAGAGAACATGCTGAGATCAGGATTGGTTATCAGGTTGCTGGCTTTCAATGTCAAGCATTCCTAATTCACTTCGGTCTTGAAGGTAGGTTCATCAAAGGTTTGGTGAAGATATCGCAGGTGATATTCGATGAGGATGAAATGGAGTTCTATGTCTCTTTTCATGATGTGGTCCCCTGATAAAATGATATCGATATCAATGTGTTTAGTTCTTTGGTGAAGGCGGGGTTGTTGGAGATTGCTATAGCTTGGTGTTATCACAAAGATGGGTACCATCTTGTAATGGATGCCATAGTCAACGAGTTGACTTTTCATCCATAGCACATTGGCACAACATCCTGCGGTGCTACATATTCACTTCGGTGAAGACATAGCCACCGATTGTTGCTTTTAGCACTCCAACAAACCGACTTTCCTCCAAATTGAAAGGACCACGAGGTACTTTTTTTGGCCATGTTGCAGCCACCATCTATGTGCCGCGTGGTAGGTACTTGATAGCATCAGCGGTTACGTTCTCCGGCCAATCATGCAAGAACAAAGGTATAAGTTTTACCATACACTACTACACAAAGTGTTTTTTGCTACGAAAATTAGACACGGTTATACAAAAAACCGTAGCAAATGAAAAAAATAAAGTTTTTTGCTACGGTTTTAATAGAAACCGTGGTAACTAAAACTCATTTGCTACGTAGCTTTGTTTTCTGCTACGGTTTATTTGTTAACCGTACCAAATAAAGGTTTTCTGCTACGGTTAGCAAATAACCGTGTTAAATGATAACATATCTACTACGGTTTGTTTAGAACCGTAGCAAAAAATGATCAATAATGCGGTGCTCTCCCCAACGAAACACGCTACCTCTTCACCCACACTCATTCAATTTTTCTCTCATTCAATATACCACATTTACTCCTTCCAACTCAAATCTTTCAAAATCATAACATTAAACACTCGATCAACAACCATAATAAATTTAACTTAAACCTCACAAAACTACATACAAGGTAATAATTATATTTTGTGGATATTTTTATTTGTTTTTACTCATTATAAATATTTTAAACTTAACTAATATATTTTTGATATTTGTATATGTATTAATTTCTTCATCATGTATCAAGATTAGAGATTTTCCACTCAAATTAAAAATATTCGGATCATAAGGTGAGTTTTATGAACTTTTTGTTATTTGTAACATTATTTATATTTTTGCTATTAGTTCTAAATAGTTGTATATACTTATATTGTTGATACGCTTATTTGTTTTTACATAGGATGTGCATCTTGAAGTTATTAGTAGATCATGATATGAAATTAGTTAGTACCCGTCCGAAACTAATCTAATAGAGATTAATTTCGGGCAGTCCCCGTTTTGAGACTGTCTTTTGAATATTTTGTCTCATTTAGGATGTGTACACGTCTTAATGGGTTGGAATTTTAAGAAAAAATTGGTATACATTTCTCCTTACTACTACGAGTTTGCGTTTTATACGCATACTTGGGAGTTGAGGGGAAATGCTGCCGATTTTTTCTTAAATAGTCAACCCGCTAGAACGTATACACATATGAGATAAAATATTTAAAAGGTGGGTTAGGATTGCCACATATGACCACCTATGTTTCATTTATGCGTGCATATGATTTATTATGTTATTTTAAATTTTCAAATGGAGCGACAATGGATGTATGGGAAGACCGTTAATGACCCGAATTTGTGAAAGGGTGCAAAGTTTTCTTGTAGTCTTGAGTCTAACCGAGTGGCTAAGGGAGAAACGAGATTTTTGTCCATGTTCAAAATGTAGAAATTTTGTACCCTATCTTGATATCAAAGCGATTGAGTTTCATTTGCACAAATCGGTTTTGTCCGTAAATATACTTGTTGGTCGAGCATGGGAATCACTATTTGATAATAGCACATCAAATCATGTATCGAATACTAATGAAAATAATGATTCTTGCATTAATGATAAACATGAAAATCTAAAGAGATGTTGCATGATTTAGAGGCTAATGATGGTGATATTGATCAAGAAGATTTACAACAGTTGTTTGAAGACGCAGAGAAACCAAAGTACGATGGTTGCAAGAATTTTTCGTACTTTATCTTTGTTTTGGAGTTGTTAAAGTTAAAAGCAAATAGTAGTTGGGTGATACTAGCTTTATAAAGTTATTAGATTTTATACATAGGCGCTTCCCGCTAATAATGAGATGCCTATTTCTACTTACCAAGCTAAAAAATAATGTGTCCAATGGGACTAGAAATTGAAAGAATACACGCATGTCGAATGATAGTATGTTGTATAGGGGTGATAAGTACGAAAACTTGCATGCTTGTGTTACTTGCGGAACATCAAGGTATAAGAAATAACCAAATGAAATTGATGATGATGTGACAAAAAATGGACCCCCGGCTAAGCTATTGTGGTATTTTCCTGTCATACCAAGACTGAAACGATTATTTGAAAACAAGAAAGAGGCCAAATTGTTGCGTTGGCATTCCGATCAGTGTAAAGATGATGGGAAATTAAGGCATGTGGCGGACTCCCCTCAATGGAGAAAAATTAATAACAAATTTCCAGAATTCGGTAAAGATATTAGAAATAATCGATTTGGACTAAGCTTAGACGGAATCAACCCATTCGGAAACATGAGCAGTCGTTATAGTACTTGGCCGGTTCTTTTATGTATGTACAATCTTCCACCATGGTTATGCATGAAACGTAAATACATTATGATGTCATTGTTAATTTCCGGTCCAAAACAACCTGGTAATGACATTGACGTGTATTTGTCTCCTCTCATTGACGATATGAAAAAATTGTGGAAACCGGGTGTAAAAATGTATGATGCGTATAAGAAAGAAGTTTACGTTGCGAGCCATGATTTTTGCACCATTAATGATTTTCCGGCATACGGTAATTTGTCGGGATATAGCACGAAGGGTAAACAGGCTTGCCCGATATGTGAAGATGAGACATCCTCCGGTGGTTAGACAATTGCAAAAAGCGTGTTCATGGGCCATCAAGATCCTTCCAAAAATCACTCGTAACGGTATATGAGTTCGGAGTTTGACGGAAATACGGAGTTTGGACGAGTCAGGACATGATTTAGTGGAGATACTGCACTCTCACGAGTTCCATTACTATGGAGGAACTACTACCCAACACACCACAACACCTAATCTCAAAGAGATCCACTCCTTGTTACAACACCATCAAGGATATCACCATCCTTGGAAATAAACTAATACTTATATGTATAACGATGCACCTCATCGATTATACGACCTAGGCATTCTTCCCTAATGCCACTTGATTTGATTCTTAGGCATCCTTCACTAATGCCTTTGACACAACGCTTGGCACCTTTCACTAATGCCTTCGTCTTGAAACCTTTAGCATTCTTCACTAATGCGTTTGACACGGACGTTAAGCACCTTTCACTAATGCTTTCGTCTTGACTCTTTCGGCATCCTTCACTAATGCCTTCAACACAACATCTACGGAGGAAGAAAGAACTATCAACAAGAGAACCTCAGTTGTCTTGATGATGATGAAGCATGGCAACTCATGGACTTGAGCTTGCTCGACTTCAAGAAGTGGTGATCTCGCCTTTAAGAGGAACCTAGAGAATCACACAAAAATAAAAGACAAACTACATAGAAAGATCCCTTAGGATCAGTGGTTAGAAAGGTACAATACTTGGAGAAAGTATGTGTAAAGTGGTGAGCCAAAGGAAGAAATGGCTCACTATTGATAGAGGAGAAAGTTCTTGTTCCCGGATCCCACGGATCCCTCCCACAAGGATCCGTGGCGTAAAGTTAGGGATCCGTGGGACGCCTCTTTACCCATGGGTATTTCGGTTATGGGTCATGGGTTATGGGTTGATCCATGGGTTTCTTATTAGATACAATGTATCTCATGAGTTCAATGTACCTAGTCAAATGGTTTGGATAAAACCATGGGTTATGGGTCAATACCATTTGTTAGTTTTTACCCATTTTAGTATATACTAATTTAAGTATATATTTACCCAAATATGTAAAAACTAGTTGTTGTACATATGTATATCATAAAATCACTTATACTTGTTTTAGTGTTTTATGTGAAAACGTAAGTGTGTTAGAAAAATATTCGCTCAAACAGTTTACGTATTTTATTTGTTTCGTTAAAATGATTTTACGTTTGTTATCGACAAAACATTAGAAGATCGTAAAATATAAATAAACGTTTTTACGGCTTATTTGTATTAACACATTTCACAAGAAGTTTTAGCATAGATGGCACCAGCAAATAATTCAAAACTAAGAGAGTTTAGAATCCAAGTGACAACAACAGAATTACAAGTATCCCATTGATTGGAAAGAAAAGGGTTTGAGTCATCTCTTAAACAAGTACCATCAATAAATCCTAACTTATTATGATTCCTTAAGGTAAAGGCCATGGCCATACTCCATATTTTATAATTTTTTGTTCCAGTAAGTTTGATGGACACAATAGGAGTACCATTTGTGTTATTAGGATGTAAATATAAAGCATCACCAAAAGACAAACTTATTTCAGTGAAAGAACCATCACCAGCCAGCCATAATACAAACAATAATGAAAGAAGATAACATAAACAAAAAAATATCACAGATAAGCACAAAACACAACCAGAATAATAACCAACAATAACTCAAATAGAGATAAGAGACAGAAAGATAAATAACTTGAAACTAAGAAATAATAAGTACCAAGCCAGTGGATTAGGGTAAACCTGAGCAGGTATTCGTACCACTCAGAGGTGGTAGATCAAGATGTTAGTCTACCCGTTTGCACCCACAAAGACTTAAGTACTGTTATTTAAGAATGAAAGTAGACTTACAGAGCAATATGCAGCTGAAAGAACAAATCACAATTACCCTAGATTTACTTGGTCTAGGGCTAATTGTGAGCCAGAAGCAACCAGCAATTATGCCACTAGCAAAAGCCAAAAAAAACAGAGAAAGAAAGCTCTAATTTTTCAATTAATACCCAATACAGTAAGGTAATCGAGATTGACCACCTTAGGAAACCCAAAAATACTTTTAATTGTTGCTGGAGGGATCAGGAAGAAAGATCCCCAAGTTTCTAGAAAGAAACCCTAGAAATTAAATCAACCGTGATTTTGAGCCTGATGCTCTGATACCATGTGAGAAAGTATCAGCAACAACATAATCACAACAACACCTTTATTCAAACCGAACCTCGATGGTGGCATAGATTGAACCAACCAACAATACACAATGTTTACAAGGTCGAGGTTATTACAGGCAGTTACAAAGGAGAAAGCAGACCGATAATGATCAAAGAGAGTGAGTGTGAGATAGTATTTGCACACACAATTGCTTTCTAACCCTAGAATAAAGGGTTGTTTAAGTAGGAGAATAAAATACACTCAGCCCCCTCAACTCTTCTTATATGAATAAAACCAGCAACACACTTTCTCTTATAGAAGATATCTATGATTTGTCCATGAATGGCCCCTGATATAAAAGCTGCAATAAGACACATCTACAAGCACAATTAGTAATTGATAGATTGATATGTTTGAGCACAGATTATGATGATATATTTGAACATTACCCATGCATAGCAACAAGATTTTGAGTATTCAGAGTGTATTGGTTGATGTATTTTTGGGTATCAAATCACGTAGATACTACCATCATACCCTTCTTCAGGATAATCCATATTATACCATAAACAATCGCCAACAACACATTATTCGCTAAAGATTGCGATGTCAGTGCATTGATTCCGACAAATATGACATAAATTAAAACATTGATCCAATTGCTCCGTATTACATTTTCTAAATCCATCGCCTTCTATGCACACATGTCAAGATAATTCTAGTTCATTGTGGTCTCCGTCCAAACAAGCAAGAGTTAACGAATAAGTCGTTGATCTGTTTTTATCAATAAGGAAAAGTTGTGCGAATATGTAATGGATTTTCACCTTATTGTTATTGTACGTAACCAACTTTCTTATACCATTTCATGTAACGTAGTTCTATTTTTTACCATTGCATGCAGGGTTAATTCTTATATCTTAGCAAAAGACATGAACTGGTAAAGAAAACAAAGGTTTAATTTGCTACATAAATGCTTAAAAGTCATTCGCATGACATCAAATGGTAAAATATATACATTTAACCTTATAGGATACTTAATGCAATTGCCGTTAAAAAAAATCAAATGTTAAGATTAAGTAGTGCGTTACACAACAAAGGAAAAACATGTAAATAATGTTCATTGCAGTTTGGCTCGACTTCCTTAACAAAAACTAGAAACGCGGAAAAGTTCATTACATTTAATTTTTGCGCGATTTTTCTTAACAAAAATGAAGCAGAAACAATGAAAACGCAAACTTCTTTTAGCAAGCACAATAGTGAAAGAAACTGTCCTAGATAAAGCCCAAACAATGCCATCTTTGTAAGCAAATTTGCCATCTTTCAACACAACCTTTTTTTTTTTTTTTTTAAATGATAACTAAGAATCAAAATAACCTTATAACACCAATATGCTTAAATCACAAGAACCTAAATCGTTCTTTAGAACCCACAAATCTGTACAGAAAAGTGACCAGGAAAATAGAAAATTTAATTTTTCTTTAGTCTTGCTGCAAACTTAATAAAAGAAAACAATATTTTAGAAAAAGAACGCAGGGTTTTGTGAAGGAGGGTTTAATGACCGAAATTGACTCAAGCACAATATATATACTTTATCGTATTTTTTGTGCATGTGTGGCAATATATTATGTATTTATCTATCACACATATCCTTATTGTATTGCAATTATATACGTATATAAACAGTATTGTACTTTTATATGAATTACTATAAGCCTATATATATCAAGAGCAACAAACACATGCATATTGTACGAACAACTACCTGACTATATACTTCAACAATCGATCTTTTACCATGGTGATAAAGTATTTTTTCATCGTCTACTTTCTTATCTTTCTTATCGTTCAACACTCGTCGGCTAAAGTAACATACAATGTTGCTGCGTTAGGAGCTAAAGCCGACGGTCGTGTTGACACAAAGAACGCGTTCTTGAGAGCATGGAATATGGCTTGTGCTTCTACTGCTCCAGCCACCATCTATGTGCCGCGTGGTAGGTACTTGATAGCATCAGCGGTTCGTTCTCCGCCAATCATGCAAGAACAAAGGTATAAGTTTTACCATAGATGGCACTTTGGTGGCACCTTCTAGCTATAATGCTATCGGAAAAGATGATGTATGGATTAAGTTCCATAGGGTTAATCATGTTACGATATCTGGCGGAACGCTTGATGCACAAGGTGGTTCTTTGTGGGCTTGCAAATTATCGGGAAAGACTTGTCCTAAAGGAGCTACGGCACGCATAAATTATACACTACAATTTATAGACAAATTGCAATTTCTCCTTCTTCATATATACAACTTAAATTTAGTTATCCAATTTTTTTTCAAGTAGTTCATATTTATAAACGTGGATAGAAATATCATATTAAGAAGCACACACCTACGATATTGAATTATCTACAAATGTATGACATTCTTTAATTATAGAATTTCAACCAAATTTATGCATTCACAGTGGTCTCTTCAATATGCATAGAGTGTTAACTTTGCACTTAGATGTATCAAAAAGTTAAAAAAAAATGGTATTGTAGTTTGGAACCATAAAAAAATTTGCATAAAAAAATTTGCATATACCTGTAAAATAAAGATACATTTTTCACAATCGTTACCCTTATCTCTCTTGTCAATGAGTCAGTTAACATACTTATATGTCTATGGTTGGAACCATAGCTATGAACCAACATCAAGTGATCGGCTAAAACATGGGACATCAGGGTTATCCAGAAAAAAGCAATGGACATTTAATTTTTTTTTTCTTTTGAATTCCTTATAATAGTACTCTAATTAAGATATATTTGTGATTATGTGTTACAGACGCTCGGAATCTATCATTCTCAAAATGTAGTGATCAGCAACTTAAAGTCGTTAAACAGCCAGATGTTTCATATCCTCCTATATGCATGCAACAATGCCAAGCTACAAGGTGTGAGCATCTTAGCATCCGGGACCAGCCCGAACACAGATGGTATACATTTATCACTTTCTACTGGTATTACCATATTGGGCTCTACGATCTCGACGGGAGATGATTGTGTCTCTATAGGCCGGAAATTCAATGTCTGGATAGAGAAGGTCACGTGTGGCCCTGGTCACGGCATAAGGTATATTTATAATATAAATATGTTTAGATTCAACTTATGTGCATATTCGTATGTACGAGTCATATATGTTAAGCAAATAAAACACTTACAAAATCACTCATAACACCCTCAAATCAATGACCTTTTGACGTGAATTGGGAACAACTTACTCAAAATACAACACTTTGATATTATGTAATCCGTAATAACTAACTAGATGTAAATACATTGCATTTGTTTTTTCAGCATTGGGAGTACTCTAGGATGGGATTTGCAAGAAGCCGGTGTCCAAAACATAACCGTAAAAAGCTCAACATTTATTGGTACTCAAAATGGTGTGAGGATAAAGACATGGGCTCGTCGTAGCAATGGATTCGTGAGGAACATATTTTTCATACATGCAACAATGGTGAACGTAAAATACCCAATCATAATAGATGGAAAATATTGCCCCCACAATACAAACTGTCCCAAGGAAGCTGCTGGAGTAAAGATCAGATGCGTGGTATATGAGGATGTACGGGCGTCAGCAACACAAGTGGCCGTGAAATTTGATTGTAGCAAAGGAAGCCCGTGTCGTGGAATAAGATTAAAAGATGTTAACCTTGTATACTCTGGTAAACCTGTGATTTCGTCTTGCTCTTTCGCTGCTGGCACTGCTTCTGGATTACTCATACCAAGAAGTTGTTTGTAACTATATAGTTTGTGACTTTGAGCGTTATCTTCTTAGTTTTATAAGAACAAATAATATATATTAGCTTGTAATGTTACAGACAAGGATTTCGAAATATTCACTCATTGCAGCCTGTCATTATTTGAATGTGATTTTTATGCTATAAATTTAAACTTGTTTTACTCATTTACTTTGTTCATACAAAAATAAATTTTGTTGCTTCACATCTATATTGTTGCTGAGTGTCTAAGTGATTTGATCTATGATTAATATGCTCGATGTTGTGAAAATGCTCTTATTTTTTACACTGATTAGTAATAAACATGAAATAAGTATGTTGGTAATTGTTGCTTAGCAGTAAATGAGATTCTTATAAGACATCTTAAACCAACTCAAATTCAGTGAAAAGAGCTACCCTGTTTGTGACATGAGAATGTGGAACTTTGTTACTATCATAATTTGCTTAAAATGCAATTGGGAATCCATTTCACTAACTACAGTTTGCTAATACACTATTGAATGGTCAATATTCCAAATTCAAAGTCTCCAACCTTGTAATAAAGTCATGCAAATGGTTGTGCTAATGGCATGTAAATGACGTTAGTAATTTTGACATTTAAACTTAACATTTGTTGGGTCTTTGATCAATCCAAATATCATTTCCTAACACTATATATTTCTAGATTGGCGTTTACATCACATCATATATATCTTGTTAGTATTCCTATACATGGGTGTAACATTGATTTCTTTTTTGACCTTTTAGTATTACAAAGTGGAAGAAAAATTAACACCCACTTAGGAAAAATGGCAAAGACTTGACTGTTTTTGGACATGGGATTTTGACATAAAATCGTGTATGCTCCACCAAATGTTCACAGGTTGGATTTGAGCGTAATTTTATGCTCACTAATTTTTTGATTAATTGTTTGAATGATTCAATGAATGGATTTATACCAAACAGATTAAATAAAACTTCATATTATAAGTTGAACGAGTGATTTAACTGCTAATGTGCCTTTGGGACAAAAAATGCCACATTTTCAAATTTTGTGAACAACAAATGCTCATAAAACACTTGTAGTAAGTAACTCCAACCTAAGTATCGGGTGAAGTTCGGTGTGTCGTTAGATGGTGTTAGGAATTAGGATGTTGGCATTGTTTCCTTCCTCTCTATATATTTTTATCCATTTTTTCAACCATGTGGTAAATTAATAATTTAATTCTAACCGATGCCTATGTTCTTCTAGGAGGGACAATGGATCAAATTAACAAGTCAATGCTTGAGTGTATGAAACATGGCTCAGTATAGAGTTACCCTGTTTATGACATCAAGATGTGTAACTTTGTTGTCTACCGAAAATTACATTCCTAAAATGTCAGTTGACACAATCCACTACCACAAGTGCCGTCATAAGTCACCTTCTAAAACACCATTGCCCCTTCAGGGAAACATGAAATAAACACACAACGTTATACCTTTCCGATAAAGGTTTTCAAGATCGTGAGACTACCAATCATTGTTTTTATTTTTGCAAGATCAAGATTGTAAGATCAAGATCATAATATCGAATCAGGATCTTAAGATCATACTATAATGTCGTTTTTTAGCTGACCGTAGTATTTATAAACCATATTAAGCGAAGTACGTACTCTTAAACATATTTAAAATATAATATAAATTTATTTCTTATTTTTTCCTCTTTTGCAAATTGAAACAAATCAATGTTGTGAATCAAAATGGCTACTGTGAACAAACCCTTTGCAACCGTCCTCCTCCTAGCTCCTGCAACGATTGACATGCACGCCCTCATCGATGCCATCTTCAATTCGTCAATTACAGACCCTTCACCTATCACAAAAGAGTTTTGTGTCTCCATTTAATCTTTTGAAGCCCTTTTTCAGATCAGTGTAGACACCAGGACTACCATTAATTTTAATCACGGAGGAACAAGGGAAGATTCAGATCATAATTCAAATTTTTTCATCAATCTTGAGATGTAGTCGTTGTGTTTTACCAACTTGTGATCTGACATTGACATCTCTTCTCTTGCTTGTTATAAATTTGGCACAATTCTTATGGAATAATGAAGTAAACTTATTAGTTGACATTTAAAAGATTCAGTTAACCATATCTAGCAATATAACCATATCTAGCAATATGTGAACTAGTTTGAGTATCATAGGTTCGTTATCAAGGATTTAAAGGTACAATGAGATGATACCATGATCCTAGACCAAAGAACAAGATCTAAACTATAATTCTAGCCTAGTTCATACGAAAGTGATCTGTTAAACTGTAAGGAAAGCAATCAAACCGATATTGAACTTTAGTATTTATGGGCATTGATACACTGCATGTGTAACTAATCCAGAATTTTTGGTTCAAAAATCGTCACCATAACCTATAAGAGAGTCGAGGACAAAGAGGGAGTTGAGGATGGTGACCTGCTAAGATAACTCCATTGGATCCATACTGTTGCTATATTCACGGTTTTCATACTGATATTGTGGAAGAGACAAAAAAAATATAGAATTAATACGTTAAACGTTTTTACATCTGCATAGTTTGAAATATGTTTTGGAACTACAATGGTCACCCAAAAAACTCACTATAATGTCATTTTTTAAGTATGTGTTGTAATAGTATAAAATCTGCAAATTATTATAAAATCTGCAAATTATTATATAAATCAAACACTAATTATATGAATGTTTCATGAGAATGTTAAATTATGGGATGTTTAATAAGATTAACCTCTTCTTAAAAAAAAAAAAACCCCTCTTCTAATTCGAATTTTATTAAACATAATTCAAAAATTTGTAGTTTTCAAACTTGTAATTTGAGCAACCAAAGATCGGATGGACAGTCACGACAAAAAATAAATCGTGTAGGTGCATCGAGCACAAGCAGCAATTAAATGAACAAAAGAGACACGATACACAAAGAATGTCGACTAGAACAAGATAACACACCAAATAGTATACCCTCAAACGTTTCCTTTATTTCCCTTACTTTGAACATTGAGTTTACAAAGAAGAGTACGGCAAACTAAGCCTATAATCCCTATTTAATTATAAACGAAAGACAATGTCAGCTAACTCTAAAGACAAGTCCAAGTCGGTTTCTAAGTTATAAACCGATCCTACATAGAGAAGAAAGATTATATCCAAATCTTAATTGACTCTTAAAAATCTGATCCCAAAATTGTGGTCAATTGCAAAATGCAATTATAATCAAAATTGCAAGTTTCCACACGTCACTAGAGAAGCGTTGGTGGAAAAATTGCAGAGTGGGATGTTTTGATGGATTGATCTATTTAAAGTTATGTTTCTTTCAAAATAGTATTTGAATGTTATAAATAAGATTACATTTTTAACAAAATAGTAGTATTTGAATGTATTAACTGAGATTATGCTAGATGGCTCAAGCTCGTTTGTGGTCTTAGGTCCATTGAATTTTGGTTTATCTTACTCCTATATAATGTGTACATACTTTTGTCGTAAATACTACAAATTAAGCATCGGTTACAACACTTTTAAGAAAACAATAAAACAAATAAGTAGTACAAATTGTTATACATATAATACTAGTCTGTTACCAGTGTATAGCAACAAGATTTGAAGTATTTAGTGTATTGGTTAATGTATTTTTGGGTATCAAATCACGTAAATACTACCATCATACCCTTCTTCCGGCTAATCAATATTATACCATAAACAATCACCAACAACACATTATTCGCTAAAGATTGCGATGCCAGTGCATTGATTCCGACAAATATGACATAAATTAAAACATTGATCCAATTGCTCCGTATTACATTTTCTACCATCGCCTTCTATGCACACAGGTCAAGATAATTCTAATTCATTGTGGTCTCCATCCAAACAAGCAAAAGTTAACGAATAACAAGTCGTTGATCTGTTTTTATCAATAAGGAAAAGCTGTGCGAATATGTAATGGACTTTCACCTTATTGTTGTTGTATGTAACCATCTTTCTTATACCATTTCATGTAACATAGTTCTATTTTTTGCCATTGTATGCAGGGTTAATTCTTATATCTTAGCAAAAGACATAAACTGGTAAGAAAACAAAGGTTTAATTTGCTACATAAATGCTTAAAAGTCACTCGCATGACATCAAATGGTAAAATATATACATTTACCCTTATAGGATACTTAATGCGATTGCCGTTAAAAAAATCAAACGTTAAGATTAAGTGTAGTGCATTACACAAGAAAGGAAAAACATGTAAATGTTCATTGCAGTTTGGCTCGACTTCCTTAACAAAAGCTAGAAACGCGGAAAAGTTCATTACATTTAATTTTGGCGCGCTTTTTCTTAACAAAAATGAAGCAGAAACAATGAAAACGCAAACCTCTTTTAGCAAGCACAATAGTGAAAGAAGCAGTCCTAGATAAAGCCCAAACAATGTCTTCTTTGTAAACAAATTTGCCATCTTTCAACACAACCTTTTTTTTAACAATGATAACTAAGAATCAGAATAACCTTATAACCCGAATCCGAATATGCTTAAATCACAAGAACCTAAATCGTTCTTTAGAACCCACAAATCTGTACAGAAAAGTGACAGGAAAATATAAATTTTAGTTTTTCTTTAGTCTTGCTACAAACTTAATAAAAGAAAAATATTTTTTATTAAAAGAACGCAAGGTTTTGTGGAGGGTTTAATAGAACTCATGTGTTTGGAATTTGAAAACGGTAATGACCGAAATTGACTCAAATATATACTTTATCCCACTTTTTGTGCATGTGTGACAATTTATAATATTATGTTTTTATCTATCACACATATCCTTATTGTATTGCAATTATACACGTATATAAACAGTATTGTACTTTTATATGAATTACTATAAGCCTATATATATCAAGAGGAACCACATGCATATTGTACGAACAACTACCTGACTATGTACTTCAGCAATCGATCTTTTACCATGATAAAGCATATTTTCATCGTCTTCTTTCTTATCTTTCTTATCGTTCAACACTCGTCGGCTAAAGTAACATACAATGTTGCTGCGTTAGGAGCTAAAGCCGACGGTCGTCTTGACACAAAGAACGCGTTCTTGAGAGCATGGAATATGGCTTGTGCTTCTACTGCTCCAGCCACCATCTATGTGCCGCGTGGTAGGTACTTGATAGCATCGGCAATTACATTCTCCGGCCAAGCATGTAAGAGTAAAGGTATAAGTATTAACATAGATGGCACTTTGGTAGCACCTTCTAGTTATAATGCTATTGGAAAAGATGATGTATGGATTAAGTTCCATAGGGTTAATCATGTTACCATATCTGGTGGAACCCTAGATGCACAAGGTGGTTCTTTGTGGGCTTGCAAATTATCGGGAAGACTTGTCCTAAAGGAGCTACGCACGCATTGACTATACACTACAATTTATACACAAATTCCACTTTCTTCTTCTTCATATACAACTTAAATTTAGTTATCCAATTTTTTTATTAAGTAGTTCATATTTAAAAACCTGGATAGAAATATCATATTTAGAAGCACACACCTACAATATTGAATTATTTACAAATGCATGACATTCTTTAATCATAGAATTTCAACTAAATTTATGCATTCACAGTGGTCTCTTCAATATGCATAGAATGTTAACTTTGCACTTAGATGTATCAAAAAGTTAAAAAATGGTATTGTAGTTTGTTTTTCTAATGGCTATTCGTTTATAAGAGCAGTTGTGTTTGATTAAATTTTTGCATAACTCATTTGGGCCCAACATTGCAAGCAACATAAATAGTCATTAAGTTGATAATGCATAAATTTTTTTGCATATACCTGTAAAATAAAGATACATTTTTCACAATCGTTACCCTTATCTCTCTTGTCAATGAGTCAGTTAACATACTTATATGTCTATGGTTGGAACCATAGCTATGAACCAACATCAAGTGATCGGCTAAAATATGGGACATCAGGGTTATCCAGAAAAAAGCAATGGACATTTAATTTTTTTTTCTTTTGAATTCCTTATAATAGTACTCTAATTAAGATATATTTGTGATTATGTGTTACAGACGCTCGGAATCTATCATTCTCAAAATGTAGTGATCAGCAACTTAAAGTCGTTAAACAGCCAGATGTTTCATGTCCTCCTATATGCATGCAACAATGCCAAGCTACAAGGTGTGAGCATTTTAGCATCCGGGACCAGCCCGAACACAGATGGTATACATTTATCACTTTCTACTGGTATTACCATCTTGGGCTCTACGATCTCGACGGGAGATGATTGTGTCTCTATAGGCCCGGGAAATTCCAATGTCTGGATAGAAAAGGTCACGTGTGGCCCTGGTCACGGCATAAGGTATATTTATAATATAAACGTGTTTAGATTCAACTTATTTGCATATTCGTATGTACGAGTCATATATGTTAAACAAATAGAACACTTACATAAGCACTCATAACACCCTCAAGTCAATGACCTTTTGACGTGAATTGGGAACAACTTACTCAAAATACAACACTTTGATATTTTGTAATCCGTAATAACTAACTAAATGTAAATACATTGCATTTGTTTTTTCAGCATTGGAAGTCTAGGATGGGATTTGCAAGAAGCCGGTGTCCAAAACATAACCGTAAAAAGCTCAACATTTATAGGTACTCAAAATGGTGTGAGGATAAAGACATGGGCTCGCCGTAGCAATGGGTTCGTGAGGAATATATTTTTCATACATGCAACAATGGTGAATGTAAAATACCCAATCATAATAGACGGAAAATATTGCCCCCACAATACTAATTGTCCCAAAGAAGCTGCTGGAGTGAAGATCAGTAACGTGGTATATGAGGATGTACACGGAACATCAGCAACACAAGTGGCTGTGAAGTTTGATTGTAGCAAAGGAAGCCCGTGTCGTGGAATAAGATTAAAGGATGTTAACCTTGTATACTCGGGTAAACCAGCGATTTCGTCTTGCTCTTTTGCTAGTGGTACTTCTTCTGGATTACTCATACCAAGAAGTTGTTTGTAACTATATAGTTTGTGACTGAGTGTTTTTTTCTTAGTCCTATAAGAATATATTCGGACCATTGGATATGTATATATCTAATCACTCCGTTATCTATTTGCTTGTATTACAGACAAGGATTTCAAAATATTCGCGCATTGCAGTCGGTCATTTTTTGAATGTGAATTTTATGTTATTTTACTCATTTACTTTGTTTATACAAAAATAAATTTTGTTGCTTCACATCTATATTGTTGTTGAGTGGATGTGTTTGATTTACTGTGTTATAGGCATTGAAATTGATCGTCTTTAATTATCTACAGTAGTAATTTTAAATATACAAATGTTCACTAATTTACATAATTGTTTTCTCATCAACCTTTATATAATTTGTAATCTATAAAATATATAGAGGGGTTTGAACTTTGAACCCTTATCTAAAGGGTATAAGTAGAAAGCAGTTAACCAGTCGGCTTCATATTAACTTATGTATTGAGTATTATTAATGAAGCAATGTATAGTGAATTAGAATGGTAGGTGTTATCGGCAATACTTATAGAGCACGAACCACTTAAATATGATATCTATTCTGCTTATAAAGCACTAACCACTTCGATCTTTAAGTCGAAAAATTCAGTAGCTATATTACTTAAAACACCGGCTAATTGAGTATTATATACCTATTAAAAGAAAAGACTACACTACCATATTTGTCAATGTATTGATGAACAAAAAATACGAAGTACAAGGAATTCAAGTTGAAACTTGAAACCATATCTGCATTACAGTGTCCGTACGAAGAAAAAAAACTCAGAACGTTTCTATGTTAAGACAAATGATACTAAACTTTATCGGCACATTGTGATATTAAACTATCTGATCAATCAACTACTCAATTGGATCTTGGAACCTGCCACTATCATTTGAGGCCCGAGACATTGTTTTTATCTTATCTGAACCCGCCACATTAGCTTCCTCGTCAATGCTTTGCAGCGTGCTAATCTTGGCAGAACCTGCCGTTCCAGCTTCCTCATCAATGTGCTTATTTTCTTCCGACTCATCGGCAGCATCATCGCGGGGTTCTTTCACTTCTTTATCGAACCTGATAATAGCCTTAAATACTTTAGGATCCATGGGATCAGTATGCTTCATTTATTGGTCCCGCCATAATGGGACCCACAAAGCAAAACTCTACTTTTTCTACTTATATTTTTCTGTTTGGTGTTTTTGTAAAAATTATTGTTACATTTTTGTTTCTAGGAGGTGCTAAATTTGACCCATTTATGGATAAACGGGGTTAATTTTGATTATACTTTGACTCTAACGTGTTAAAATGTGAGCATTTTTCAAAAAAAATTAGTTAAAATGAGAGCAAGTAAAACTAGGAGAAAGTCAGCCATAGTGTATTCAAAATACATAAATCCGGTAAATCTTTTTATTACCTGACCCGTTTCAATCTGTTACACAAAAGATGAGTAGCATAGGTGAATGAAATAATAAACATACGCTGAATAAACAACGAGCCCGACAGCAACAGCAGCAAACGCTACAAAGTACATCCAATCAACCTGATAATATATGCCAATGTTAGCTTCTTGCAAAATTATAACTCAAGCTCGATATTGGTACAAACCTTCTCGTGGTACACAAATATACGTATCAGTACAGACCACATGTCTGATGTCAGCAAAGATAGATTTAGCATAGTAGAGCCGCTAATCTGCATTTAATATAGGCATGAACAAACTTCTAAAATTAAGTTCTCAGTAACTTGCATAACAGGAAAACTGACACAAAATGCTTAGTTTTATGGTGATGTATAAAGAAAAATTTTGCAAGCTCGCACCTTTAGCAAGACCGGCACACCTGAGTAAAACAGAAACATTGCAGCTGCAAATCCGACATATGGAAGCACCTATGACAAACAAATTTATTATTTCCATGGTATATTATCTTTGTTAAAAAATATGCTCAGAATAAAAGTTGCAGTTTCGGCCCATTACTTAGAAATGGGTTAACTTGATTTATACGGTATCTAAAATGGGTCAAAATAAAAAAAAAAATAATAATAATAAAATAAGTAAACATGAAAAGGGTCGTGGCCGGAATAGACGGGTCTTGGCAGGATATAGCCGGGTCTTGGCCGGAATAGTCGGGTATTGGCCGGATATAGCTGGGTTTTGTTCGTATAATCGTGGTTTACGTATATGAAGACATAACAAGATTCAATAGACTGTTTATGCTCAGTGAGTATCTTTTCACAATACTTTATTGGTTTCCAACGGGTCAAATGGTGAAATGGGTGAGTCTGAAATGTTAGGAAATGGGTCAAATGGGTACTTTTTGGCATGACGAAACACCTTTAGACAAAATATTCATGAGGTTCGTACGTATTTTTTTCTACCCATAAACATGACCTGAGTCGAATAATTACCAAGTAAATTTCTCAATTTCGCTACCTATACATAATGTGTATTTTTCATTTTTACGATTATCAGCCTGGTCAGAATTTGTCCGGGATTTTGTCACATGCAATCGGATATCCTAGTAACTTACAGTCTATGTAATCAACTTTCACATATTTCACCAAATTATCCGAGTTTTTTAGTATTCTGTTGTTGTTTTGTGCTACTGTTTTTTTGTTCTCTAGCACCACACACAGAGAAACGCGGTGTGTCCGTGTGTGTGTGTGTTTGGACTTCGGAAAGGGAGACAGACAGAGAGAGAGTACCGCTCCTGAGGACCAATGGATAGCTTTGAGTTCCTCTCGCTCAAGCACACCTCTATAAACATAGTTAAAGACCACAAAGTAACAGTAGAGATGATTATGAGATGCACTATTAAACAATGCTGGTGGTACACAAACGGAGTTCAATTAAACTGAATGAGTAAGATCCGAATAATGAAGAATTTTAGTAACTCTTAGACTCTCTACTATAATTTCACCTCTTCAAGCTTTTTTTGTTCACAATAGACTGTATAAAGTATAATGATGGCTGACACATAAATGATAAAACTATATAAAAGGATACATTTGAATACCACTGACAATGGCGCCAAAGAGCCCCAACATCGCCAACAGTTCAACTTGATCTGCTTTTTTCACAAAAAATTCCTGCACAAGGATCACCACCGAAATTATACGTTTATTGTTTTCTGCTATAGAATTCAGTGAAAGCGTTAATTACTTGTAAAAAATTTCAAAGAAATGGACAAAATATTCAGGAGACAACCCAAAGCGACCCGCTTTGACATGTACAAAACATACCCGTTTTGACTTGAACACATTTAAACAATATATAAATCAGCCCGTTTTGCTCACCTCACTAACGTTGCAGACAGCATAAAGTGTAGCCCCGGCAATGACCAACAAATCCCCTTTGATAGGATGACTCCCGCTCTCTGAGCATATACACATACATCCGTAATAAATATCCTGAGTCAAATTTTCATATAAAACAAATTGGAACAAAAATACATATGCTCACGTGAACGATCTGATGCATGTACATCTGAAAAAATAACCAGCACAAGACCAACAACACAAATGACAACACCCGCAATTTTCTTGAATCTATATTTTGTATTTAAGAAAAGCCATGTAAGGATTATGACCGATGGGATTGACCAGCAATCCAGCAGCATAACGCTTGTTAATGATGTGTACTGATATGCCTTCACCACTGCAAAACAAAGCACATGCAAATTTTATAGGAAAAATACATTTTTAATGTATCTGTGGATTGTATGTAGCAATAAACAGTTCATATGTAGTGAATGAAGCTCCCAAATTAACTTTCTTTCCAACAATCAGATGTCTAATATAAATGTTGCACTTTTATGAAACTTTGACTGGCCCATTTTGATATGTACTAAAAATGTACCCTTTTGACCGTTAGCCGACCCAACCATTCTAATTAAAAACTCACCAAGATAATTTGCCTCAACATCTATAAGTCCAAGAAGTAGATAGTAGTACCATTTTGCCTGCAAAATGCTCACATAGAAAAACATATTTAGAGACATGAGAATATAAATAATTCAAAGAAAGAGAACAAGCTACCGTGAGACAAAGAACCTTCATATCTTCTATAAACGATCTTTAAGTAAAATAGATTTAAGATTACTAACCTTCATACCCTTCTTTCTGCTAATCAAAATGATACCATAAAAAATCGCCAACAACACATAATTCGCTAAAGATTGCGATGTTGGTGCATTGATTCCTGAATTAAAATATGACATAAATAAGAACATTTGATCCCATTACATTAATAAATCACTATGTATAACATTTGTTAAATCCATCCCCTTCTATGCACACAAATCAAAATAATTCAGTTCATTGGTTTGTTACTCATAAGTTTTCTCTTTTTATATATAAGGAAAAAATTCTCGAATTTGTAACAAACTTCACCTTATTGTCATTGTATGTGACGAACTCTTTTACAACATATCATGTAATTAACACAAAGCGGTAACAAGACAAACTTACTTTGTATGAATGCTATAAAACTAACAGCATGTTACATTCAATGGAAAAATATATGCATTTACCTGAAATGGTAAGTTACATGCATCTAGTATAGCAAAACAAAGGCATGTTACTATATTATACATGACAATATGACATTGAAAATAGATGTAAAAGGTCATCACCTTTCGGCGCAATTTTCCCAACAACTAATTAAACAAAAACTTAAGTAAAATTTATACAAATATAAATGAAGCAAGAACAATGAAAATGCAAACCTCTTTTAGCAAGCACAGATGATGAGAATCCAGTTGATGTTATAAATAGTGAAAGAACCTGTCCTAGAAAAAGCCCAAACAATGTCTTCTTGGTAAACAAATTCACCATCTTTCAATACAACCTTTTTTTTTTTTTTTTTACAATAACAAGAACCTAATTCTTGTTCTTTAAAACCCACAAATCTTTATAGAAAAGTGACTAGAAAAATATAAAATTTTGTTTTTTTCCTTTAAGTTACGTAAGAAAATGAAATGCCCACATCAGAATTATATTTGTGCTACAAATTTAATCAAAAACATCTGATTTTTATAAAAATAACACAGGGTTTTATAAAGGAGGGTTTTAATAGGAGTCTTGTGTCTGGTATTTGAAGTCCGAAACTGACTCAAATTTTTCTTTGAAGTATATATACTTTATCCCACTTTTTGTGCATGCATGTACATGTGACAATCTATAATATTATGTATTTAAATTTTGAATAAATCTTTGAGAAAAAAAAAATAGGATAATGTTTGATTCGCTAAGTTTATCTTAACAGATAAATGGGAGAGTTTTTTTGTTGAGGTTATGGGGGAAGATGAATTTTTTCGACCCATTCTAACCGTTCTTTGGTCACCCCAAAATGTTTATTTAGTAATGTTTGAACTATTAACTTCTTGTGAGGAAATCATTTTTTTATTTATTTGTTTTTTGGTTGTTCTCTCCATGTTACAAATCACTAAATTTCAATAACCCTAACATATTTAATACTAGGGAAAATGGTCTAAAAAGGCATCCAACTTACCACTTTTCTTTTGTAGGCATCAAACTTTTTTTTCTTCCTAAAGTAGTCAAATACTTTCTTAATCTTCCTAATGTAACCATAAAACATGTAGATTATGACGTGGCACCTGTTAATTACCCTTTCCCGTTTTTTTTCTACTTTGCTTGTTTTTAGGTCTGTTTTGACAATTGGTAATAATTAGAGGTATGATTAATGTTAGTTTTCTTAGTATACATTTTTCCTAAAGTAGTCAAACCACAAACCCCTCATTCCCTTTCCCAATCATCCCCTAACGGGAAAAAAATAAATAAAAAAATAAAAAAATCAAGAACCCTAAATCATGAGTAGTTCATCTTCAGCTCAATCCCGTTTAGTTGGAGGTAAGTTTAAACACTTTTGTAAGTGTAATCGTCAATTGAGAGTGAAAACTTCAACCTCAAGGACGAATCCAAGAAAGAGATACGTAAAATGTGCCGATTGTCGAGTGTATGAGTTTATCGATGTTGACCTTCCAAGTTAATACTACAAAGACTTGGTATATGGGTTCTTTCAAAGGCAGAGAGGAATGGATATTGCATCAATGATTGAGGCTCTTGCTTTGGAAAAGTCAAGGTTGGAAGATGAGTTGAAGGCTACAAAGTCAAGATTGGAAGATGAGTTGAAGGCTAGAAAGTCTAAGTTGGAATTGTATGATAGGTTGTTTATGATCATGTTAGGATTTTTGTGTTTCATCTGTGTTTGGTTTGGTATGACAATATCCAAGTGATGTAATGATTAGATGAAGTTTGTAGATGATATCAAGGTAATGTTTAATGTAATGTTTTCAAATGTTAATTGTTAATTTTGTGTAAACAGTTTCTTAATGTTTGGATAATAAGTGTATGCACATCTTGGCAACCATTAGTCTGCACATCATTTTCGCAACCATTAGTCTGCACATCTCCATAGATATTGCATATAAACTTTAAAGCATGTAAAAAGTTTCTTAATGTTTGGATATTAAGTGTCTTTTTGGTACCTGCTATAAATAAGCAATCCCAAACACTCCTTTAAGTCTTCTAAAATAATGGTCTTGTTTTGTAGATGAGATTGCATTTGGTCAAATTCTTGATAATGGCTTAGGTTGGTGGATTCTTATGGATTGATGCAACTTAATTGAGTGTGTATGGCGTAGGAAGAAACATGGGGAAGGCTGCCCTGGGGTAAATCACAAAACACTTTTTTGACTTGACCACTTGGCTGCACTCTGCACATGTTATGTTAGTCTGCCCAACTCTTTGATTTGTGTTGGGTTTACAAATGAAATGGCATAAGACATGATGAGACATGAAACTGCTTTCAAATATTACAAGTGTTTTATTCTAGACTGGTCACTTAAACCAGAAACATACATACATAACTTGTCTACTGAAAGCATTAGTACATGAAACTGCTTTTAAACAAATTATTTTTTTCCCTAGCCTTTTGAATCTTTGGGATGTTTGACAACAAATGATTTGATACCAATATCTTCAAAAGTTTTCTGATTTGGCAGCCCTAGTACCTTAACCCTTGCATCAAAAGCCATATTTGCCTCATGTTTGGTGGTCAGATTAGTGTTAGTTTCCACCTTCTTTGAAGTCTCATCTTTGCCTCTGTAGTTTCCACCCATGTTAAAATAATCCTTTAGAAAATAATCTTCCCATGTTATTGTCTCACCCATGGCTAGGGGTGTTATTCGGGTTGACCCGGTCGGGTTCGGGTCAACTCGGGTCGGCTCAAATCGGGTCAAGCCTTAAAAAAATATACCTAAACCCGACCTTGTTTAGAGCTCGGGTCAACTCTGGTCGGGTCACCGGGTTCGGTCAATCGGCCTGTCAATTCGGGTTCGGTCAACCCAGTATTTTACATTGAAAAAGTGTTGTTGAGTCGGTTAGTCGGGTTCGGTCGGTCAAGGCTAAAAATATACCCGAACCCGACCTTGTTTAGAACTCGGTCAATTCGGTCAATTGATCGGTGCCGAATATATTTTTGAACCCGATTGACCCGACCGAATTGACTGGTCGGGTTCGGTCGGGTCACCGAATGACACCCCTACCCATGGCTATGATTTCAGCACAAAATTGATAAAAATGAGATGATAATGAGATGAAAATGAATGTTGAATACCTTGATTCTTTTTGTAAGCTTAGTTGTTGTTTTCTTATGGATGTTTGATGAAATTGCTTGGTAGTAGATGGCTTTATATAGTGTAAGCGTTAAGCCTTTTGCAGGCTAGATGCTAGAAAATGAGAAAAAACAGTGGCAAGTTTGCTACCCACATGAAGAATAGTAAGATTCTTGTTGCATGTGAAGTGAGAAAAAAACAGTGAAGTGAGAATAGTAAGATTCTTGTTGCACAAAGTAATGAACTTAACAGTGACTACATATTTCATTGAACAGACTGCACAAATTGAAGTTAACAGACTGCACAAATTGCACAAATTGCATTCAAAGTAACATACTACACAAATTGCACAAATTGAAGAAAATAGCATACTGTATATTTCATTGAACATAACAGTTTAGCAATGACCATCAATTAGTGCCTGGTATGATGTACAAAATGGGCTATTGTTTGATGGTCATTACATAAACTAATAACATTAGTAGAGTAGTTGTTCTAGTTAGAGACCCAAGATTAGGTATCAAAGTTTACATTAGTTGCCCTCACAGGATGTACAAAATGGGCACATGAAATTAGGGTTGTTCAAGCATCATCTAGAACCAGTGCAGACTCTGTAGTGCTGCCCTGGCCATCCAACTGTTTAGCCAACTTCTTTTTGATGATCCTTTCACTAGGCCTCATCAATCTTACATGTACTACTAGATCTTTCAACTGCACTTCATGTGCAACTTGTTGATGTTGCTCTTGAGGTTGTTCTTGAGTTTGATCTTCTTCTGCCTGCATGTTTGCAACTTGAGTAGTTGTCAAGTCAATCTCTGTTTGAACTTCATTTGGCTGCTCTTGAGGCTACTCTTGAGGTTGCTCAGTTTCATTTTGGTCATTTTGTTGCTCACTTTGACCAGCAACCACTTCATCTTGTTGCTCACCAAACCATCTTGCATAAGCTGATGTGTAACCTCTTTTTAAGCTCTTCCTATTTGACCCACTTGACGCACAAGTCTTTTTCTTTGACCCACCAATTCCACTTGACCCACCAGTTTTCCTCTTTGACCTACCAATTTCCCTTGATCCACAAACTGCACTTGAGGCACAAGTCTTCATCTTTGACCCACCAATTTCACTTGATCCACCAACTGCACCTGTCCCACAAGTCTTCTTTTTTTACCCAGACACATTCCCACTCTGTTTTGTTTGTCTTACCTCCACAACATCATCCTCTACAACTGTTTCTCTAGGTTCCTTTTCAACTGGTGTTTCTTTGCAACTTTTTTGTTGTGCCCGGCTTTGTGGCATATAGAACAAGTAATCTCAGTACCTACCCTTGATACTCTGGTTGAGCTACCACCTTCACCCTTTGCTATGATTCTTTTCTTTCTAGGTCTACTAGAGTACCAGGCATTTTTTTGGGTTTGGGAGGCAAAACAATTGAGTACATACTCTGACCAGGCCAGAAATCAATACCATCAATTGGTTTCAAAAAATGGTTATATGTCACATAATACATGTCTGTTTGAAACCAAGCTGGCACATAGCTCTCAGATACCTGTTTATATAGAAAATTACATTTGTTGCATGTACACAAGGTATACCTGATAACTGCCACATTCTACAGGTGCAAGACCTCTTTGGGTCATCAATTGTGAATGCCTCACTCACCGATCTGACCTCACACACATTATCACCAGCAGGGATAACATGCCAGAACCTACAATATAACAAACTTATTAGTGTCAATTCAAACCCTTTCATAAGATAATTAACTTTAATTTTTAAATGAAACTTACTTTTTTTGTTCTTTCAGCCATTCCAATGTCTTTTGAATGTTGGGACAAACTCCAGGGTTCCATTTCTTACTGAGTTCCCTCATTTTGTGCATCCTCTCAAGAACTATGACTCTAATAGCTTCTAGCATTGTTAGCAATGGCTTGTCCCTAACACTTAGAATCCATTCTCTACTGCTTCACATCCTCTATTAACTTCAAAAAAGGCTCTTGACGATGTTTTTGGATTCTTATCCATAAGAAACTGATGAGCCTTTGGGTTAGCCCTTTTAATCTTGTCCATTATCTTGTTGAACAGTTGTGGATATGAGGCCTTAGATGATGCCCAAAACAACTCTCTAAACTCCAAGCCAGTGAATTGTTTCCTAAACCCTTTATATATATGTCTTGCACATTGCATGTGTTCGGCATATGGCATGACATTCTTGATAGCTTCAATAAGACCCTATATAGAAAAACATTGTTAGAATATATGTAAGACTAAGGTATTAACAAGAAAGTATGGATATAAGCATACCTTATGTTGATCTGACGTCAGAGTTAGACCCTGTCCTTTTGTGCAACCCAAGTCTCCTTCAAGCAACTCCAAAAACCAGCTCCAATTATCCTTGTATTCAACATTAACCACTGCCAAAAAGCTGGGTAAATGTGGTTATTTCCATCTCTTCCAATAGCAATTACTCTCCTACACCCAGCCTTCCAACCATCTGCTAGTCCAGCAAAGCACACATAAAACCTATCAAAGTAGGTTTCCTGATCAGGATAAAACCTAGTCCAGCAAAGCACACATCAAACCCTGTCCTTTTGTGCAACCCAAGTCTCCTTCAAGCAACTCCAAAAACCAGCTCCAATTATCCTTGTATTCAACATTAACCACTGCCCAAGCAACTGGGTAAATGTGGTTATTTCCATCTCTTCCAATAGCAATTACTCTCCTACACCCACCTTCCAACCATCTCGCTAGTCCAAAAAGCACACATAAAACCTATCAAAGTAGGTTTTCCGATCGATTCTGATACTCCTAATTTCACAGTGGACCTGTGATTGGAATCTAAAATTGCTCTTCCATATGATCTCAAGAAGGCATAATGCTCATCAATTTATTTCTCATACTCATCAAAGCAAACTTCTTTGCATTTGTACAATGATTTGGGGTTACCTTACACTTATATTTTTTCATCACTAGGTCACCTATAGCAAATAACTTAATATCGTGGTTAGCCCTAATCTTATTACCAAATACTCTTCCTATCCACTCATAGTTGACTAATGAACCAAATTGGAAATTCCTAACACATGTATGTTCATCATTTAAAGACCTGTATCGAAAAGTTTTCTCATTAGTCATCCACCTAGCATAACATCTCCAAGGACAAGAAGGTAATTCATCTGTAGTAACCCTAGGATATCTAATATTCTTCCTTTGTTTACCTTTGTCAGGATCAACCAACTTTGGTGGTCTCTGTCCACATTTTGCCACAACCATCTTACCATTACTCCTCTCATACCACAAAGAAATACCATTAGCCAATGCATAGTAGGTTAGACCCTATTTAAACGTATCAATAGTCGCTTACTTTTCACCAACCTGCATTACAAATAGAACAAATGTTTATAACCAAAAAATTTAAACAATATCACAAGTTCAAAAAGTAGAACCATACCTTTGGATGCCTCAGTCTCCAGTGACTACTTTCATCATAGACTGGATACCTATCAATAGATTTTTCCACACAAATAAAAGGATCTTGAGGTACAGTGTTTTCGGTGATCAGAGCCTTCTCATCAAATTATTCATGAACAAATCATGTTCACCATAATCTCACTTCTATGATTATCGGCCAGTACAGTGTTTTCAGTAGTTGGTTCACTCATTTCTGGCATAGACTCAGCTTTCTTCCCTCTATTAGCTTTGATCCTTTTTCTAAGTTCAATCAACTCCTCTTCATCAGGACTGAGATAGTCAACTGATTTATCTGAAGCATATCCACTATCATTGTCACTATCAAACTCAGTATCATAATCAACATCTGTTTCATCCTCTCTAACCTTCCTTTTGCCCTTATCAACACTTACATTCCTAGTATCGTCACGCTCTACACTAGTCCTAGTATCATCACCCTCTCGCACTAGGCCTCCTCAATCTTACACAGCCTCATGGATCTTGCAACTGCACTTCATGTGCAACTTGTTCTTCTTCTTTCTTGAGGTTGTTCTTGAGTTTGATCTTCTTACGCTCGCATGTTTTCAACTGCACTAGTCCTTGTATGATCACCCCCTGTTTCGTTAACCTTCCTTTTGCCCTTATCAACATTTACATATTGAACCTCCATCTCAGCCCAATTAACCAACTCATCTACTGAAAAATCATTGCAATACCTCTTTTGGGGAGGGCCTTTTGCTTTAGAAACAGAGGCATCCATAAAAGTGGTATCTGCTTGACCTAAATACTCTGACAGATCCATATCTAAGTGATCAAGATAAAGATCAAGCCTACCAAACAACTCAGCAACATCAAACATGTATGCTATTTCCTTATCATTACTTACTCTAACTAAACCTTTGTCTAATTCAAGATTTGGAACTTTGTAATACAAACCTTGAAAGTAGTTAGCAGCTTTTTCTTCCAAGAATTCAGCAAATGGTTTATAGGGCATCCTTGTAGCAGCCATATTAAGAATCACCCCATCAGCATACCTTAAAGGTAAATGGGCAAAATAACCGTCATTGTATACATCAAATTGGTGCAAATTGGTACCTGGTATCATTCTGTTACAAAATTGACAAAAATAACAAATTAGGGTTTATAAATATGTTTAGACTAATTACTTTGATCAAAACAGAGCATAATCAAAGAAATCAAATAATATATACCTGAAATATCAAAAAACGCATCAAATGTGGCTATTGAGTAACATCAAATGTGGCTGGTGTGTGAAATTAGGGTTTCTGATAATCAATTTAGGGTATGTGGTAGATAGAATTAGGGAAAAACATATTATGTGAAAAAAAAAGTTATAATCATACCTCTAATTATTACCAATTGTCAAAACAGACCCAAAACAATAAAAGTAAAAAAAAAAAAAAAAAAGGTAATTAACGGTGTCACGTCATAATCTACATGTTTTATGGTTACAATAGGAAGATTAAGAAAGTATTTGACTAATTTAAGAGAAAAAAAAAAAGTTTAATGCCTACAAAAAGAAAAAGTTGTAAATTGGATGCCTTTTTAGACCATTTTCCTTTAGGCTGGGCACACTCGTGACTCAGGTCACCGGGTGCCACATCAGCTTTCTCTCTCCGGCGACCAGACACGTCCAAGTTGCCACGGTCGATGACCGACTTTTTTTTTTTTTTTTTTTTTTTTTTAAATTCAAACATTTTAAACAACAAATTAAAATTCATTAAAATTAAAAACATTACAATACGAAATTCAAATAAACATTAAAAACATTACGTAAATAATTCAAATAACGTTAAAAACATTAAAAACATTACGTAAATTATTCAAATAACGAAGAATAACCAAATAAAAGTTAAATGCGACATATTAAAAGAATGTGTTTGAAGGTATTGAGATAGAAATGTTGATTGGAATTGTGTGTTTTAGAAATGTGTTTGAGTTAGTATTTATAGGAAAAGTGGTAAAGTTTTTTTTTTTTTTTTTTTTTTATGTTTTAACAGTACAATTTGGGAAAAGGGCAAGACATTGAATATCGGTTGAAAATCCAACCGATACTCAAAAATTTGGTACCTCGACCGATTTGATGACCCACACCCACACTCGACTCGACCGATCTTCAAATCGATTGTGGAGTGTTTTTGTTGATGCCCAACCGACTTTCAAAGTACCACTGCGTCCGGCCTTAATTCTATCATAGAAATTATGTGAATCATATAGACTATTGTTTGTTCTAAATAAATGGACTATTGATGTGGCTTTAGATGTGCTTAATTGTGTAATGTGTACATCAAATCCTAATTTTGTTGGTGGGTTAAAACAAATATATATGCACTTCTCGTTTAAAACATGGGTTAAATTTCCATTTCTGATTAAAGTTTACTAGAAATATATATAGTATATGTTAATTGTCTAGGAATAGCTGTCCTTACCTAAAAGGGTGTTCGGAGCAGGTTTCTCTGCAGGTTTAAGGGTATGTTTGGCTTGGAGCATTTAGAGCATTTATGAGCGTGAACGTTGAACGTTGTAATCTTTAATGTTCGTATGGCAAGAAGCAAGTAGCTTTATCTGTATTTTTAGAATGTTTATTTTCCAACGCTCCATGAAGTAACATTTAGGAGCGTTAGCATTTAAGAGGTGTTTTACACATTATGATTACACCTAGAGCTACATTATCATACGTTTTATAGGAAGAAATGAGGAAAAAAAAAAAAAAAAAAAAAAAAAAAAAACTTATACTGCTACTTGTACTAAACACACCTAAGTCTTTTAAAGAAAAGTAGCTTAATTGTTGGTAACATGAGAACGCTTTCTCACCCATTTTTATAAGAAAAACTACATCAAATAAATTTTTGGATGCTCTAATTTCTGTATTGTGCTCTACCTTTTCTTATGAACTTTTGATACATGGAAAAGATTGAATATTTTGGTATTTGTAGATTATAAATATTTAGCTATAAGTATATGAACTACAATCATCAATATGAACTACAATCATCAATGGGGTGTCCCGTGAGATAATTGTATCCTTAAACAAGAGGTTGACAAAATGAATGCTCAATTGAGCACATATAACCCTACAAGATGGAACAATTTGGTTCCATAAAGGTTTTATAAACTCTTGGTGTTGAAGCATAATGCGGCGGATTTGGATTCAACGACTCTCCTTGGCGTTAGTCGTCTTCTCGAGCCCTAGTAGACTGTCAACAAAGAGAACCCGTTAGGAGTGGACCCGAGGCCGTAGCCCCGGGTCCACCTCCGACGGTCGAGTTAGTATCGATGTGGCATAGCAAAAGTGTTAGGTTTAGAGATAACTGCGTGTGTATATAGGCATGGATTAGGGTTTAGGCGTAGAGTGGGCGGCCGATGCGGGCCCGACCCATTCTGGCTCGGTCAGGACCATACATCTACAAGCCCCCAAGTCTAGTATGAGATAGCGCATGACTTATGTTATGCTAGACTTAAGTTTTGATGGCGCGTGGGTGAAAGTGGAACCCGTATGTTGCATCTCGGGTAGGCGTGCCTTTTGTACCGATGGCGGCGCGGCATGGTGCGACGAAGACATGCTTCGTAGCGAAGTGCGCGTGTTGTGCGAGACAAAGAGGTGCGACGAAGCGTGCTTCGCAGCGATAAGTGCGCGTTGTGCGCGACAAAGATGTCTGACGAAGGCGTGCTTGCGCGCGCGGTCTTGGCGCGCTAAAGATGTGCGACGAAGGCGTGCTTCGCTGTGCGGCGTCTTCACAACCGACAGAGGGCGTCTCCCTACGGCACGATCTCGCTTCCAAATATACTGCGCATGGAAGCGGTGGTGGCGTATACCTGGTAGCCCCCAGTTTGATGGTGCTACTCGTGCAGGAGCATTAAACTTATTTAATCTGCGAAAAACACTCAATGCAAAGATTAAAAGTATATGCCGCGAATCGCAGCATATAAAACCTAATAAAATGAAACAATATATAGCACATAGCATAAAAATATATATAGCACATAGCATATAAGAAAATTGGCAGTGCGCACCCGTCGTGGGATGCGTAGCGACAAAATAATAAAATGTGTTTTTTTCTTTCTTTAACGATGGACGTGCCGTGACCGCGACGAATGACACGGATGGATTTATCTTAACGCGCATAGACTCGAACGTTTACGGATGATCGCAGATGTTTATACCACGGATTTTGGTCGGTCGCATCATGGCGATTGACTAGCATCGTGGTTTCGCGCGTCGCGTTCTGCGAAGATGTGCGAGCGCGCGGTCTTACGCGGGTAGATTTATCGCGACTGCGCTATTTGAGCGAGCAGCGTACCAACCGTAAAAGCGATGTCTGCGGCAATTTATCGCGGCTAAAAATAAAATAGCTCCGATCGTGCGGGCTTTTCTGAGGTCCGATCGTGCGGAAATAGGTCCGATCATGCGGATTAAAGGATAAAATAGGTAAAATCGTGTTTACCAAGTTTAAAGATTTACATAAAATCTTTTGAATATTTAAAAGATAACATATCCTATTACCAATTTAAAAATATCAGGATATCTTTTCCGTATATCTCCAAATCAAATCCCAAAGAGGGATGCGTTTGATTGGTTTAGAGAAGGAACAAAATCAAAGTAAACAAAGAATGAATTCTTTGTTATATGTGTATACGTACGACAAAACAACAACCAAGAATTAATATTCTTGATGTTAGCTTGACACGTTTGACCAAGTCAAACCAAAACAAACAGTGCGTATGGTATAATTGGTCTTAGGTTAATGTGTCGTGTGATGTGTACCGTATGAGTAGGACGATGCATTTTATTCGTGTCCCACGGATGGCGCCAACTTGTTGAAGCATAATCTGGCGTGATTGGATTCACGACTCTCCTTGGCGTTAGTCGCTTCTCGAGCCCTAGTAGACACTGTCAACAAAGAGAACCCGTTAGGAGCGGACCGAGGCCGTGGCCGGGTCCACCTCCGCCGGTCAAGTTAGTATCACGTTGTGGCATAGCAAAAGTGTTAGGTTTAGAGATAACTGCGTGTGTATATATAGGCATGGATTAGGGTTTAGGCGTAGAATGGGCGGCGATCGCGGGCGACCCATTCCTGGCCGAGTCCGGACCATACGTCTACACTTGGCGGATTTTGAATGAAGGACTCTCAATACATTTAAATCTAGACAAGCGAGGGATTGACGTAAATTCTGTTAGAAAAATTAGTTAGCAAAAGTGACTTTTGATCAACTTTAAATACAATTATCTATATGTATGTCACATATATAAATAATAGTTTGTAGGTTCACGTTCACCTTGAAAAGATTAATTTTTTAAGCAATATCTATCACTATGACTTTTTTGTGTTAAGCACGGTCGGCCCCCCTTTAACTAAAAATCGTGGCTCCGCCCTATGACATAAACGTGAACTTGGGTAACATGAGCTCGTAACACGAGTTATGGAACTAATTACTTGTCGTAATATGATCATGAGTATCACAAAGTACATATCATATCTTACGGGCATATAAAGACCTGTACTTATTCTTAAACTATGTTACTCACTTTATACGCTTTATAAGCCTTCATGAGCTCCCGGAAGGTTCTCGGCTTACTTTTTTTCACCTGATAACATATCGTAAAGGGGCGTTTGGTTTCGCGGTTAACTAAAAACACCATTTCACTTCTTGTAATTTAACACTACAAAATGATGTTAAAACATCATACTAAGATACCCTCGACTTGCTATAACATTTAAACATAATTAGCATAGCTTCTTAGTGATTTCCAAAAATCACAACTTGACATAATACTCTAAATTTCATCAAAAGCCCACTTATGATAACCTAACACGAATCCTAAGCATGACCTCAAATTGTGGAAATAGTAGAACTTGAGCCCTCAACACATAATAGGATTTCCCTTTTCTTATAAGATAATACCAGGAAAGGCTCAAACATGGAAGCCTGGCATTTACTGTTATCTCGTTTGGAGTATATCAAGTGTTTTATTAGACGTTGATGAAGAATCTACCGAGCTTCCACCACAAAAGGTTCGATCCAAGAACAATTATCAAGTTACTCTAAACAATGACACGCTGAACATGCGTCCTTCTGTGGGGAAACTAATTAATATGTCAAAAAAAGAACGTGAAGCAGCAAGTTTCTATGAATTCATACAGAACATGAGTGATGTCGAGGACTCTCCAGTCAAGATATAAGTTAGTTGTTTATGTGATCGTAATCAGATGCTTTTGAAGCTATAGCTAAAGTAACGAAGATCTAAAACAAAGTAGAATAAGACATCTTGCATAAGCTGTGCAATCAATATTGGTTACTCAAGCGGGATGGGTTGGTATTTTACATTGGTAATTCTTAAAGAAACATCGGCTCACACCATTAAAACACACTAACAAATATGGTTTTAATAGCGGCAATTAGTTTGCTCCGTTTTTCATTTACAAAACGTGAACCAACCAAACTGGTTGTTAAACAACCTTGGCTCCAATCCAAGTCAGGTTAGACTTACAATACACGATAACTTTATGAAAATGACAAGGTACACGGTGCATTTAGCAAAAGTATATTTTGCCTGAGAAAAAATCCACAAAGGGATTCCGATTTTCCAATGCCATTGAAGTCCTAACATCGCATTAAATATAAACAATAAATATCTTATAAACGGAAATCTCGTAAAACCATCTGACATGCCAAGTTGAAGACCCATCATTGTAGCAGCAAATAATCGTCACACCAATTTGAACACTGACTGTCATTTACCGCTTGTTTTGATGTGGAATAAATAGACTCTTACTGCAGCTCATAAGAAGAGAAGCTGAAACCTGTTCTTCCTTCATTGGTTGTTTTCAGCTCAAGCTTTTGAAATGGGCTGCAATATCATATTAAGAATGACAAATAAATCTTTTAACATGTTTACTAGAGGGGAAAACTACAACCGTTTCATTTATAAATGGATAAATATGGACAATATTTTATAAAACCGGTGAAATAGGTCATAAAATCCCAAAAGGAAATGGGTTAAAACGTTATTCAAAGTTTTTATAGTGCAAACTATCTCCTTATTCACTATATTTTATTTGCAATTTAATTTAAAGCATTACATGTTTCTATCTCCACAGATAAAGTAGATCAAACGGAAGAGTTTAGCTGGAAAGGAAACGGGTCAAATTGTGTTTGCAGGTCACACAATCCGAGTAAATATGGATTGACTAGGTCAAAACACTTGGAGTACATTATTAAGCAAACAAAGTGAATTTGAATTTAACGTTCCCTTCCCGTCATTTCATAAACTTTAACTTTTTCCATGAGTCTCAATCGTCCCAAAACTGTATACAAAGGATATGACTCGACTTAGCAACTCATGCAAGCAACTAGATAATTGAACTAAGGGTTTTTAGGGTGATAACAATAATGCACTAAATGTGAGTGCATACAAGGTAGGCTAAGGCGATTTGGGTGTACATTTGGGGTGGGGTGTAAACAATGCTCTTCATTGATATTCGGAAAAACCGAAACATCAAGAGAACCGTGAAAAGGATAGGCTCGGAGGGTTAACTAGGGGTATCGTGTACTAAAGATGAGTACAACGCAAAGGTGTGGGGAATTACTCAACCGATGTGGAAGAAGTAATTATATTACGGGTATCAAACAAGGGTTATCCTAATGCCTCTTATCATTTAGTTATTCCTAACTACACTAGTGTAGTCTTACTAGCGATCTCGGGATGCATCACAAAACAAGTTCTAGAATCTATTATAATACGGTTCACACACTAAGCATTAAACATGAATGCTTTAATTCCTACTAATCTAAGGGTGATCCTCACATTTTGGGTGGAATTTAGGTGGTAAAGGGTTTTGTGCTAGTCATGTAACTTCATCCATGAGACGCTTTTGTTAAGACTAATGGCCCACTCTATATGTCATGAAAATTTTTAAATTTGGTGCCAAAATTACCCTAACCGACATTTTCTCATGGTTCATTACACAAATACAATTGGACAAAGCAAATAATCAAGGATAAGCATAGTTTCAAAGTTCCGTTTTATTTTCCTCCTACACTTAAAGCGAACATTGTCCCCAATGTTCCTGAAATATCAAGGTTATGATAATAGAAGGTAATAAAAACGAAAGAAAATAATACTCCCGATTAGCTCGGTAGGATCCGTGTGTGAAGTATTGGTTAAATCCTTTCCAAGAAGAATATATGCATGAAAAGTTCCTTCCAACCTTATGTATCTTCTTCTTGATAAATAAAACCTGCACACTTGAAGAAAACAAACGAAACCTTCGTAAAATCGGCGGTAATAATATATATAAGACTCAATAGGATATAATGCTTGTGGAATGGATGTTTGAAATTTACGGAAAATTAAGACACGAAAGTTCCAAAATTTATAAGTAGCTCGAAAACGAGAAAAAAGTAATCGAGTTGTTTTACTCCTTCACGGCGCCGTCGAGTTGCGATCTGACGCCAGTCGGTTATCGACAAAAAGCGGTGCGATTTTACGGAAAAATTACGGAAAATTTACATCTTTAAAATTTGGAAAAATTTACTGCAAAACATCCATTATGACTCGATACAAGCATTTGACTCGAACAAACACACATGTATATCTTTTAATTAATTGAAATTCTCATGTTTACGTTTCTTTTAAAAACATGTGTAATCCTCCCTACACTTATCCTTTATGTAAAATATCTTTATATGTAATTAAGATGAGGTTAAAGACAAAATAAATCATTTTTACAAATTTAAACATGAGAATAAACAATTAATAAAAGATATACGACATACAAATGAAAATGAAAAACAAATACACATGGGTTGCCTCCCAAGAAGCGCTTGTTTTTGTTCGAGTCACGAGCCCGACTCTACCCTTATTTAACGGATAAAGGGAGGTTTTCCTACACTTAAGCTTAAGTGCGGGTGATAGTAGCGATACACACCCTTAGGGTGGAAATTTGCTACGTGAGGAGAGGTGATGGGTGATTTATATGCTCAAAGGAGTGTGCTCCATTCATTATAACCTTACCTAATTCTATTAGGTGTGGCGGGTGAATCAAATCTCTCCCTAAAATGGATCATCTTATCAACTTCAAAAGATTCTTAGTTAATGATCCATCTTGACCTAATAAACCGGTTTAAACCCATAATGTTTCTTGTTATCAACCATGAATGGGTGATATAAGTGTGTAAGGTCATGGGTTACTCCTATATTAGCTTCCACTCTACATGGCCTAGAGTCTACCACCTTTATCAAGCAACTACCCCGACTATCTATTTTGATGGGTGGATTGGGGCTAATTCAATTCAAGATTCACATCTAAAGGCGGAAAATTGGGTAAGGTTTTGGTTGAGGCTCGGTTCATCAAAATTAGGAACTTCCCTAGGACTAAGAGAGGTCATGACAACAAGCATCTAAACCTACATTCTCTAGTGGCGTTTGGTCCAAGGTTCTCTATCAATCGGGGTTCCTATAGTCTCTTCTACTTCTTAGGGTAAGTTATAGGCGATGTGTGTTCCTCAGTGATGGTAGGGCTTATGGGCTTGGAGTTTCCACCTTATTCTCCATTATATCTAGATCTCTAAATGTTCATCATGTGTTTTAGTATGATCTAACCCAAATACACTCTAAGTATCTCAAATCCTTTTTAGCCATTTCAAATTCTTGGTCCGATTCATAAGAATTGTTCTCAAAAACTTGACTACTATGTTCTATTTGCCTAAAGGATTCCTCATGTATGTCATATGTTTCAACTCTAACCATCTCACAATATTGTTCGGGTTTAGGTTCCATGTTCTTAAAAACTAGGTCTTTTTTATCATGATGCCTAAGGTTAGATAAATCCTCCTCATCCATTTCCTCAAGTTGTGACAACTGACGGTTTATACTTAGGAGGCTTTTCTCAAAAAATTTCCAGAGGGTTTCACTAAAAGGAGTTGATTCTAACAATGATTGTTGAATAGAAGCCACACTAGCACAAAATTTATCAAACCCATCCAACCTTACACCCGTCTCCTTTTGGATATCTCTAAGTTCACTCACAAATTCATTAGAACAATAAAAACCAATCCAATCTGCGAAATTCAATTGTTCTCATTTGTTAATGATTCAATGCAATTTCATTTGCCATAGCGACAAATGAAAAGGGTTTCTGAACACAAACACAAAGAAGGGGATAGACTACAAGGAAGCTAATAAAAGAAAAAATTTACTTGATAGGAATCAAGCAAAGAAACCTAAGCGAGTGGACTCCTAACTAGCTATTCTATTCCCGCAGCGGCGCCAAAAATTGATAACGCTACACGCGTCGTTCGGGGTCAAAGGAACTTCCTTTTAAATCGAGCAAGTTTTTCAACACCACAGGCGATGAACCTAATCGTTGTAGTGTAGTATTAGGGTAAGCCACGGAATTGATATCGTTCTCTGGGGGAATAGGAATGCTAGTGAGGAGTTACTACGCTAAGGTTGGGGTTGAGGAAGATTATTTTTTTATCTTTTTATGTTTTTTAGGAAATGGAAAGGTACGAATCTCGGGGTTTGGATTTGGGGGTTGGTATTTCTACCGATTACTCTATTATCTAATTAACTAAGGTGAGGGTAGTCTATGTCTAATTATTTTGTGCTCGTATGATGGTTTAAAGATGTGTCTACTTAGGTTTTATTACTCCTTAATTATCTCCTATTGATAGTTGAATTGTCACGTCCTTATTCTTAATTGCGTTGTGTGTCTAAGGTCGTAGGGTATGCGTTTATCCCTAACTCTTTGAAACTACCAAAGGGTCTCGTCTACAAACTCTCTAGGATTTATAAACTCTAACTCTAAGGTACTCTTTGGATGGTTTAGCCTACAACTACTCTAGGTGTTATAGTCTAAGGTTCACAAAGATTAATCAAGCATTAACTACACAACGAATGACCTATCGCATTACTAGATCATTAACAATTAAGATAAGAGACAACCAATCAATATTCAATAGTTACGTTTCATATTCCCTAAGCAAACACACAAGTAAATTAGCCGGACATGGAGAACATGCAAGCATACACACAAATAATTGAAGACATAATTGAATTAATGAAGTAAAGCACTTATCTTGGTGTAAGATAGGGTTTGGAACCCTAAAATCTTGTACAAGACGACCTTGGTTCGGTTTAGGTTTTACTCCAAAAGACTACACACTTAAAAGCGAAAAATTGGATTCTATATATAAGATTACATTCGCGACGGCGTCACCTTATGATTTGTGGCGCCGTCGGTCGCCGTCATTAGAGTTTCGTCTTGGCCACGTTAGTCTTGCGACGGCGTCACCTTATGCTTGTGACGCCGTCCTCTTGACCTCGGCGCCGTCTGCGGATCAAATCTAGGCCGTTTGAGTTGCGACGACCTACTCTTTAAAGCGACACCGTCACTTGTAAATAAGCAATTTGGGCTTGAACCGTCACAAAAATGCTACGATGGCGTCAGAGATAACACTGACGCGTCCCTTATATTTCAAAGACTTGAGTGTCTCGATTCTTGACTTTGGCCATTTTCTTCGTATATCCGCCTTTTCGTCCAAATAAGTGTCATTCCAACAATTTGCCTTCAAGAGACCTAAAAGTGAAAAGGAACGATATTAAGTAATAACGGATACAAAAGTGATCAAATAAGGGCTTAAACGACCCTCAAAAGGTACATTTAAAACCTTATCAGATGTGAAATTTCAAAGTTTCAACAGCTTCCTCTCTTTCCTTCAGGGTCTTATCCACTAATTCCACCCTACTTTCTCCCCCAATGTATGGAATGTGGACAGGAGGAGACTTGCCATACACAGCTTCATAGGGAGTAGTTTGAATAGCAGTGTGATAGTTTGTATTATACCACCATTCAGCAAGAGACAACCATTTACACCACTGAGTAGGTTGTTCACCAGTCATGCATCTAAGGTAACACTCTAAGCATCTATTCACTACTTCAGTTTGTCCATCTGATTGGGGATGGTAGGCAGTAGATAAACACAACTCCACTTTTAGTAGTTTGAACAATTCTTTCCAAAATAGACTAAGGAACACCTTATCTCTATCTGACACAATGTTCTCAGGTAACCCATGTAACTTGTAGATATTATCCAAGAACAATTGAGCCACTTGAGCGGATAAAGGGATGAGAAGAGCCACGAAGTGAGCATATTTACTCAATATGTCCACCACTACAAAGATCACTTCCTTACCTTGTGATTTAGGCAAGCCTTCAATAAAACCATAGAAATACTTGTCCAAATACTGTTTGGAATGGGCAATGGTTGTAACAAACCTGGATAATCTTCCAAATTAGGCTTGTACCTCTGACAAACATCATAATTCCTCACCCAATTCTTAATATCCTTTCTCATTTTCCTCCAATAGAACAATGAACATAGTTTCTAAGTAGTCACCTTAACCCCTGAATGTCCTCATATTGATCCATTATGAATTGTGGTCAATAATTCTTGTCTCAGGTTGTCATCATTTCCTACCACCAATCTATTCTTCCTTCTCAACTGGTTGTTGTGCCAAATGTAGTGCCCAAACTGATTAGAATTAGACTGCAGTTTAGTAATCAAAGCTTGCAAGGACTGATCTTGTGACCAACTATCCACTATCCTGCCATACAGTTCTGTAGTGACACTAGAAGTACTAATGATGCTCAACAATTCTGCTGGATTTTGGATTCTGGATAATGCATCTGCAGTAACATTTTCCACCCCTTTCTTATAGACTATCTCATAATCAAATCCCATCAGTTTTGGCAACCATTTTAATTGAGTGGGAGTGGACATTCTCTGATCCATCAAATATTTCAAACTAACATGGTGCTTTTGATCTTGAAATGTCTATCCAATAAGTACCCTCTCCATCTTTCTAAAGCTTGCACCACAGCTAGGAACTCTTTTTCATAAGTGGACATCAACTGATGTTTAGCAGACAAAGTTTTGCTTAGAAAAGCAATATGATGGCCTTCTTGAAGTAATACTGCTCCTATTCCTACTCCAGAAGCATCTGTTCAATAGTGAACTCCTTGGTAAAGTCAGGCAATCTCAACACTGGAACACTAATCATTGCTTGTTTAAGGGCTTGAAAAGCTTTTTCAGCTTCATTGTTCCATGTAAATCCTCTTTTTTTCAACAATAGTGTTAATGGTTTACTGATTGAAGCATAGTGTTTGATAAACCTTCTATAATATCCAGTCAAATCCAAGAACCCTCTTAATTGTTTGATGTTACTAGAGAGCAGGCCAATCGCCATTGCCTTGATCTTTGTTGGATCTTTAGAGACCCTATGTTGAGAAATAACATGTCCCAAATACTCTACTTGAGTAGTACCAAACACACATTTGCTCAATTTGGCATACACTTATGAGACCTCATTGTATCCAAAATGAGTTTAAGATGTGTAACATGCTCCTCTAAGCAGTTGCTATAGACTAAAATGTCATCAAAGAACACTAAGGTGAACTTTCTAAGGAATGGTTTGAATACCTCATTCATCAAGGATTGAAAAGTAGAAGGATCATTTGTTAACCCAAATGGCATTACCAAAAATTCATAATGTCCCTCATGTGTTCTGAATGCTGTCTTTGTCACATCCTCATGTTACATCCTGATCTGATGATAACCTGACCTGAGGTCCAATTTTGAAAACAATTTGGCCCCATGTAACTCATCAATCAGTTCCTCTATAATAGGAATTGGAAACTTGTCCTTAATGGTTTGCTTATTCAACTGTCTAAAATCTACACACATCCTCCAAGTGTTATCTTTCTTCCTTACCATTACAATTGGAGAAGCAAAGGACTTTGACTTTTTACGATTACCCCTGCCTCCAACAATTCTTTAACCATATCTTCAATAGCATCCTTCTAATTTGGAGGATGTCTATAAGGTCTAATGTTTACAGGCATTGCTCCAGCAACTAATGGAATCTTGTGATCATGTGTTCTGTGGGGAGGCAATTCCTTAGGAACATCAAATACATCTGCATAGTCATCCAAAACTTGTTTAATTTCACCATTGAGCTCACTAGTTACTCCACTTAGCTTCATACAAGTAGCTTCCTGAACAGGAACCACACATAGTGACATTGAGTGCAATTCACCTTGTGTGATGGTTTGGACAGTTTTCTCAGCCTTTTTTCCATGTAACCATTCCACATTTGACTTAGTAGTTCCTCTTATCCTCACCCTTTGCCTTTATACTTAAAGTCCATCTCGTAAGTCCTTAAGTTACACTTAATAACTCCCAATGTTGACAACCATTGTATGCCTAAGACCATCTCACAACCTCCCAATGGCAATAACATCACATAAGTATGAAAAGCAGTGTTCCAAACATCCATGAAAAAATTTGCACTCAGAGGTAGTCAACAAGTTACTACCGTTAGCCATCATAATCGCTAAAGGGCGATGGGTCTAATTGAACACCCCAACTTCGAGCTACATGTTTGTCTAGAAAATTATGTGTAGAGCCACACCACTAGAATGTGAACCGTATGTTTTCCCAGTGCCCACTACCCCATAGTTTGATAATTGGTAGTTCCGGTTAAAGCATGTATTGAAATTTGTGGTTGTACCTCTTCTTCACTGGACTCCACTGTTTCCTCCCATTCATTTGAATCATAATCTTCCTCTCTGGTGGGACTTCAATGAAAACAATTGTCACGCACATTTGTGGCCGGGAACATATTTTTATCACAATAAAAACATTGGTTTTAGGCCCTCTTTCACAGTACTCCTTTTGAGATAGTTGTCTTCTACCTTGTGGATTGTTTTGTTTTGGATTAGTGCTAGGTAAGGCTAAAGTAGTGGTTGGTTTTGTAACTCCATTACAGGTCCTAAAACCATTTCTTGGTCTATCATCGAACCTAGACACGAGGAGGGTAACAGAGGAGTGTACCTTGACTTTAAAGCAATCAAAGTTTGTTCTTGCATCTTAGCCATGTAGAACACATCGGTGAGAGTATGCAAAGTAAACATCCTTATCTCGCATACTAATCTCATCCTTCAAACCCCCAAGAACAAAGCGATGAAATGCTTTTCATCCAATCCACCATATTCAACAATGTTTCAAACTTCTCTTGATATTCTTTCACGCTTCCCACTTGTTTTAATTTCTTCAATTCCATCAATGGATCCTCAAGAACTGCACTGAATCTTTTTAACACCTCTCTTTCATAAACCTCCCATGAACAATCATCACCAAATCTTTTACAAAACTGTTGATGCCATAACAGGGCTTTGTCATAAACATGCATTGACACCAATTCTATCTTGTCCCCATCTTCCACACCATCAATTTTAAAGAACTGCCTACACCTATACACCCAACCTTTAACATCATCACCATTGAATTTGGGAAATTCAATCTTTGACATTCTACCATACCCTCTACCACCATTTCTCCCATTCTGACTACCACCACCATTAGAATGCTGACTATTTCCAGAACTGGTTCCCTCACCATTCTTTAACCTATTTATTTCTTGATTAATAGCATTCTGACTAACCAAGAAACCATGCATTCCATCTTTAATTTCAAGCATTGCATCCTTCAATTCATTGACTGCTTCTTGCAAAGAATCCAAAGTTGGAGCAGCAGTCATTGCATTACTTCTTGTGCCCACCATGGTGATTGGTATCAACTATTACACATCAACGTATGGAATAATGACTACCAATGTCGTTCTTGATCACTCGAATCAAATCGACGGATCGACTTGTTCAAGACTAGAAATTTAACCACTTATGGGCTAGTCTTGTGATCGTGCAAGTATTTGACACTAATCGATGTAAAAGGCGGTGGAGATCGGTGGTGGTGATCTTCTTGGGAAAAATGGCGATTCTTCTTTGGAATTTGACGGAGAAGATGATCGAATTTGAAAATCAAGAGCCAAGAAAGAGCTCGATACCACTCGATAGACACCAATAGGGATCAATGAAGATCCGTTAAAGGATTCTAAGCGGTTTGACCAATCCAAAATTAGAATAGATTGATGAAATGACAATTAGTTATCAATGGCGGGAAAGTTTGTTGTTTATTATTGAGAGTGACTACGGATGAGAGAATTGAGATTACAAACGGTGAATGAATTATGACTATGAGATACAAGTATTTGAAAGAGTGTTTTCCGCCAAAGTTAGTTAGAGGTTGATGGAGAATATCACGTGCACCTCTGCGCACAGTAAACCACTTGTGCCCTCAAATGCCAATCAACATAACTAGCTCTTGTGGTGGTGATTAGTACCTTATCAAAATGATGTTAAAACATCATACTAAGATACCATGACTTGCTATAACATTTAGGGAAGAGATCTAGTGAGAAGAAAATAAAATAAGAAGAGTGAGAAATATTGTTAGCCACACATTTTAAATAAAAATAAATAAAATAAGAGGAGATGCATCTACTTTTGTAGGTGCATCTAAAATGTGCGGTTGTGGTTTTTTCTCATCCTTCTCATTGTAATTTTATTTCTCATTTGATCCTTACTCTTAGAATAGGGATCCAGTGAGAAGTAAATTAGAATAACAAGTGGTGAGAAGTGACCAAAACCACGCATTTGAGATGCAACGACTTGCATTAGATGCATTTGTATTCATATAGATGCAACATCTTGAGTGTCGAAAGTTAATTTGATGTATAGATAGTGCAAATTGATTTTCATGATTTCGACACGTGCAGAGGAACACAAAACAAGAGAAATCATGAAATGCATCTAATATACGTATATGCATCTCATTAAAAGCTATAAAACACATTATGATGCGTTATAATGCATCTAAGATTATAGGGATGCATCTAATTTAGATCGGTGCATCTCGGATTTGCTGTTATAGTTCTTCTTATGCCTTCTTATTTTAAGTAATCTTCTTATTTGATCTTAACTCAACATAATTAGCATAGCTTCTTAGTGATTTCCAAAAATCACAACTTGACATAATACTCTAAATTTCACCAAAAGCCCACTTATGATAACCTAACACGAATCCTAAGCATGACCTCAAATTGTGGAAATAGTAGAACTTGAGCCCTCAACACATAAATAGGATTTCCCTTTTCTTATAAGATAATACCAGGAAAGGCTCAAACATGGAAGCCTGGCATTTACTGTTATCTCGTTTGGAGTATATCAAGTGTTTTATTAGACGTTGATGAAGAATCTACCGAGCTTCCACCACAAAAGGTTCGATCCAAGAACAATTATCAAGTTACTCTAAACAATGACACACTGAACATGCGTCCTTCTGTGGGGAAACTAATTAATATGTCAAAAAAAGAGCGTGAAGCGGCAAGTTTCTATGAATTCATACAGAACATGAGTGATGTCGAGGACTCTCCAGTCAAGATATAAGTTAGTTGTTTATGTGATCGTAATCAGATGCTTTTCAAGCTATAGCTAAAGTAACGAAGATCTAAAACAAAGTATAACAAGACATCTTGCATAAGTTGTGCAATCAACATTGGTTACTCTAGCGGGATGGGTTGGTATTTTACATTGGTAATTCTCATAGAAACATCGGCTCACACCATTAAACAACACTAACCAAAATGGATTCAATAGCGGCAAATTAGTTTGGCCCGTTTTTCATTTACAAAACATGAACCAACCAAACCGGTTGTTAAACAACCTTGGCTCCAATCCAAGTCAGGTTAGACTTGCAATACACGAACTTTATAAAAATTACAAGGTAGACGGTGCATTTAGCAAAAGTATATTTTGTCTGAAGAAAAAAACCACAAAGGATTCCGATTTTCCAATGCCACTGAAGTCCTAACAGCGCATTAAATATAAACAATAAATATCTTATAAACAAAAATCTCGTAAAACCATCTGACATGCCAAGTTGAAGACCCATCATTGTAGCAGCAAATAATCGTCACACCAATTTGAACACTGACTGTCATTTACCGCTTGTTTTGATGTGGAATAAACAGACTCTTATTGCAGCTCATAAGAAGAGAAGCTGAAACCTGTTCTTCCTTCATTGGTTGTTTTCAGCTCAAGCTTTTGAAATGGGCTGCAATATCATATTAAGAATGACAACTAAATCTTTAAACATGTTTACCAGAGGGGAAAACTACAACCGTTTCACTTATAAATGGATAAATATGGACAATATTTTATAAAACCGGTGAAATAGGTCATAAAATCACCAAAAGGAAATGGGTTAAAACGTTGCTCAAAGTTTTTATAGTGCAAACTATCTCCTTAATCACTATATTTTATTTGCAATTTAATTTAACGCATTACATGTTTCTATCTCCACAGATCAAGTAGGTCAAACGGAAGAGTTTAGCTGGAAAGGTAACGAGTCAAATTGTGTTTGCAGGTCACACGATCCGAGTAAATATGGATTGACTAGGTCAAATCGTATTTGAAAGTCAAGCAAAAAATTGATGCACCAATTGTGATAACAAAGGCAAAAGGAAAAAAAAAAAGGATAAGTACCTGCTATTAGGGTCATAATAGTAGCCGTTGATCGAGCCATCCCCACAAGAAAAGCAAACATAGTAAAAGCCAGCTATGGTCAATCCACAATCAGCTCCAACGTTCACAAAGTATTGCTCTTTCCATCTCTGCATTACCGGAGATTAAAATAGTAAGTCACCCGGCCTGTCTGTGCCCATCAGACACGAGGTAGAAATACATCTCAACTGAAACAGATAGTCAGATAGAAAGAGATATAAGTAAGAGAAATTACCATAAATATATGCTGATAGTTGCTAAGGTCCAATGACTTCCCACCATCAACTTCAACCTGGGTCTGACAGGAACAGAGCGTTAAGCATATCATAGAATATCTAAACTTATATGTTCAGGCGAGATATTTCGATGACTTACTAAAAGAGGCGAGAAATATGGAAACTTTGACCAGTGTTCTATGTCGACCTCTGACCTGTCACGGTTTGTTAAATGGTGAATGAACAAAATGGGCTTTACACACAAATAAACACACCTTCCCAAACACCCCATCCATTGTAATTACTATTACTATACTTCTGAGCTTCGATGTCAAAGGGAATATGCTAGCTTTAGTATTGCTAAAAAATGTGTCAGTGTTTGCTTTTGGCTCGTAACAAGATCCACGTCATCGTTTTATATTAAGAAGCAATCCATTTGGACATCAAGGCCAAAGTGCAAATCTTTTTGTGGTAATTGAATAGCAAATTTTAGACAGAAACAAAGATTGTCGCAGCTAGAATGTTTGAACTACAGAAGAAAACTTACGTTGCTTTCCATTTGTTAGTAAAGAAGGTATAATTCTTGGTATCAACAATTTCTCCCTCCCAAAAAGTAACTACCTGCAGTTAAGTATTTTTGGTACCTTAGTTGGTACGTAATCCACATTCACAAAGCACAATGATCAAAGAAATAACGGAAGGGCATAGGGGACTCCTGCAGCCTACAAGCAGGGTTGGATCAGTTGGGTTTACCCCTCTCTTTTGGAGACAAGAGGCGAGGGTTCGATCCTCACTCTCTACCTTCGGGTAGGGGTAAGGCTGTCTACATCTCACCTCCTTCATACCCCGTGGAAGACGGGATAGGGTACCGGTGCATAGGGTACTCCTAAGGCCCCAAGGATGTATTCAGTTATTATTATTAAATAGAGGATATGGCTAAAGTAACATCACTTGTCCCTTTTATTTGTGCACAATTTAGTTATTTACATGGCCATCTAACATAATTCATTGAGGAAGAAACATGATTTTCCTTCATATTGTACCGAAACAGTTTCAATAATTTGATACAGGAAAGGCCCAAACATGGAAGGCTGACAGATATTGTTATTTCTTTAAGAGTTAGCATATATTCTTGCAAGCATTAGTAGACCCGTTTCTCTTTTGCAAAACTATTTAGGGACTAGGGTAAGACTTTTTATAGATGGTGTAGTATCCTAATTTGGGTGTGTGCCTAGTAGATATCTGTGTTTCTTTCAGATGAGTATTCGATAACAAACATTTTCATGTCAGGATGCATCTATAAAAAATGTATTCTTATATTTATATACATTAGCTTGAGAAAGTGCTTAAAATTTGATACAAAAGATGAGACTTATGACTCATGTAATGAGACAAAACAAAAGATAATGGGAAGAATGAATCAAGAAGTGCAGACTTGTAATCGAGTCCCTAACGAATTGCTTCTGCAGATACTAACATAAAAAGAACAATATGGTGAAAACTCAATTCGGGACAGAATTGTATTCGTGTCTCTAATGAATATGATAAATATTGGTTAACAAACTGAAAAAACATAGAGCGCATTCAATCTGGGACATGATAGCAATGCCCATTTAACATGGTACACAGTTAGGAATATTCATGAATTCAAGATTTTAGAGCTATATAATTATATAGATACTTAAAACCATAACACACAGGCTTTTGAATCCTCTAAAGAAAAGCACATGGACCCAAACAAGTATCTACCGAGTTCTTCTATTGAAGCATAATTTCCTGTATCCTTGTCCACAAAATGTATTCTTTTAGGTTCCACTTAAATCAGAGCTCAAGTACATAACTTTTACATTATGGTTGATGAGAAGTCGATTAAAACAAAGAAATCCTATTGCCTCATCATAAATAAATTTTTAAAGGCATCACGTCATTTTCTTTTACTATATTCAGCACTCTCTCAAGTGCTCCCAGTTCACGTTAGCTTAAAAATGCATGCCAAGATAACATAGATAAAACCAAAAGCCTCATAAAGTATACCCATTAAAAGTATGCTGCTTACTGGTGTATCTGCCATTGGTACATTTAGAGCTTCCATGGTGCCACATAAATATCCATGGCTCAGGTCACAGCCTTGGATTCGCACGTTCACTCTCCAAGCTTCCTCTTTTGGAGGACTTGAAGCGTTTTGGGTTCCTGAAAATGCCTGAAAAATAATTATAGAAGATTCATTTACAGAGCTTATAGTTAAAATGTGATATACAGTTCAGTATACAGATAATGAATGTCAACTGCTCCCTGGCAATTAATGTTCAACATCTGAAAATTTATAACGATATCATTCATACACATAGTACAACTTTTATCCAAATTACTGATTTGATGGAGATTTTATAATACATCATAAGAGAATAAAAATAACGGATGTTGTCAACAGGTTACATGTGGTCTAGGATCTAACATAAACATATTTACGAGAAAATGAACAACTTGAAGAGCTAGATGATCTTTGACATAACAACCAATGGACTCGCGATGATATACTATCCTACACCAAGGAGAATAACTATGAGAATCTAGTTTCTTTACTTTAGGAAGAGAGATTCCTCGTAGGACAGAACACACCTGCAACATGAACAAGAACTTTGAAGCAAACCTCTTTAATCTATATATGATATGCCCTGAAGCCAGACTAACATAAACTTCCAAGTTCCAACCATCAATCAAGAAGGAAACATAAAAGAAATGTCTTTTACCCAGGTTTTCAAGATGCATATGTGATGTTTGTTTAGAACTTGAACAGCCTAGTCACACCACAATACTACTACTAGAATCTACTTATTTCTTAGGTTTTGTTCCTCCCTGAAATGTGACGATTGTCTAAGTAGTATTCACCTCTCAAAAGGTAACCATTAGCCAATGAGAAATTACGTATTAACAAACTCAGTACAGAAATAACCATATGCTTGGGTGCTGGTTTCTGAATTTAACTCTTGGAAAACCTCTACCCATATTCGACAGGCAATAGAACCTAATCTACAACACTAAACTTGAATCTACAGACATTTCAAATCTATTCAAGGGATTTGAGTCGCAATTCCATTCAACCTATCCACACAATTTTGACATTTCTCTCATCCATGCTAATTTATGAAAACAAATACAAAGGATTTCATTGTTATTAAATTGGTCTATCCTTAAACATAACATAAGCCTAGATTGACTTGTAAAGAGGAAGTATGTTTCTAGATGTCGCCTCCAGCGGCATTTGAAACAGTCACAATCTTGAACCTACATGCATTTCCTGTACTTACTATTCCATCAAAGTATTTCCCATGACCTAAAAGACACAGATAGAGCAGACTAGCAGAGGAGTATTTCAATACGTGAATACCTACTCAAAGCCATCGTTGACTTCCTGAAGTATTAATGGAATTAGGCGAGGAGATACTATTGTGAAAGTTTCCCCAGTTTGGAAAAGGATGAGCAGTAAAGTATTTGCAGAAAACTTTTCTTTTTCTTTTTTTTTTTTTTTTTTTCCTTTATGCGGATAAGATGTTTCTGATCTCCAACAAGTAACCTTTGTGCTATAATACAAAACATTTTTATAATAATGCTCAATTGCCACAGTTACATAGCATCCGCCATGCCTCATTTTCTGGCATGACAGGAGCACAAATATCAAAATACGGGTTGTATGACAATAATACAAGGAAAATAGGATGCAACATATAAAAGAGATTACCTGCCCAACACTTAGAAGCGAACAAGGTTGTAGACAAGTTTGTCCCGGTTTGCACCTGAACAATGATAAAAGTGTGTATCAGAACCAGATTTGGAGAACAAAGCGAAAAGTCGAGGTAAAAAGGCCATTACTTTTCATATATCTAAATTAGTTGATACTAATCAGAAACTGTGAAACATCTATTCCCAAATTTAGCACTAACCTAAAATGCTTTTGGAAAGAGAAATGATCAGTATATAGATTTAATAGGATGCCCCAAAACTAGATTCAACATAACTTATATGCGCTATTCTCCATATTACATTCAGTGGCATCATGAAAGATATAAAGTGCATGTATAATACAAGATCCAGAATGCCAACGAAATTAATTTATTATTATAGCATGTAAATGAAATCTGTCTTTGCTATTACAATTCCGCAATCTCTGTAAGTTCAAAACTCGTTAGCATAATATACGACTACTAAAAGGACTATTTGTATCAGACGGCATGTCCACAATATCAGAAAGTAATGTTGTACCCAAGTCAAATTAAGCTGTTATAGAGGTTACAATGAGTCTGCAATTCTTTTCTTTTTTCCTTAAGAGTAAAAAGATCATGAAATTGTCTACTTTTCCTATTTTACTTATTCTTATGTAGTATGTTGTAGTTGATCGTTCTTGTGTGGCAAAGCAAGCATTGCCCTTCCCCTATCTCAAAAGTCCTTTGTTATAATCGACATCAGAAATATTGATGCTACGAAGTCTCTGATTATCAAGCTTAAGTAGGAGACAAATGTGATCCCTTGCGTAGTAAGTATTAACCTTGTTAGTCAAATTAGGTTTTAGAAATCCTCTCGAGAACACCCTTGACATTAGATATGTTTAGCACAGGGCTTATGGGGGCTTATGGAGGCTTGAGCTTATAAAATAAGCCTTGTTTGTCACATAGGCTTATGGAAGGTTTTATAAGCCACAAGCCTCTATAAGCCAAGCCTATAGAAAAGGGCTTATGGGGCTTATAGCTAGACAAATTACTAAAATACCCTTCACAATATAATGGATTATCAAGCAAAAGCTGAAAATATATATGAATTTAATTTAATATGATGTATTTTATGCGATTTTACATTAATAAGCTTCGCTCCAACTAATTCGCCAAACAACTTTTATAAAATATAAGCTTGACTCTCGACATAATAAAAGCCCCAACCCCAACCCATTGCTCCAAACATACCTACATGTGTACTTTTAGGATCCTCTCATAATAATTATTGTTTTCGTCCTATATTCAAACTATTAGATCACTTGAGCTTTTGAAGCATTTCGCCTACTACTACTATCTCATCACAAACTTGCCGTCCTCTTCCATACATATCCATTCAACTGTTTGTTTCTAAGCAAGCATCTTTGACCTTTTCTTAACATTGTTAAAGTTGTCCCTTGGTCATCCTATTCATTTCCTCGCCTATATGAAGGTGTACATTAATAGAAAAGGACTTCAAATTCTTAAATAAAAAACATCATTAAAGGAGCAATCAATTGATCCTATACTATTTTGACTGCAATAACTCCTGAATTGAAGATTATTATAAAAAATATTTTACATTTTAAAAGTTTCACTTGGTTGAGGAATTTCATCGAACACGTTGTGTGCATAAGTAAATTGCAATTAGAAATGATAAAAATATAATATAAAAAATGGAAGATCGAACCTGAAGAAGAAGAAGAAGAATTGGAAGGTGCTGGAGACTCCACTATTCTCACTGGCATTTTTAATTTTTAATTCCAAGCCCTAAATCTTTCTTTCTTCTTTTTATGTATCTGAAATGTAGAAGATGGGATTATTGAGTATTACTGTATAATTTATCTTTGGCAAAGTTAGTCCCTGTTAATCCAACTCTTACATAGATAGTCATTTTCTTTAATGAAAAATGATTAAATGAGCACAAGAATAAACCAAAAGGACCTACAAATATAATTGTTGATTTCAAAATGATTGGTGAATATGGGAGATATAAATGTGTATTTCAAAATTTGAATGGGTAAATAAGGTGAGGCCTAATTAGTAGGCCTATTTATCATTCTTTCTTCTTTAATTACTTCTTTCGTAAAGGTCTTTTGACTAACGGAACCTTATAATATACGGAGTAACATAAATTAACTTGGATGGAAGACATCAAAAGAAAACAATAATTTGGTATTGATACTGGTCATAATATCATACACCTCCCAATAACTAAAACACCTCCTCATAACACACCACTAACATGGTAAATTTGGTATTGGTCTCACAAAGTACCCACTAAAATAACCACTCACTCACAATCAAAGCGGAAGGGATGGGGTGACTAGCGGTGCTAGGCCTCCCAACTCCCCCAACAAGCCTACTACAATATCTGACAGAGCCAATGTGGTGGCACGCGGTCTTGGGCCTCCCTCAACCCTAGTAAGGGCATCAAATTTCGATTTATGTTATATAATAGAAAGAAAAATCGATACAGATAAATATGAGAATGGTAGATGATATGATGATGTTTAATGGGAAGAAGATGATAGGTGGAGAGAGTGTAAAGTAAAAATATATATTTAATGTGTAGTCTCATCCATCCCACTAAGTAAATTTGTCTTTTTTTAAATAAATAATGGATGGCTTTTACTCCATATTGTGGCATTAGCAAAGTGTTATTCTTTTAGGATGTCTTATCTTAAAATTAAGTATTACAAACTTATCTTAAAAATGTTATTGAATAGTAAAAAAGAAAAAGATAAAATTTTTAAAACGAACTATAATTGATATTTATTTTTAAAACAAGCCCTCGCATAAGTTTTTTACGAAAATGAACTTTTAGTTCTTGTCCGTCAGATTCATTGAAACAATAATTTCAACCCTACACGTGTATTACGCGATTTTGTAGGCGACACAATTAATTAGAAGTGAAAAAAAAATATCTTAGGCGAGGCATTTTGTCTAGGCGATGGATCAGGCGAGTGAAAAATTGTTTGGGCGAGGAATGGGGCGAGGAATCTAGGCGAGTGAAAAATTGTCTTGGCGAAGTAATAGGCGAGTGAAAAATTGTCTAGGTAGAAATCGGTGAGTAGGGCGAAAATTTGGGCGAAGAAATGCGAGAATGAGGAATGGGCGAGGATGTAGGCGAAATACAAAAGTGAAATGATGCTCGTGTGTTGTTTTGTTCAAATAGAGTTGAGACTTTACTAGAATGATAGCTTATGTACAAAAAGTCAAAGGCTATGAAACTTCAACTTATTGGTAGGAAGTGTGTTTCACTAGCTGGTAATGTCATCCCTTGACTATGATTGCCTACAATATAATAAAGTGGGCCACTATGATAGTGAAATGTTTTGGTTCATTTAGTAAAACAATATAAAAGAGTACAGTTTGGTAATATAACTATTTAAATAGATTGTTTGGTAATTGACTTTAAAAAAATGGGAATAAACTCTTTCATTTAGAACTTATTGGATCTTTGTCATTCATCCATCTTTCATACTAGCGAAAATACCGTGCTAAGCGGCATCGATTTTCTAGCGGCGAGATAATTAACGATATACGATATTGTGGTAAGTGTTTTGTATAACGTTCAAAATAGAGCGTGAAAAGGATGAAAATGTAATTACAAACTGTTGTAACATGTGATGATTCAACTCTAGCAAAAATTCTTAACATATATCAAACGACATAGAAAAATATTTAATGAAACTTAAAATAAAGATTACATCAATTATGAAATATTAACTAACAACACATGTTACTCGTCACGTAAAAGTTCTTGATACACGACATTTGAGGTATAGATTCACCTTGACGGAACTCTTTGTTGGTTTAACCAATACCTTTGTTGTTCTACGAGATATCCTCTAGACAATGCCACATAAAGTCGGCCATGAGAGAAAGCAGAATCGGCAAATAGACACCCACATTTGGAATTGTTTGGCCCCGAGCTTTATTAATAGTCATCGCAAAGCTAAGGCACGGAAATTGTGTTCTCTTTAGTTTGAAAGGAACATGTCGTCTTCGAGATGGAGCAAGAGGAATTCTTGGCAAGAGCACTCTAACTCCAGTCGTCGTCCCACAACAATCTCGGCGATTGATGACATTAGGATCAAAACATTTGCATATCAACCTCGTTCTATTACATAATCCATTTGCGGATCAAGATTCCTTAAAGAATAATCGGGCATCCAATTCTATTCTTGGGATCATTACATAATCCATTTGCTTGATCAAAGCTTCAACAAAGAGTGGTGTCATTTTCTATTCTATATTCCATGACATCTAGTATGTCTAACAATGACTTGATCTCTTTACTGAACCAAGTCTACCCATATTCGATCCATCTTGGCCGTTGTAGCTCCCGCTAGTTGTTCGACATCAACATGAACATCAATTGTATGAGAGTTTGTGCTTGGTCCCAAATCATCTACAAAATAATGCCGTGACATGGATCATCAATTGTATGAACATCAATTGTGATATACTTCGTGATTGACTAATTTTAGAATAAATAATCTTAAAGCATATAAGAACGTTTCTAATAAATCGTGACATGGATTGTTAACGTTTCTAATAACTAATCTTAAAGCATATAAGAACATCCCAACCAAAAGTACTTTTTACGTCAAAGTGAATGGCAAACTCTTACCAAGAAAAACGATGTGGTAAGAGACGTAAATCATAATCATATGTAAGATACAACATATTTACCGTGACATTCGTTGCAATTTGGTCAAGCATGTTGACATCTTGATTTTCTGAAACAAATACTTCACGTGCGACTGTGTTGTCAATATTCATCATGAAAGTCGTAATGAGAAATTGTAACCCTAAGTAGATTGGGACATTGTCTATGGTATTTATAAGAATATACTTTCATGTGATTTTGTATATAAGGTAATGAATATATGTTTAACTTAAAAACGAAGGTAATATCTAGGTAACGATTATATTTAATATCATTACTAAAGTAGTGCCACATTTGTTAGTTGTTAAAAATTGGCGCAGCACAATTTATCTAATATCACAATTTATTTAATATCATTGCAGCACATTGTTAAAAATTAGCACGAATTTATTTAATATCACAACTGATGACGAAAGTTAAAAACAAACAAGTATAATACGAAGATCAACAACGATTACTTTCATTTGATGGAAACGAAACAAAGAAATAAATACATCGTCACGTCTTTATTGTAAAACGAGATGTTTAAAAAAAAACGAAAACATAACTTTTAATCTTCATCTTCGTCATCACTTTGATCAATCAAACAATAAATTCGTTTACGACCAATGTTGATAGGTTGACTTGTTTCTTCATCATCTTCATCATCACTTGAGATGACAATGGCGTCATCCCATTCGATTAATCAAATGAGGATTATAAAGCGGAACATGATGTGGAGGAGGGGAGGAGGAGGTGGATCAAGTCGTAATAAAAAACAAACAAGAAACAAACAAGATGTGTCAATGCACATTACAAAGAGAGTATTAAGTCGTAAGTTCATAAAAAAATTGATTGCTAACCTCAAGATCATCATCAACATTTCTTTCATTTTGCATCTCCATTTTTTTTCTTTTTTCTAAATTAGTAGCATCAACTCTCTTGAGGTTGTTTATATAAACAAAACTTATTTACATTTTGAAAATTGAAAATTCCGCTTTTGTTTGTGTAAATTGGTGTAGTATCAATTGTTTTAACACAAAGAATACTTTCCATGTACAATCTCAAGAATACTTTCCATGCACAAATATTTGACTATTTTCATGCAAAATCTTTTTAATATTGTGACTTTCTGTGTTGTATGTGTTGTACGTAAGACTCATGCTATATTGTGACATAGGCGATACCGTGCATAGCGGAAATTCCTAGCGGCGATAATTAATGATATGCGATATTCGGTAAGTGTTTCATGTAATGTTCAAATTAGAACGTGAAAAGATGAAAATGTAATTGCAAGCGGTTTGTAACATGCGTTAATTCATCTCAAGCAAAAATTCTTAACATGTTTTAAGGAACACATAAAAACATTTAGTGAAACTTAAAATAACACATTACATCAATTATGAGATAACAACTAACAATACACGCTACTTATCGCGTAAAACTTTTTGGTGCACGACATTTGAGGTGTAGACTATTCATTGATCGAACTCTTTGACTGGTTTCACTAATACATTGGTAGTTCTACGCGATATATCTTTAGACAACGTAACATAAAGTTGGCCATACGAGAAAATATAGTTGGGCAAATAGACATCCACATTTGTGACATTGTTTGCCATGAGCTTTATTAATAGTCATCGCAAATTTAAGGCCTTGAGATGATTCCTTAAAAGTGATTGGTTGGCTAACTTATTTCTTGACATATTAAAGTTACTTGAGGTTACTATATTTTTGCACAATATAAAATGATACACTTTAGAAAACTTGTTACGAAAGTCTTTGCATAACTTAAAAATGATAGAAGGTTTGTTAAAATATTTGTTTAACTTTCTTATATCAACTCATTGACAAAATATTCATTTCATAAAACAGTTATTTAAAAGTGATTGGTTGACTAACTTAATTAGTGACATATTAGAGTTAATTAAGGTTACTATATTTTTGACTTTTATTATAGTATTTTTTTACTTGCACACGATATGCACACTGTAAAATCATTCCTAATTTCCTATACTTAACCAAAATGATTTGCGAGATGAACTTGTGTATTTTCAACATATAAACAACTATACTTAACATTCGTAAGAAAAATCACAAGTTATAGATAAATTCTAAGCATGATTCTGATTACATTTTGCAATAATTTTAGATCTTGATTGCATACTATGATAATGGCCCATCGTGATTGCTTAAGTTGGCATTTATGTTCACCTCTTGTCCAACCCATCTTCAAGGCCCGCTATTTTGGTTAGAAATAGTCATAGTTAGCATGTAGCCGCCGAGTTTGAGAGGAAAAATATTTCTAAATTACATAAGCAAGCATAGCAAGTTGACTTAAAAATTCAAGATCACTTTTGGGAGGGCACGAGTACTTTTGGAAACCATCTACTGATATGCAATAAATAAAATAATAAACTCTTTCTATGCGTACAACATAAATAGTTATCATATATGACAGTAAATTGGAATATGGATGGAGTTATATAATTTGCATCCAAACTACGAAGATACATAAAAAATAATATTACATGCTATTTTGTATGAGCACTAAAACTTAGAAACAATAGGTGATAAGTCCATTTTAAATAGGGTTAATGGTCTGGAAAATATACAAACTTTTCACTTTTTACTATTGTGACAATAAACTTTTTTTTTTCCTATTGTAACAAAATAACTTAATGACTACTATTGTAACCAAATGGTAATTAATCGTGGTAATTAACGCCAACTTAAGTGGTGATTAACCGTGCCATTTGGTTACAATAGTAGTCATTAAGAAGTTATTTTGTTACAATAGGAAAAAAAAAAGTTTATTGTCACAATAGTAAAAAGTGGAAAGTTTGTATATTTTCTAGACCATTAACCCTTTTAAATAGGAGACGCTTTGCAATTCTAACTAATTTAATGCGCTAGAACAAGAAATTCCAACGGCAAATAATAATTTATTTATAAAAGAGTAAAGTGCAACACGGCAAATAATTTATTTAAACAAAAGCCAACACATTAATTCTATTCTTCACCACTATCATCTCGCTTTCACAATCAAGCTATAAACTCTTTTCCGACCAACTATGAATACTCGGCTCTCAACAATTGGCATTGGAATTTCTTCTTCTTTATCATCATCGTCATCATTTGAGATGACAATAATGTCATCCCAATTCCAGGTTTATCAAGTTAAGGTTGAAAACGGATTAGGATGTGGAACATCGAGCAAAGCATTTCTAATCTCAAGATCGTCATCAACATTTCTTTCATTTTTCATTTCGACTTGACTTGATTTCGATTAGTAATCGTGGTTTGATAATTTACCTCATTTATATAGGCAATGAAACACTATATATCAAATCATCCCTATTTATAATTTCCATCTCAAATATTTAAAATTTCGATCTCGTGATCGTGATTTGTAATCGTCTTCGTGATTTGTTTTAATGTTTGACAACCATATATTGCCATGCAAATACTTTAATTTGAAAGGCATGTAAATGAGGAAAAGATGTATAGTTGACCTTTCAACTTTCGTATACTTAATTCAAAGTTTGACAGCCATATTACCATAACACCATATTCCGTGTATGCTTGAAGGTCAATGTTTTGTCCAACCTTTTTGTATGTGAAGCTGTTTTTCAATTTCAAGTTTCAACTTTTCAAGTTTCAAGTTTTCACATTTCCTCTTGAGGGTTTTTCCATTTTAGATAGTAGAGATATAAGATATTATACATCGTCCAAATGCAAAAGTTGTTGTCGCGATATGGCAGACAGGAAAAAAAATCCGGCCCCCTTAACTTAAATTCCAGGCTCTACACACCACAAAAAAAAAAAAAAAAAAAAAAAAAAGGCTTGAGCCATTTCACTAGCTCAAATACCTTTGGCTCACGAATGACACAAGTGAAAGTATGGAATTTGGCTAGCCATTGGTAATTTTAAGGTGCATTTGGCGTGTGAATTACATCCATTGTGCTCTTAGTAGTTTTTATTTTTATTTTAAAATTATTTGGTGTCTGTAGATGAATTTGACCTATTTTTATGTTGCAGACACATGGGACCACTAAAGCATAAGAAATACGGTTTGATTTTGAAAGCCATTCACAGATTCAGTAAGGTGAAGCAAAACTACGGTAAGTTTACCTCTCGACTTTTTATTTGTTGATAAAGATTATATAATGCTTACTCGAGTAACTATTACAAGCTCAATCTATAATAGACCAACATTAAAATAGCAATGTTCTTTAATGTGTGTGATAGTTAGTGGCAGTGAGGTAGCAAACTGATGTTACTAGACTAAAGTAGTTTTTAAGGTATCCTTTATAATGAACCATAGAGAAGAGGCATAACTATGCATATAGCTTAAAGTTCACTGAAAGAGCCTCCACACGGATTATGTGTACAATATAGTTTATTGATCATAATAGGTGTAGGTGTATAATCACAATCGGTTTGACTATATGAAAAACATCATACAATTTTCCACAAACGTGGCCAATGGACACTTTCCGTAATATGATTAATAACACTTTCTATTGGTGACAGTTTGGAGCAGATACTTCGTAAGTTAGTACCAATAGGGGCATTGTCTCTTATCGAGGCCAAGATCTTAGATTGTTTCTACAAAGGCCAGTATTCGCACTTGACAACTTTATGTGGTTGTTTCAAGAAGACGAGTAAAGGTTTGAAGGTTCTTTGTTGTGACAAAGATGACGAATACATAAACTCCACATTCAAAGTTATGTACAAAGAAGCTTTATTTCGTATATGAATAAGGGCCATGTACTTAATTTGTTTTCACACTTTTCATTATTACTTTTACATATATTACATTAACACTTTTTTTCCTTTTTTTCAATTTTTGTTTAAGAATTAATTTAGCTATGTTGTCATATTTTCATTCTATCATGGTCTCTAAAGTACTATCTTTGGCACTTGATAGATTTTCGAGATACCAAAAATGGATGCATAATGATGTTACCGGTTTAAAAGAATCACTCACATCTTCATGATTCAAGCGATTTATAGGACGTGCCCAAGAAGCTACTATGTCATTTCCTTTGTTTAAGGTACATCACTCTAAAGTCTAAACTCATCCATGCTTATAACCACAAAGGATAATTCTATTAAAGGGAATCATGAGACGAAGGTGGTCATGATTGATAATCTTGCAAAGAAGATTGATAACATATCAAGTACTATTGTAGATATGACTACATGAGTAGTCATAATAATATAATGGAATAAGGAATAACTTTAAATCAAAATTTTGCGGATGGTAAGTTAAAAGTAAGTAACTTAGTGATTTGCTTTTACAATTTATATTTGTGTGATGTATTATTTAAGTTCAATAATTTGTTTAATCCACAATATTTGCGTATTTACAAGTTATCAGAGTGAAGTGAAAGTCTAAATTTAATTTATATGTGTAAAAATGTGAAGGTCATACTATTTAGAGATAATGTATATGGAGGCCACGCAAGTTTTTAACTTTTAATATATAGGCCACCCATTTATTAAAATGAACTTATAGACAACCCAACTATATGTTTGTTTTTGTTTACATTAATTCCGGTCAAATATATGCCCGGAAACTATAAAATATAAATAAGGAACCAACCTTTAACTTATCCAGAGAATATGAATGAAAAGTTTGATGTGAAATACCGATTAACCTTAATTTTAGTGTGAATTTATATTATAAAAAGTACTTTAGAATGATAAAACTGAAATTCAGCGACTGGTTTTTTACTTGTATAAGTTTAATATGTTAGTGTTAGGTTCATTCTTGCCGCTTGATAATTATCCGGATTAAATTTTACCGGAATTGGTGTAAACAAAGATAAATACAGAGTTTGGTTTTCAAAAAATGCGAGGCTTATATGAAGAAAAAAAACTTAAAAGTCAATATATTATCCCCACTATTTAAGTATTTGTTCAATAATTTTAGTGACATGCACCGTGTATTTTACTATTGTTACTATGACGTTGATGACGACATTATTCGCTTTCCCAATAGCCTTGACAACAACAATGAGAGCATTGAGTGTAACCAATATTGTCGAATCAAGTTCGGTTTCAAAGGCCTTGACAAGGACTAATAAGAGAATTGAGTCTAACCAATTTTGTCGAATAATGGGACTAGAGTTAACTAACACCATCGCAATGAAACAGGGTAACATTTACTTATTAAAAGCTACTGCAGCAATCGGTGTGGTTTATGTTCTGGTGTGAGTATGTTATTTCGACACATTACTGTTGGGAAAGACCCGGGGATATGTATACATGAAGAATTGTTTTTGAGGTTCCTCGGAATCATCTAGGGAGCACGTTAGCTTATTTGTATTTCAATCTATAATAATATATAATTAAAATAAAATAAAACACTGCATGCGTGCATGGTAATTATAACTAGTATAATGACAAAGAGAAATGTAGTCCTAGAATAAAGACCTTAAGATAAACAAATCTTGACTTAATATAAAATAAATATTTTCTATATAAGGGAATAGATAATAGTAGCTTCCACATACATTATACGTTTAACCAAGTAGGATGTTTTGACTTTTGAGACTTCAAACAAATAGGCATAGGAGGCCTGGACTCAGTATTGTCTAAATGTAAGGTTGAGACGGCCGGGTCTCAACATGCTTTTTTCTAGCAACGAATGAGGAGCTGAATTCGCGTGAATTTCCGTCACTTCATGATAAATATGCCTAGACTCTCCTCCGAATATCAATACATCTCCTGAATTTAATCCAATAAACTTATTTGCTTTCCTCGCATCGTCTTTATACAAGAATTGGGCGAGTCACCAATAGAGATGGAAACCACGGGCAATCCTTTGTCCAAACTATCTCGAACTCTCATCGCGGTCCTGCATTACAATTTTATATATATAAACGTAAATTATGCGTAATACATATTATAATGGGTCGAGAGTCTATTCATTGTGCATTGTGTATGCACATAAAATAAGTTTGACGGTTTGATCCACATTGAAGGAAAAATTATCATATTATCTCAAGAAACATACTAGCCTCACCCAGACCATCTGTATGACCCACATTGAAAACAAAAATTATTCTTATACAAATAACGTTTAATATAATTACAAAAATTCTTATACAAATAACATTTGTACAATTATAATTAAAAAAGTTACACTACGCGTTTGGACATTTCTACATGAATGATAAAACATTTTCTTGTTAGTACCAAATGATGACCGGACATTAAGAAAAAAAAAAAAAAAAAAAAAAAAAAACAAAACAAAACAAAAAAAACAAACTTATGAAAGTAAGGTAAAAAACAAACTGATGAAGACCAAGCCGATCATTTGTCTCATAGAAATTGACGATGCAAATGTCTCGCTGCATTGAGGAATTTCGAATCTTTTCTTGAGCTTTTTGAAGTGCGTTTCGTGAATGAAAGTAATCGATCGGAATTGGTGGTGCTTGAACCATCATACTTTTTATTTGGGTCCCAATTTCGACCAAAGCACATCATACGCAACTTTTCCCCGGCTTGGTAAAATCCCACAGGACCCTTGCCAAATTCTTGACATGTATTCACTATTTTAACCTGTATGTATTATGTTAGATTTTATCAAACATGTAAGCAAAATAAAAGCATGCGTACATAGAAAAACGATTAGAAGGTACCGCAAGAATGCGTGGCGGTACCGATATCTAATTTTGTAGTGAACAACTATTTTTTGTGAGATTGTTGTGTCGGGTTCGAATGTATGTTTTTGTTGAGTCTTTTATATCAAGTGGGTTTGGGCTGTTACAAGAATGGTTTTAATGGGTTGTTACAATATTGTAATGGTTTAAATGGGTTGTTACATTATTGTATGGTTGTTACAAATATAGATATAAAGACACTTAAATTCTTAAATATAGATATAAAGACACTTAAATTTTTAAATGTAACTTATAATTATATGTATGCTGAAATTTTTATGCTTGGCAAAGTAACTTTCTTTTAATAGAAATGTTTTTGGTCTTAAATTTTTAAGACTTCTTTATATAGAATGTCCTAAATCCTTTATAAAGGAAGTATAGATATAAGTTGGCTTTTTTCTTGAAAAAAGGCAAAACCATAGGTGATGCTTTATATTTAACGGGTCAAACGAGCAAAATGTGCCCATAGTGTTTAATTAATGCATAAAATGTTCTAAAGGTAATGACTGAAAAATAAAATTGCAGAACTAAAAATTCTAGACAGAAAATGTTTTGGGCCGTTTGACCCGCACTAAAAAAGTTACCCGTTTTGATCTATTTGCATCATTTACTTAATGAAGATATGATTATCAAGTAGGATCTTATGTCGTTTTGTGGATCGATTAGCCAAGTATTTTGGTTTGCAGATCTCAACCACAGGTTATTCTTGGAAAATGATCGGCAAATTTTCTTAAATTACTTCTAAATGATTGCTTTTTGAACCAAATACAACACACAATAAAGTGTCAACTATATTTTTTTCAATGAAACAGATGTTGATGTGGCACGATCTTATAAAAACGGATAAGTGAAGCAACATTCTTATCTCCGCGCGCAGTGAAAGAAGTTCTCGGATAAAATGCCTGGATCTTATGAATAAATTATCGAATAACATGTCACAACTAACTTAACATACCTGATCATCGATGCTAATCAGATTCTTCAAGAGAACCATTCCATCTTGGATTTTTAAACATTTGGGCCGCGGTGGATCAATGCTCCCAGAGAGTGGCAGTGTCCTGTCGAGGATTAAACTGTATTGTGGAAACGTGTGACTTGACTGGCCAATAGCATCATCATTAGAATTGTCATCATCCCGAGGGCTAGGAGCTGAAGCCTATAATATCAAATGCAGATAAATTGAATTACAAAGTCTGGGATAAATTCTTTCCACAAGAATGTAATTTCGGCACTCGAAATTTGTGTTTTAATGTGAAATTTTACACATAATATAATCTCACCATAATGTATATATATGTATGAAGAAAAAAAAGTACTATATTTTTTAAAAACCATTGGTGATTGTATAGTTATAAAGGTCTCAAAATTCAACATTGAACATGCAAAAGTATGTTTTTTAATAAGCTAGTTTAGGTGACATACTTAAGCTAAAATTGCAAACAACTAGTTTAGGTGAAAAGCATAAGCAACTAATAATAAGCTTATTGGATTATGGAAAAAGCTGTCCATAATAAGCTTTCAAAAACCATGAATGAGGACTCACACTTTGATTCTTTCTACTGCTGTTTTCTCTGAGTTTCCTATCAGTTTTGCGTTTCGACTTCATCCCAAATTGTAACCGGAAATTGAAAAACTAGGGTTTGGTTTGGGGTATGCCAAGAAAACTATGCCCTATTTATTTAAAGAAGATAATATATAAGTCGGTCCTGTAGTTAACTTAAATAAAAACTTCCTAATAAAACAAAACTTGGGCTGCAAGCTAGCTTATAATTCCTGTGCATGCTGCATCAGAATCTATGACTTCAGTTATTTTACGCAACAAGAAAGAGCTTACGGAATTTAGGGCTTCCTGTAGAGAATCGCGATAGTTACGTACTGTGAATCGCACATACAAAGACATAATTGATGATATATTATATAAATTCCAACCTCCAAATGATTTGATTCATTTAGCAAAACATGGCAAGAATTTATATTAAATCGTACGTGTACTTTTCGAAAGACAAACCATTACACTTATGAGACTAATTATCTAAACACATACTATAAAAAATTATCCAATATTTATTGATAAATAGATAGGCGAAACTGTAAAAGATACTCAAATTAATCAAGAGACTGAAAACAATGAAATGTGATATTTTGATGGAGAATCAAGTTCAATTAGACTAAGAATAGATGAGTTGATTCATTGAAAACCCAATGTGCTAAAGGAGATGGATATGAGGCATACGTACTTCACTTTTAGTAACTGCGAATCCATCGAACAATGAAGCAACATCAGCTAAATATAATATCCAACATAGGCTACTCTCACGGATGATACGAGTGACATTAGATAGCAAGCCAACTATGTCTTTCATGCGTATTTCTGACTTCAACATTTGAATCAAATTCAATGCCATAAATACTTAGTGTGTAAATTGCCGCTAATCAATAAGAAAACGGACGGTTTTTCCATAAGAAACCCGGTGGAAAAGCCCGGTTTTTCTACATGTGGTGTTTTATTTTTAATTATGCTTTATGTAAAAATACCATCTTTTGTTAAATAAATTTAAAAGTACTATCTTTTATTAAACAAATTTTAAAAGAACTATGCTTAAATAAAAACTCAACACACTGATGATAAAAAAGTACAAAGACGGCCCACCATTAACGTATATACATGATGTGTTCAGACAAAAGTTTACTTTAAACTTTGAAGTTCCACAATAATATTTAAGGCATCCCATCCGCAATCCTGACGACCCGCGACAACCTGTGTGCGTCGCCTTTCTCTCAAATGACCCAGACAACCCGATGCCCCAAATGACGACCCGAGGATTTTTTTTTTTAAAATGCGTATATATCCTCCCAAAATGAATAATTGCATATATATCCTGTACAAGTTTTTATGGACATAAGACAATGATTTTATCGACTTTGGATATATATCGATTTTGCGTTTTCGAAGATATATATGCAAAGCCATTTTTTTTTTTTTTTTTAGTTTAAGGCACCAAACGGTAGATTTTTTAAATTTGGATTGTATCGTTGGAAAATGTGAGAATAGTAAGAGTAACATCGAGTGTTAAGAGAACCGATGCTCCTTTTTGTCCAAGGACCGATGTCCCAACCGATGTCCCACATTCGAGGCAACCGATCTCCACATCGGTTGAACCTCCCAAATTTCGTTTAGCAACCGATTTGATATACTCGACTGCGACTAGCCTAATGTTTTCTATTACACCATGTCACATCACTGCATTATGGATGATGGTATAGATATAAATATAAATTATGGTGTTATCTTAAAGCATGAATGCTTTTGGGATCAAAACAAACATCCAACTAGAATAGACTGGCCCTACAAGTTATTCAAAAACAGAGAATGACGAGTCTCTTGGCTTGAATGAGAGTCGAACTCATGACCTAATATTTCAGTTCTTAATGCAAAGGATCTTTGCCAATAAACAAGTCACCCTCCTTGTGTTATTTATTGTATGAAATATATTTAAGGCAAAATAATCTAGTGCTGGCAGCATATAACTTACATGTTACAGGCCCATTTATCATAAAAAGCCCACTCGCCCCACGGCACTTCAAACTTTATGCGAATATAATTCCTCGTTTTTAACCCCTTATGTACAGGAACATTTGATATTACTAGACAGTCACCACACTCTGCCAAGACCGATGCTCAGTTTTCAATAAAATTATCGCGACTAATTATTTTCTTTACGATCAACGAAAAATATGTACTTACCCACTTATAAAAACGTATTAGAGTAAGATTGCATTAAACTTATAAAAGTACATATAAAGTCATCCGCGTATATTGTAAGTTTCATAAGTTGTTCAGTTGTGTTGCCAATTATACTAATCAACTTGCCAAAGATAACTTTTAAGCGTTTTCTTAATTTCAGCATAGTTTGACTTACATTTACTACATTCCACATTGATTGTTTGACTTTTTTAAACATTCAACAATTCATTTTAACATTTAACCTAGACTTTCAACTTTTAACTTTCAATTTTCACTTTCACCTTTGACCATTTTTCTATTTTATGTAGTGTAGGACTGTGAATACATGAGATTTATGTGGTTTTGGGAGGTCTTGGTTGGTGAAAGAAGATGAAAGACGTCATCTTTTTAGAGAGAGGAGGAAACACAAAGATGAGTTTTATTAAACAAAGAAACAAACACACACCAAATGATTAACCTCACCCTCATGGAGAGTCACGAGGGGTATTTATAGCTCAACTAACAATTACTTTGCCACTTAAACGATACTAGTCCCATGGGCAAAGTATACTACGATTTAGTCCATTCACGTAAGTGACGTTATCTTTATAAAAAGCGAGGCTAACAATCTCCTCCAAGATATCGTCACACGTGAATGGTTACAATGAGACCTATAAATACAAAACAAAGTAAATTACAATAGTAATGAACAATGTTGACTTTATTGAAGCGCAGAGTCTCTCGTAGTCTGACATCGAGGCAAACTTGAAGTTCTCCTTCCGACGATCTCGGCATTTGATCTTTGGCTACCGACGCGACAAATCCTTGTAGCTCGAACTTCAACTCAGAACGGTCTAGTTACGTTATTACCCTTCTAACTAGTGAGTCTTTTTTCTTTATCGCTCCTCCCAACCGACAACTCTTCCAACACGCAATGGAGAAATTGGACTCTTGATTATAGCACAATGGTTGTCGCTCGGGAACATCATAACAACATATCTCACTTAGTATTGCATCCAAGTTGGTAAAAGCCCCATGTACGTACACTACTTTTCCTTTTTCGGTCTTAAGCACAATTCCTTCACAATCCAATCACGAAAGATGAAATACCAACTTCCCCTCTTGATGGTTGCGAGCTATCGTGTCGTCATAATGTCACGTATATGTCGATATACCTTTTTCGCAACAAAGACCAAAGTTCAAAACCATTTGTGTCCGGTGGTATGATTACCAACATATTGACAACTCCAAATTCCAAAGTGATTGGATTGAACGGGTTAATCCCGAGAGTAAACTCGATTCGGAAGGATTCTTGAGCACGAGCCAAGCTCTTAAGAGCATGCTAGGACTTCGAGATGACCAAAGGGTACCGAACACATCTCCGAGTCCGCGTAATCAAACACCGCTTCCACCCCGAAACCTCTTCGTGGTGCCGATCCAAGCTCGAGCTTACTCCAATAAAATTCAATCCTCACTCACCAAAGGAAAGATCTGGACTTGGTAGAACCATCCTTCAAAGACAAGCAAAACTAATCCAACAAGAGTCTACTCCCACCGAGACTTCAACATCCTCTGTCCCCATCAAGCCGACCAAATTCAAGAATCGATCGAACTTATGAGAAGCTTCTCGAGAAAATGGAATCCATTGAAAAGGTCCTCAACCAATCAAGGAGACAAAGTCGCTTCCTCTAGTTCCTCAAAGTCTAAGTCAACCTCCAAAACAAACAAAAGTGTGGTGTGTCATTATACCAACCATACCACCGACAATCGCTATAGAATCCTTTTTGCATGATCTCGCAAAAGGATGATCACAGGCTGCAGATCATCTACAAGATGTCACCAAGCAAACTATACCAAAGTTGGTCATCAAGATGCTTCATCCTCCAAAGCCGCTCCAAAGAATAGAGCAAAACCTTTTCCTCGTGTCCTCACCGCTGGTTTAATGATCATCATCGATGATTGTCTCATGAATACATCTTTGTGATATATGCGGTAATCCACTCATGAGACATCCCAACATGACAAAGGTCATTCATGCAAGGAGAAATTCCAAACAACCTGCAGTCACCGAGTCATCCTCACTCTAAATGCAAAACCCGTGGTAGCACTATGCACACAACTCGACCATGAGTCAATTGCAAATTTCAAAGAGACTTGAGATCCAAGCCCACTAGTAAGTGGGTCACGAAGAGAACTAATTCGGTTTACTACTTGTGCAGACATGCCAGGGAGCCTATTTCGCATCTAGACAAGGGATGCTCAAGAAGCATGACAGTGTGAAGGAATATCTGCACAAGTATGTAAAGGAACCAGACCCAAGGTAGTATTTGGTGATAACTCATCATGTCCCATCAAGGTTATGGTTCAAGAACCGCAATGGAATAGTTTTCTAGAATAACCTATGTCAATGGTCTCAAATACAATCTCATCGATGTCACCAACTATGTGATGCTAAATACATTGTACAATTCAATGATAAACAAGGTGCCACTTTCAATGCCAACAAGGAAGTTGTGTTGATAGCTCCTAGGAGAGATGATGTTTATGTGCTAGACATGTCAACACTCTCCCAAGATGGAACGTGTCTCTTTGCTAAAGCCACCGAAACTATCAATTGGGCGTGGCATAAGAGACTCTCACACTTAAACTTCAAAAACCTCAACAACTCGGCAAAACAAAACAAGGTCCTCGCTTACCATCACCGGTTTTGCAAAGACAAACCATGCTCGCCTGTGAAAAGGGTAAACACCACGAGCATCATTCAAAACCAAACAAAATTTCTCCATCAAAGCCGCCTCACCTCCCGCATGGATCTCTTTGGACCGTCATCCCGGATCAATCCAAAGATGAGAAGTATACACTCGTCATTGTTGATGAGTTCTCAAGATACACTGGGTATACTTTCTTTCCAAAAGGAGTCAGCAATTGATACAATAATGTCATTCATCGTGAAGATAGAAAACCATAATGACATTACAGCTTAAACAAATCGAATCGATAATGGCATTGAGTTCGAAATCAAGAACTTGAGAGTTTCGTGATGAAAAGGAATTTCTCAAAATTTCATCTCCTTATACCCCGAACAAAATGGGGTTCTTTGAAAGGAAAAACAGAACTCTCATTGAGGTCGCTAGAACTATGTTAAATGGCTCACCCTCTCAAAGCATTTACGATCAAGCGATCAAACCGCCTGTTACACTCAAAACAGTCAATCATTGTCAAAAGACACAATAAAACCCCATATGAAATCTTCAAAGGTAGACTTCCTAACATCGACTATTTTCATGTGTTTGGATGTCCTGTTCATTCATAACCACAAGGATCATCTAAGCAAGTTTGATGCAAAAGGCGATGATGGATACTTCCTAGGCTACTCACCGATCTCCAAAGCCTTCGTGGTTTTTAACACAAGGAAACAACAAGTTAAGGAAACCTTTCATGTCACATTTGATGAAAGTATTGAAAGCATCAGTTCACCAACACCTCACCTGGAGGAAATAGGAATTGATGACTCATCAAGATATCCTCCGATGAGTACAACAATTCAATTCAATTCTCATATCAAGCGATGTCGACATCTCATATTATGTCTTACCTCACCATCTACCCCAACCAACCATCGGTGAGTTCATTGATAATCGATCAATCTCTGCTGGGTTAGGTAACACCGATTCAAATAATCGTGAACCTACAACTCATGAATCTCAACTCGAACCGACATCTCTGAGATGATCTAAATGATTATGTGACTCTTGCACCGTAACTCACTCAACACCCAGTGGGCATCATCAAGCTCGGATCCCGCACCACAAAGTAAGTGGACAAGAACTCGTGATATTGAGCTTGTAAACATCATCGTGAACCCACCGAGGCATGCTCACTAGAAGCATGGTCGCTAGTCTAACTGCACTTGACCAATGAATGTCTCTATGCCGATTACCTATCGATATAGAACCCAAAAGTGTCACCGAGGCTCTAAAATACCCAAGCCGGGTTCGAAGCATGCAAGAAGAACTGCAGCAGCTTGATAAAAACAAGGTCATGACCTTGATCAAATGTCCTCGTGATGTAGTAGTCATAGGAATGAAGTGGGTTTTCGAAACAAAAGCGATGAAAATGGCAATCGTCATTAAAAACAAAGCCGGACTTGTAGCCAAAGGTTACATCAACAAGAAGGCATCGACTATGATGAGACATTTGCTCTGTTGCAGAATGGAAGCCATCAGATCTTCCTTGCATATGCAACATACATGAACTTGTGGTCTACCAAATGGATGTTAAAAGTGCATTCTTAAATGGTGATCTCAAGGAAGATGTGTATGTTCAAGAACCTCCGTGCTTTGAGAGTAGTGAATTTCGACTATGTATGCAAGCTTGATAAAGCCCTTTATGGACTCAAACAAGCTCCTGTGGCATGGTATGAAACTCTCACCTTCCCGATTCAAAACAAGTTTTCAGAGGAAAGATAGACAACACAATTGTTTGTCTATAGAACCCAACAGATGTGATACTAGTCCAAGTGTATGTTGATGATATCATCTTTGGCTCAACAAACTACAAACTTTGCAAACAGTTTGAAAAACTAATGACAAAGAAGTTTGAAATAAGCATGATGGGAGAACTTACTTACTTTCTTGGACTACAAATCGTGCAAACCGATAAAGGAATATCCATCACCAAGAGAAATACACCGAAATCTCTTGAAGAAATATGAGATATTCGACTATGCCTCGATGAAGACACCAATGGTCCTACCTAACAACCTTGGACCCGATCTCACCGCAAATCACCAATCAAACTCATTTCGGAGGATTGTTGGCTCACCGATGTATCTAACTGCTACTAGACCGGATATACAATTTTCGATCTGCTTAATAGCAAGATATCGATCAATCCCAAAGAATCTCACCTCACTGCAGCCAAAAGAATACTCGGTAACAAGGGAACCCCAAGCCTTGGACTCTATTATCCAAAATGCTCGGATTTGATCTCAATGGTTACTCGATTCGATTATCTTTGGTGTAACATGGATGTAAAAAGTACCTCGTGGTCCCGTCAATTTCTTGGAAAACCGGTTTGTTGGAGTGCAAAGAAGCAACAATCAAGAAGCTATGTCCTCACCGGTTCAATATGTTCTTCGCAGCAGGATGTTGTGCCAATGTATTATGGATGAAAAGTCAACTCATGACTATGACATCCATTACAAAATGGTGCCCATCTTCGTGATAACACTAGTGCAATTGCAATCTCCAACAACCCCGCCCTCCACCAAAGAACCAAACACATTGATATCGATATCACTTCATTAGGGATCACATAATGAAAGGAGATATTGAACTTCATTTCATCCCTATCAATATCAATCGGCCGATATCTTCACCAAACCCTTGATGAACCTACCTTGAGTGAGATCGAAAGTCGAATTGGGAATGCTTGACATTGAAAGTCAAGAATCAAAACCAATCTCGATAAGTTCTCGAATTGGTTCATCCTCCCCGAACACCCAAAATAAACCTCTCACCGAATGAGTAAGACTCATTCGGGGTCCTGACACTTGACAAAGAGCATTGAATAAGTAACTAAATGATCCAAGAATCGCCACTTTAATGTCCTAGGTTGGTAACTATGCCAATTTAATAAAGGAATATATGTCTCTTTGTCTTCTCACATCCCACTTGGCATTTAATGCCTCTCACAAAAGTATCAATTTGATATTTTATCTCGCAAAGTGCACTTTTACCGCATTTTATCGCTCCCTGAAAACGGGATTTTGTTGCGGGTAATGGAGTGGTAGCATTAAATGTGGAAATTCAAACGCCTTTCAAAACCGACTCTTAATATTCCCATTTGTGCACAAAACACCCTCTTATCACTCTATAAATACCCTCTTCAAACACAAACAAACACACACAAATCTTTTCTCGCAACAAAGCTCACAAAATCATTTTAAAAAAAACATTTGTGTGTGCTCAATAACTCTTAAAAAAACCTCTTTTGGAAAACCCTTCTTGTAAACATTTACAAAGTTTTTCATCACAAACTTGAAGAGATCTAATTACTTTGATTGTTCTAGTCAAAACATCTTTTAAATCCTTAAATCTTTGTTAATGGAAATGGCTAGAACACACTCTCTCCGGTTTGCTTCTCGATGGGTAGGGGATCTTACTAATGTTGAATTTAAAACAAATAATGTCATAGGAAATTTTGAATATCCCGAAAATGTCCCAACCTATAAAGACATTATAAAATTTTATTCAACGCCCACTTAAACGGCCTTTGTAAATGCCCTCAAGAGTGTACCCAAACTACCTTAGGGAGTTTTGGGCCACCGGAGCCTTTGACCCGACACCTTCTCTCGATGAGAATAACCTTAGACCTCTCGTGAGTATCTCATCGAGTTCGGTCTAAATGGGGAAACAATACACCTGGATTACAAAACGCTTTGCACTACAACGAGGTTAGATTATAACAAAGGTGTTTATGTCGCCCATCCCGAACCCTCCACGATGAAGGATGGGTTAAAACAAATCGCTTTAGATCCAACTTTTTGGACAAGACCCTAGTCACTAAAAGCTCATTCCCGTGGCTTAGAGGATCCTCTTCACTTTTGCGATTCGTGTCCTCGGCGGGAACCACTCATCCATCGAACAAGTTAACTCTATTCGAGTTGATGATGGCATACCGCTTGATGAATGGGGTCACTGTCGACATAGGGAGATCATTTACAGTGATCTCGTAGCGGCTTACTGAGCAAAACTAGGACGGCACGCTTCGTATCCTAGGTTTGTCTCTTGTGCTCGCAATAGTTACCGGGTTCAAATTATACTCGGGATGAAAATTTGGAAATTTACACGGCATCCCGAGCCCTTCAATTTTTCAAAGGACCCATCCTCGTCACTCCCATTGAATTGACGCCCACATGATTGTCAGAATAATCAAAGTGGATCGGTGTCTCCAAACCCCGCTTCTAAAAAGAAAAGGGAAGTCTCGATCGACTAAGACTAAACAAAGTCTCAGGCCCCGAGGCTTGAGGAGCACAAACCAAGAGGCACAAAAGCCCGAGACCAAAAAGACACCCACCCACTGTGCAACAACCACCCTAGTGACAACGAAGGACACCGATACATCACGGTCGGTGCCGCTTGGTCACACCTACTACTCCCAAGATCCGTAGGAAACATACAACCCACCGGTAGGGAGAGCCTTCCACAACGCCCAGTGATGACATTAGAATCCAAGCCTTTGTCCGAGGGCACACCGACGATCCCAAAGACTCGGGGAAACAAACAACCCACCGATAGGGATACAACAATCACCGACTCGCCAAAGGCACTGAAACACCCACCAAGGTCTCAGGGGTCACCGGGGATAAAGACTCGAGGAAAGAAACAACCCGCCGATACGGAACCCAAAACCAATCCCGACTCGGAGAAGGCACTGGGAAACTCCCACCTGTCTCGAGGGTCAACGGGACAAAGACTCGTAGGAAACATACCACCCACGATATGGAACCCATCAACAATCCACAGTTAACTGTCATTGATGTCACCGGGATATTATTTTCAAGATGAGCTTGTCGAGACCGATGATGAAATCTTATCACCGGAGAAGAAATGTACCGAGGTTCAAGTCGAACAAGAGCCTCACCGATCCAAAGGAGCATACCGAGTCACCATTTCACCAAGATAATGACTCAGACTCCTCTTCATCCAACTGGGAATTCAACCGGTTTGACAATATTCTTCCAATACTAAAAGACAAATGGTTCGGTGGATCACTAAAGCCTCAAGGAAACTCGTATCTGGGGTTCTTGAACAATTTTGGGATCAACACACTGAAGTCACGCCATTACCGATCTTCGATCCGATGTGCTCACCTTCAACGAAAATGTTCATGAGCATCGAGATCTTATGTACCAACACCGATCGACCGGATGAAAACCGGTTAAGTTCCTCAAGCATCTTCGGACTTGTGGGGTTACAATTGATGAAATCGACGTGTTGTTAAAGAAGACCCATCACTCAATACCAAAGTGCCGGAAGCCACCGAGGTGTATGTGAAAACTCATCTCAACCGACCGAACTAATTGAAATGCTCAACTCGCCAATGTTCGTGGTCTCCAATCTTTAGTTCGCACTCTTCGCACCTCGGTGGACTCTTTGAACACTCGGTGTAGTGCTATGGCTCGAGCCTCGTCTTCCATGGCTCGGAATCTTGGTCCCCGGATGATCGCTTTAGAGCTTTCTCAAGCTAACTTGGATACCAAGGTCACCGGTCTTCAAGCGGATACTTGAGATAAAGGCTATGATCATCGAAATATATCAGCCTTCATGGTCAAGCGACTTGTCCCCTCAAGATTAACTCCAACTCTTGCCTCACCAAGTTCCAAGCAATTGAGGGGAGAATATTCTCAAGAAACTCCTTCTCAATCGAGGGGAGCCAACACCAACAACATCGATGGCTCAAATCTCATCATCCCCACCCGCCTCGGAACACCTATCTCATCAATTCCACCAACTACATCATCAACAACAACACCGACAAGAATCACTCCAATAACAACAACACCACCACCCACGGTAGCAACTTCATCTTCCTCGGGCCAGGACAAAGGAAAAGGAAAATGGCAACTTCGAGCCCGAGAAGATTCCTATAAAATCGGCGACACCGAGTACTGCTAACACCACAACAAATGAGTAAACATCTTGCTAAAGAAGAAAGAAGATTGAAACTAGTGAAGAAGAAAAAAACAGAGAAGCAGCACGTTGTCGCCAAGAAGTCGAAAACATGGGACTTAATCCAAGCAAGCTTCAAAAGTTCAAGGAATCTCAGTCGCTCAAATGACCGCTATGAAAAAGCAGTTGGAAGAAAAGAAGAAGAAAATTGAAGCTCTCGTGAAAAGCGTAATTGAGGAGTACAATCGACAATGACAAGTCAAGGCTTCCCGAAAAGATCACGATGTCGAATCATCCCTAATACCAAACCTCCGCCATGAACGCCTCTGAGGGGATGATAAAGGCACTTCAAGTTCATGATCCTCTAAAACTCATCGACTTGGGATCACCGAACTTGATGAACTTGGTCCTATTATTGAAAAGAAGAAAAATGCGGTGGTTAAGGACCGATGAAAATGCTCGATAAAAGATATGAAATCTTGAGAGATTGTCCATTTAACCGGGAATTCAGCCGCTTTAATCGCACCTCAAGGATCTTAACCACAATCATCGATCGGCAAAAGAAAGAGTTGAGTTCAACACGAAATCAAAGTGCTCGGATTAGAATGCAACAGGAGCCGCTCAAGGTGTGAAATTTGTGAACTGCCTAGTGATTGAGAAGCTCGAAGAGGGCTATTTCACATTGATGTCTATGGAAACCCTGCTTTTCAAAGATGGAGTGACATTGATCAGTGGTGTAGCTGCAATCTTGAGCTACATACCGTGGCCTCTCAAATCCAAACCCAGTGAAACATCGGGTTCTACTAAGACACGAATGCCAAGATAAGAGCACCCCGACAAAGAAACACTCCTAAAAAGAAGCCTAAGCTTGAAGCAGGGATCCATCTAAACCGACATCATTTTGATTTATCTTTTGTACTAGTGATAGGAACCTTTTGTAATTTAATCAATAAACGATGTATGCTTTGTTAAAATACTCGGTGTTCCTTATTGTATTCATTAGTACATTCAAGTAGGAAGAAGCCATTTGCTCACTTACATCGATCAATCACTTAGGCTATTTGTATATCCAATAGGGGAGACCGTTGGGTTCAATAAATACCCAAACCCCTTAATCTAGGATTTGAATAGAAAATAGCCCAAGTGTTTAGTCCGTTAAACACTAATCGGTCATCGAGTGCATAGCCTCTCGGTGAGTCATCTTCGGATACTCAAGACGAGGCGAAGAAGAAGTCTCTCCACTCGATGGGCGGAACTTAAAGGGTGAAGGCGAGTCGAGAAGAAGATAATGGATTCGGTGGTGATGACAATAACTCATCGAATCCCTAAGACTACTCTCAACTCTTACATCAAGACAAACCAAGTAGAAGATCAAGGATGTAAAGATCAAGAAAGAGCGGGACAAGGCGGGAAAAGTTTGAATCGGATAAGACGAAGTCCTTATCAACCAAAGTCAACTTTCCCTGAATGGCAAAGATCGTGCTCGGTGTCATCACCGAACTTAGGAAAGTAGTCTTGTCTCTTACCTAGAATAGTCTTTAGAATGAGACAAAATACATCGATATTTTGTCTTCAGATGATGTCGGTTTGTCACTTAGGAAAGAGTCAAAATCATACATGTATAAATAGCATAAGAGATGGAGTGGAAAGATTAAGCTTGTGAATTGTAAAACACACATACATGCAAGCCATCTTTCACTCCTCCAAATACAACTTAGTTTACGAGATAGCTTAGTGAGCTCTAAGAGTTGTGCTCGGACTTAGCCCGAGCTTAGAGGAGTCACCCAACTTTGTCATTTCAATCCCAAGTACTATTCGCAAGTACTTGGGTAACGATTCTTTGTTGATTTATATCTAATAAGAATATTATGTTGAAAATTACTTAGTGTGTTTTCTTATATTAATTTCACCATAGTTTACTATTAACTTGTTTTATAAACTTAAGTCGCTTTTAAACGATAGTGAGCTGAACAACATTAACCGAATCCAAGATGTATGAAACGAAAGTTTTGTTCACTCTTGATATGATTCAGATATTTAAATGAAGCAAGCCTTCAATAAGATCTATGATGATACAAGGTTCAATTAAAACAATCTTGAAAAGATTTGAAAAAAATTTGAATTTGAATATGAGATCTATCATGTTAATTTTCCTTTTTGAGTCTTGATTAATTGAGAGTTGAGGAGTGGATGAGAGGGTTATGGGTTGAGTCTAGGTCTAGGATTTTGTGATTGGATATGGTTTCAGTCGAGTTTGATTTAGGTCCTGATTAGAGTCACGTTCCTTTGTTCAGTCGGACTGATGATGGGTGTAATTAGAGGTCGAGTTAGTTTGGTAATTGGTATTTGATTAAGTGGTGGTGGGTCTTTTGTTTCAGCCACGTTCTGCGTACTCCTTTTTTTCGGATCTAACACGTAACAAATCTTACGTGTAACTTCTTCTTTCTTCGTAGCGTGGCCGAGACTCATATGCGTAGAATAGACAAACGCGTAAGCATGGTCTTATGCGTGAAAAAACGTTACGCGTAAATTTCTTTACGCGTAGCTTTTCATAGGTGTAAGAATTTGTTACTCAGTAGCTCTTCGCGTATTCCATACGCCGTAAGAATATCCATAGGCGTGAAAACTAGGGTTTTGACCTTTGACCTTTTTCCGGCGTGTTTTCTGACCAAGAAATCCGTTCAGCTTCATAAAAAACCCAGAAAAAACATAACAATGCTTCATATTGCCCAGTTAGACCACAGTTTGACCATGTAATTTTTCACGGATTTGGTACCAAGAAATGTCTAAAAAGATTAGATATGCTGATTGGACCAAAAGAGACTCAAAACAGATATCTATACATGTATTGACCAATTGACATCTTTGACCAAAAAAGGATACAAAACATTTGTTAAAAACTGTTTACCCACAGGAATAGGAAAAAAAAATCCGACCATAAAAAATACAAAAAAACCAGCTTAAACAATGTACAAAAACCACAAAAATCAATGAAACATAACACCATGGCTCTGATGCCACTTGTAGGACCGTGAATACATGAGATTTATGTGGTTTTGGGAGGTATTGGTTGGTGAAAGAAGATGAAACACATCATCTTTTTAAAGAGGGAGGAGAAACACAAAGATGAGTTTTATTAAACAAAGAAACATACACACACCTAATGATTAACCTCACCCCTCATGGAGAGACATGAGGGGTATTTATAGGCTCAACTAACAATTTCTTTGCTAATTAAACGATACTAGTCCCTATGGGCAAAGTATACTACGCATCTAGTCCAATTCACGTAAGTGACGTTATCTTTATAAAAAAGCGAGGCTAACATGTAGTTAAGATAATCAATTCAACTTAAAACCAATGTTTTAAAAACCGGGTTACTAATCCATCCGATCGAGCTATCAAATCACCGTGTCATCGATCCAACCAGTTCAACTATCGGTCAACCCGATTTTCGTTAAACAAAAACGCTAGTTCGATTTACTAAAATACCTATAAAACATGTAATACTTAACACCATGTATATACAATTCAACGAGAATACAAGTTTTAAACTAAAATCGCATTGCATTTAATAACGGTTTAACCATTGAACTGGCCGAGTCAAACCGGTTTCAAAACTTTGCTTAAAACACTAATTTTTATTTTGGTATTGATAATCGAGTATGTGCATATTGTTATAGACTAAGTTGTAAATTTTCATATTCTTATTTAAACTTAAAAAGAGAAGATTGGAAAAACTAAAAATCAATTTAGAAACATGTTTTTCAACAATTTAAGAAAGAAAATGAAATTCCAACTTTTCAAATTTTAACTAAAAAAAAGAAAATTCTAGCATACCATTTTTCACATATTTCTTTTAACCAAAGAAAATACGAGATTTCTCAATCTACCATTCAAGTATCTTATTATAACCCCAATTTTAGTAAAAATAAAGGGGACTTTTTGTACATATGTGTACGGTGTAAGGTGTAAGGGTTAATATGAAATTTCTTTTTGTGAAAAGAAAAGTTTTTGCCGTAACCTTGAGGTCCATTAAAAAGAATTAAGACTAAAATACACCGTTGGTCCATAAACTAGTATCGGAGGATCGCGATGGACGAACCTCGCCTTTTCATCGCCACGGGTCCAAACAGTAGCCATTAAATGCCAGATTGGTCCTTGACCAAGTCAAACTCGATTTTTGTTTTGTAGTCAAGGGTATTTTAGTCCATACACATTTATACTTTTATAACACATTTATATTTTACCCTTCATCTTTCATCCTCTTCATCATCTACCCAAATCATTCATCTCCCAACATCATCATCTCCCCAACAATCATCCCGGAAAAATCATGCTGATGAACGTTCGTTCGGTTTTGCTCATTGGTAGATTATACCAGATATCTAATTCATCTAATAAGTCAAGTTGCAAAACGAGGCATACCCTCTATGGTAGATTATAATTTATAAATAACTTGCTATTGCTTTTGTTGACTTTCTCAAAAACTTAGAATTGGGCTGGATTTAGTATTGCTTCGACACTGAGAGCTCCCAAGAGACCAAGAAGTCGTAGCAAGACATCATTTATTGCGATCGATAAGTTTATTGCTTTAGACTCTCGTTTTAAATCCAGTCCCTTATATATAATCGGTGAGAGCTATCTTTGGTAAATATGTTCCATCGATCGGCTACTACATTCTAAAAAGAATCGTCATTTACCCTTTTCAAAGCGGGTCAATTTGTATGGATTAGCTATTGGAAACGGGTTGGTGATCCAATAAACCAAGTAGGCACTCATGCCTACACAACTATAATCTTGGTTTGATTAATGAGAAACAGAAAACCACATGGAAAAGCTTCAACTTGAGGCTATCGAGTTAACAAAAGTCGTAACGGAGTAATGCTAGGGATGCACGCGGTCAATGTTTTACGTTTTCTAGAAAATGCCACGGTTTAGCTAATTTTATGACTTCACGAGACGAGTCCTTACGACAATGACTTGGTACTTGAGTTATCGACGAACCCGAGGTCAAAAAGGCGTTAGGGTGAGCAATCAATGGCTTTTGAGATATGTAGTGATGTGGCGAGAAGCATCATGCGTCTTGATGTGATGAGAAGTGTGAGGTATAAGGTTGAGTATGTTGTTAAAATACAAAGTTATTGTTGTATCAAGGACGCGTGATTTGTTAGATGGAGTCGTATCCAATGAGGCTTGGGTGAAGAAGATGAAATGGGAGGGATCGGAAGTTTATGGATGCGAAATAGATGTTTGAAAGTGATTGATGTTCTTGCGTTATGTGCGTAAATCGGATAATTTGAGTAATGTTGTGGCGTTAGGATCCGGACATTATGTGCCAACCGATCAGTCAGTAAATTCTCGAAGCCATGATTGAGGATTGGGTTCTTAATGAGGCTTGTTTGCAAACAAACAATATTCATAATGTATTGGTTGACAGTTAAGCTTGTTCTTGTAGATTAGATTTGGTTCCAAGAGACCCTAATGTACAAGTATATACACCTTCAAGAGTAAAGTTTGTAAGAATTTGGAATGAATTGCAACAATGTTGTCATGCTTGCTATGTTTTTTGGTAGAATTCATTGGTAAATGTTCAAGCAGAAACGAGTGTGTCAAAATTATTACTATAATATTGTGTTGCACACATCTTCTAGTGATGGGGCTTTGGTATATCCTAGCAAAACCGAACGAGAACGAGGCCAGGGAATAATATGCGATGTTCATCAATGATTTTTCCGGGATGATTGTTGGGGAGATGATGATGTTGGGAGATGAATGATTTGGGTAGATGATGAAGAGGATGAAAGATGAAGGGTAAAATATAAATGTGTTATAAAAATATAAATGTGTATGGACTAAAATACCCTCGACTACAAAACAAAAATCGAGTTTGACTTGGTCGAGGACCATTTGGATTTAATAATTTCATGTTTGAGCCCGGCGATGAAAAGAGCGAGGTTCGTCATCGCAATCCTCCGACACAAGTTTAAGTGACCAACGGTGTATTTTAATCGAAATTAATAAAAGTATTTAAAGTTAGCTCAATTTTATTGAGTTATCCAGTTTTATTTCTTAACTAAGGGCCCTTTTTTTTTTTTTTTTTTTTTTTTTAAATGTTCAAAATTGAGACATTTCGAATTTTTAGCTGTTAACTTGAGGTCCATCAAAAAGAAGTAATAAAAGTTGTTTTACTTCTAGGTGTCTTTATATACATGACACAACAATGCATTTAACTACTTCGGCCTTGGGACAACAGAATCTGTCTTTATGTGATACATTGCACATGGTCCACTTTCCAATTTATGTGCTTTTTAATGTTACATGCAAAGAATATGAAAGGGTGTTGTCGACGAAAGAAATAAGAGAAATTTTTTTAAATTGACACTTTCTTTTAGTATTTACGCATATAAACCACGCCCATGATTTTCTAAAATGAACTTTTCAATATTAGGCGTTAGATTGGTAGCGTGTCGTTTTAAACCGTGACGTGTCTGACACCAATTCTCCCATGGTCAGGCGCGAAGTTTAGGCGTGATCGTGTTCAGGCGTGACCCTGCGAGAACGACTGGCGTGCCTGCAGGCGTGGCGCAGGCGTGGCTGGCGTGGCCATGGGCGTGCGTTATAGACATCGTTTTGTGGCTATCTCATTTGCCTTAGATGGTTAAAATTCTTTGATAAGAAGCGTTCTAATTTAACGCAGGATGTTACTTAAGAATTTTAACGCAGGATCGGGTTTGTGGCTAACATATGGTGTAGGGGATAAGTAATGTGAACAACAAATCGGATATCTTCTAAAGCGATTTCAAGGTTTTCAACTCACAATTTAGTCTCTCGATTTTCGACTCGACCGGTGGCGCCTGGACCTCAGGCTGCATGCCCATGACCACTTCTGGGCGTTGCCCGGACCCCGTCCCTAGGAGCTTCGCACTAATATCATAATAAATTCAAGAGGTGCACCCGCACCTCCAAACGTAAATGATGTCTTATTATGATGAAATTAACAAACAAGTTAACCCAATTACACTAAAATATCCAACATATGGACGGTAGATCCCTTAAACGAATTCCTTCCATATGTTTGAGATTGACATTGTGATCGGAAAAATGAGTGTCATTGAAGATGGTGACCGATGCAGATGGTGAGGAAGATAATGAGCATGGTGAGGAAGATAATTAATGCTTAGTAAATTGTAAGGAGGTCTTGCCTATATTATTAAAAAAAAGTCTTCTGTGTCTCAAAGGAATCTTGGTCCCCACCTATATATTAAATTTGTTGATGTGACACTTTTTGGTTCGTTTTCGTAAATTCAATTTGTTTTGTTCAATCTGGTAAACCAAATGGTCTATTGGGTTATATTGGTAATTAGCTTAAGAAATAAATAAATGCAATTTTTTTTGTACTCAGTTTTTGTACTAACTTTTTGAGAGACAATTTTCAAGCTTTTCACCTAGAATAATTTATAGTTTCATTTTTTACTTTGGATGCTAAACTCAGATATTGAAGGACACTTTGTTACATTTTCTAAAGTATGTCGACACCATAATAACAATGGTAATAATATCGATAATAACAATATTATTAATAACCATTATAACTTAGATTATTGCATTAACATGTTTAATGTAACATTATTGTTTCACCAACCCAAAACTTATGAATAAAAGTACCAAAATATATGAAGATGTAATTAGAATTTTCATTAGAAAGAGTACATTTGTATAACAAACTACTTATTGTTATTGTGGTAGGGAAGAGATCAAATGAGAAGAAAAACTATAATGAGAATAATAAGAATGATTTATAGCTACACATTTCAAGTAATTGAAAAAAATTTAAATAGAAAATTTTTGCAGGTGCATCTAAAATATGTAATTGTAATTTCTTATCATATTATTTTATTTTATTTTTTCTTCTCATTTAATCATAACTCTATCGTTTCACCTTGGTTTTGTCGCGTTGCATTGGTTTTGATATTTTTCAACAAGTAGAACAATCCCTATACAAGAAAACTTCAAATATAAGCAAAACAATATAAATACAAGAGAATAACAAGGAATAAAACTTTAGTCCTAGAATAAAAAATCATGACCAAATCTTGATTTAATATAAAAAATATTTTCTATAATTATATTTTCGCGGGAATAGATCCAAAAACATAGTACATCTGTTCCCTCAGCACCACCCAACAATTATCTCAGCAACAGATCTGAAGTACATACATTATATCATCATCATCTCACACACACTAAACACACCTTCATTTTACACACACACTAAAAATGTCTAAACCCTCATCATCATCACTAATCACACTCTTTTATACTAATCATATGCACATTTTCATACATTCTAGGCTCATATAAGTCCACTTTTAGTACTACCAACATAAACATCCAAGAAATTTGCTTAAACCATACCAAGTTTGTAACTTTATCACATAATGACACTCACACGCCGCTCGACTTCGAGACCCATCATGCATTTGATCTTCAGCCACTTTACGCGCCAAAAAAATTTAAGTTTTGCAGTGGAAACTATACACATTACTGCCCTTGTCAAGACCCTTTTAGAGAAAAGTTTTTCAAAGTGGAGAAAATGCTGCATAGGGAGCGGCATTGTCCCGATAAGGAAGGAGAGATACTTAGGTGTTTAGTACCGAAACCGGTTGGGTATAAGAAGGCGTTTTCGTGGCCGAAAAGTAGAGGTGAAGCTTGGTTTAGTAATGTGCCTTTTAAGACACTGACTGAGTCTAAGAAAGTGCAGAATTGGGTGAGATTAGTTGGCGATCGGCTTGTTTTTCCGGGTGGAGGGACTTCTTTTCAAAAGGGGGTTAAGGGTTATGTTGATGTGTTGAAGAAGATTGTGCCATTGCAATCTGGGGCTATTAGGACAGTTCTTGATACAGGATGTGGGGTAAGTGTGATTCTTTAATGTAAAAAGCTACTTTATCAAGATTCTGGTTGTGTAAGCTAATAATGTTCTTTACTGTATTGACTTTAGTAGTGATCCAGTGGACCCAAATGATCTTTTGATCAAGTGGCAATATTGGAGGTCAAGCAAATTAAGTAATGGGTTTCGGGTCAAAATAGACAAATTTTGCATGGGTCGGGTTGCGTTCACACATTTTTTGGGCGAATATCTAAGATGTTTATACAAAGTTATGTACTTATGTTTACTTATTGATTATGACAATCTACCCGTAATAACATATTTTACTAAGTTTTATGTATTTAAAGTATACTCTTGGTAAGTTTCAACCCAATGCCAAATCCTTTTTAAGTTATTATTTAGCTCACAAGTTTAATTTGACAAAACTTAGCCTGTAGCGACCCATTGTTATGCAAATGAGTCCAAATTGTCACATGTATAATTAGTGGATCAAACATGACAGGTTGCAAGCTTTGGAGACGCTCTAATGGACTATAACATCATAACAATGTCTATAGCTCCAAGGGACATACATGAAGCTCAAGTGCAATTTGCCTTAGAGAGAGGTCTCCCTGCTATGCTTGGTGTTCTCGGCACCTACAGGCTACCCTACCCATCAAGATCATTCGACATGGCTCATTGCTCACGCTGCCTTGTCCCGTGGACTGAATACGGTACAGAAACTAACCCCACGCGCTACCTGTGTCACTAATAAAGAGTAATTTGCTTCAAAAATTAGTGTCATGATTACATAGTCATACCACTTTACTAATGATTCAATATCTTTAATGACATGATTTATAAACTTAATGCAATCATAATAAACTTGGGGAAACGCTCAACCATTTTGATCCGCTTTGACCCGTTAAAGATATGATAAACAAAATCGAACCATTTACTAATCAAAAGTTGCCACCTATACGTTACTATAACTCTATGATGGTGTTGTGTTGCTAGATGGGTTGTATTTAAAGGAAATTGACAGGCTTTTGCGGCCTGGTGGCTATTGGGTGTTATCGGGGCCACCTATCAACTGGAAAGCTAAATACTCAGCATCAGATGGAACGACTATGGATCCTAAAAAAGAATTGACCCGTTTAGAGAATCTTGCTGCACAGCTCTGTTGGAGAAAGATTAAAGCAAAAGGACCAATTGCGGTGTGGCAGAAACCTAATAATCATATTGACTGCATCCACAAGAAAAAAGATCTGAAATCACCCAAGTTTTGTGACGAGAATGACGATCATGATGATGGTTGGTACAGAAAGATGGAAGCATGTATCACTCCGTTGCCTCAAGTAGAACATACGGAGGATGTTTCTGGGGGTGTACTTGAAAACTGGCCTAAAAGGTTAAGTACGATTCCACCTAGGATTATGCAAATTCGTGACATAAAACCTAAAGATTTTCTTGAGGATATGCTGATGTGGAAGAAGAGGATTTTAACATATGGGCATGTGTTAAAGTCATTATCGAGTGGCGGGTACAGAAATATTATGGACATGAATGCCGGGTTAGGTGGATTTGCAGCCTCACTTTCAAAATATCCGGTTTGGGTTATGAACGTTGTTCCTCATGATGCAGTGAATAAGACCCTTGGCATCATCTATGAACGTGGCCTTATTGGAACTTACATGAACTGGTTTGTATTCTTCGTTCATTTTTAATGTCAGTGTTCTGACTCTTGGTGCCTTACTGTCTTCTATCTCCTTGATTGCAGGTGTGAACCATTTTCGACATATCCTAGATCATATGACTTGATACACGCTGACAACGTTTTTAGCCTGTACATGAATAAGTAAGCCAATTCGTTCATTTACTAAATTTTAACAAATGATACACTCAACAACTATGCTCATTTGGCGTGCTTGATACAGGTGTGACATCATGGACATATTCATCGAGATGTACAGGATCCTCCGCCCTAAGGGGACAATCATAATAGTAGATCATGTCGACATAGTTGTGAAGGTGAAGAGTCATACAGATCAAATGAGGTGGCACAATAAAGTAGCAGATACCGAAGACGGTCCTTTTGGCCCAAGGAAGTTGCTTTTTATTGACATCTAACCGAAAGACTAAATCTTCTTAGCAAGCAGATCATGTAAAACCATAGACGTAATTTACAAAGTTTTGAATAATAGCTCATTCTAGTCAAAGAAATTCAACATATTTATTAACCGAAATGTATGATAAGTGAGATATGTATTACAATTCTGTAACCGTGACCTCTCACTTGTTGTCACCATCGCCACCATATTCCGTTGAATTTCCATTCCAGAAAGCATTTTGCCACTGAATCTGCTATCATCTTCGTCATGTTTCAGAGTGTGGATATTGCTTCCACTTCGAATTGAGATGAACTTGGTTTGTCGTTTTAGCAGTTGATGGTGTACTACTGCTTTGATTTGATGTTACGGTAGGATCTTCTGCTTCCCGTGAAGTTGCCTTGAGGGGTACCTGCGCATATGAAATAGTTAAGAATTAAGAGATTAACAAATAATCATACCTGCGCAGTTGAAAGTTTAAGATACGTAGTTTCTGTGAAAATGTCCAGAAAAGGTGCACAAATTCTGAAAAGCTACTCATTTTGTGAATGAAAAATTTTCATTGAGTGCAAATATTTTGAAAATTTGTAAAACTAAATGGAACATTTGGAAATGTAATCTCAGCCAATATTTTGAAGATCGAGTGGTTTGCAGTTTTTCGTGAAATATAGGGTCTCTAGGAATAATATCATAAAAGGGGTACATGTTGTAATATGTCCCACACCAAATGTAAAATTTTGCTACTTAAATGAAGAGGGAAAGAAAATCACCAGATTCCGGCATATTCCTTCTAGTTTCCTGCCCAGGAGTTGAGGAGTTAGCAGCAGCACCACCACCAAGATAGGCCAGGGGATTTACATATGATAGATACCGTCTCACAAGTGAAAAGTAACCTTCACCGTCTGAAGATCCGGTGGCACTTGTGGACACTGACGCGTTGGGTGTGGAAGATCGTCCTCTGAGAAAACCCGAGGCTTGAAGACGTGGAACCACTATTAATGCTTGTCTATCAAGTAGACTTAGCTCTGCTAAAGTTTTGCTTAAATCTGCATTTATGGTAACAAAATTAGAACCACAATAGAAGACCTATAAGGTCAAAAAAAGACTAGTATTTTTTTCGCAGAGAATAATACTTCATTTTGACACGAAAATATGAAACACTAAGATCTGCTTCATAATAACAGAAAGCTTGCCTACCTTGGTCACTGAACACCTTGCGAGGATATGGAATGGCTAGATCATAAGAGCCAATGCTACTTTCTTGATTCTTATCCACGTAGTCTTTGACCATCCTAAGAGTGCTTGTAGGTTCAAATTTCTCTTGTAGACTTACACCCCCAGGTAATCGTATATTTAAGTAGATATCAGTTGACTTGTTAGAAGCTAAATCTGAATTTTCAACCTTTTCAGTGTCGGTTTGTGAAATTTCAGCCTTTTTTGGTTTTGCTTCATCATTAACCACTCGAGGAGCCTCTACACTGTCTCCTACTTGTTGATTAACATTCAATCCCGGCTTCTTGTCAACCCTAGTTTCACTTGCAATTGGGGCCACTTGGGTAACTTGTTGACTAGTAGTCGTAACCGGCTTTTTAACATTTCTTTCTTCCACCTTATCGACATGTTTTGAGTTTATATCCTGTCAAGTTACGCCAATCACCATTAAAGTAACACGTTACTGAGAGAAACAAAGAGTAAACAAGTCAATCAAGTTACCTCCCTGGGTGGTGCTTGGTTCTCGGCTTTTTCTTTCTCATGATCAACATCTTTCTTATCGACTGAAGCACTAGCAATTGTATTAGTCGATGACGCCAAAAAGTACTTCCGATTTCACGTGAAGCAGCAGGAGTAGTTTCAGAGGAATTTGTTCAGATTGTCCCGAGGACGGCAAAGAAGTACTTCCGATTTCACGTGAAGCAGCAGGAGGAGCTTGAGCTTCAGAGGGAATTTGTTCAGATTGTCTGGAGGCAAGTGCTGCAGTCAAGAAAGTGGCGGTTGTTTCCTGTTTATAAAAAAGTTAAAACTCGTTATATCTTGGCTTATAATTCACGTACAACTTATAGACATAACATACACAATGGAGACGCGTAGACGACCTGAACATGAAGACTCAACCATTCTTTCTCAAGGGTTGAAGCCAGAACCTCAGCACTCACAAAGCCCTCTGCTCATTGATTCAACGAAAGCAAGTTAGTGAGCTAAAGGTCAATCAGCCTCAAAAAACCGAAAAGCAAAAAATAAATATACTATTCATAGCGACAAGTGGTAACTTTACCATTTTGCCATAGTTGGACACCGTTATATCCAATAGCTGTTATACAAGGAGCAGGTTTCTGTGGGTCTATTCAAACTGATGTAAAGAACGCAATGGCTGTATAAAGTATATATAAACTTTTAATCATGTAGTTTCGGTGAAAATAAGAATTTTTATTCAGTGTCATACGAAAGTATGAAACAACCACGCACGAAAAGGTCAAGCTTTTAATCAATCAAAGGATACATAATGCAGAAAATTGAGCCGCATCTGTGCTTCCTTCCAGAATGTGCAACAAAATGCAGTACTTCGATATCGACTCCGCCACCTAAATATAACCAGGTCCCAAATATAATAACTTGAAAGGGAACATATTTTGTTTAGTTTAATAAGAGTACATAAATATTGGAAATTAACTCACATTTGACTCGGACCAAGTAGATTTATCCATCGAGACAGAGTCTTCATTATCTCCTGTGAATATAAATTGAAACCATATAAACAAGCAGATATAGTCTTCTAATTCCCTTGTGGAAAGATGATTTGTTCACACGACACTAAGAAATCCTAACAATCTAGTATTGTAATGCTAAAATGCTAACTTTAATTTCATCACAGATTTCTGTGACTAAGACTACCACGATAACAAACAGCACCTGCTATAGACTATAAATGATAAAAATTACCTGATATGTACACGACAAAAAGTTTTTTCTGCCTTTTGGCTTCAGTAATTGCTTCAATAATAGAACCTCTGAACGCAAGAGAAGATATAGATTGTTCCATCTGTAACAAATACATAACCATTACGACTTTCTGTCACTGAGCGAGATATGCAAGGAGATCTTACTTTACTTAAATTTTTCTATCAAATACGAAAACTGGCACTAGTTTAGGTAGTATTTAGGATAGCCTATCTTAGGTGCTTATAACTTCTAGAACAAGCAGTTGAAAAGTTCTCAGTACAGTGTTTGGGATAGATTGTCTGCTTTAAAACAATGCAATCCCAAACACCTCAGAAGTGATAAAACGGAACCCCTTTCAAATTTTAAACGGCAAGCACGCTACAGATTCCTTATTCACATTAAAAAAATAAAATAAAATAAAATAAAAAGTTTATCTACCAACATCTAACAAGACCATAAAATGGGTGTTTAAATTGGCTTTTATTTGGGCGTATCAGCATATTTGAATTAGAAAAAACTCATAAGCATGCTTTTATCAGCTTACGAGCTTATCAAGTTGAGCTCATCCTAACACAAGGAGGTCCTGGTTCACTTAAATTCCTTAAATCAAATGCTAAAAGTGGTGCTAGTTTTGGCCGGCATTGGGATTGTTCATTTTTAAGTACTTATCTACTTCCAAAATATGAAGGTACAAACCTGCTTATTTGTAAATACTTGTACCTTCTAGATTAAGCAGATAACCAGTTCTAAGAACCTCAGTAGAGTATTTGGGATTGCTTATCTGCTTTAAAACAATGCAATAAGCAAATAAACACTTAATACAAAACAAACAATCCCAAACACCCCATAAGTGATAAAACGGAACCACTTTAATATTCAAAAGGCAAGCACACTACAAATTCCTTATTTTCATAAACCCTTAACATCTAGCAAGACCATAACATGGGTATTTCAGATTAGCTTATTTTTCGGGCTTATGAGCTTATTTGAAGTTAGAAAAGCTCATAACACCACTTATTCGCTTATGAGCTTACAAAGTCGAGCTTATCTCGACTTAGATAAGCAGCAAGCTTCATAAGCCAGAAAAGTAAGCTTATGAGCTTTTCCAAATTAAAATACCCCATAAGCCCGAAAAATAAACTAAACAAAGCCCACTAAGATTGTCGCCGCTACTCTTGCTAACAAGAAAAGTGAGCTTATGGGCTTTTCCAACTTAAGATACGCCCATAAGCCCGAGAAAATAAGCTAACCCAAACACCCACTAAGATTATCGCCGTTACGCTTGCTAACAAGAAAAAGTGAGCTTATGGGCTTTTCCAGATTCAGATAAGCCCATAAGCACTAAAACTAAGCTAATCCAAACACCCACTAAGATTATCGCCATTACGCTTGCTAACAATGATTCTAACCCTACCAAAATTCAGTAATTAAACAATAAGTTCATTATATTTCTTCATAACCCTAACTCACTACTTCACTACTTCACAACAAAACCATAGATCATCAACTAAAAATCTAGCACAATCAAAGAAACAATAAAATTGAGCTTAATTAGTGGTCAACAAACACAAATCTTGAAAAAGATTGAATTTTTTCACATGGGTTAACAGTAATTCACAAAAAGATTGACTAGAAATAGTGGAAATATATAAATTAGTAATAAAGATTGTACCTTTAGTGAAGGTTCTTGTTCTTGTTTTTTTTGTGTGTTTTATGGATGCAACTACTATTTCTTTTGGAAGATGAAAGAAAGTCTTGTTTTATGGGCGATTTTATATATTTCGTCCTTCTTAAATTTCTCATATGTATTTTCTTGCAGCGTAATTTCACGATATCCTCAGAATTTCAAAATTACGTATATATATACGTAATTTTGAATTTTCCAAAGATATATATAATAAACGCCTCGTTAGTTTTAGCATTCTCACGGTCGAATTAATTTGGGTTGAGGCTAAAAATATACTCGGATCGACTCTATTAAGATCTCGGATTATTCGGTCGGGTTCACTCTGTTGGGTCAACCCCACTATATGAAAAATGATTAAAACAATTGGGTAGTTACAGAAGTTTACATAGATAATTTATAAAATTATACCAAAAGAAAAGAAAAAGAAAAAGAATAACAGAAAAGGAAAAAACAACTTATTCGAGTATCAGACCGACCCGAATCCGATTTTGCTAAACATTCAACCCGATACCCGACTATGTTTAGCACTTGAGTTATTCGAGTTGATCCGAATAACCTAGTAAGATTATTGACCCAAGTAACTTGATCCGAATAAGCTTACTCGAGTTTTAGGCTTTTTCTAACATCCCTACTACTTATATTATACTAATCACAGTTCACAATGTTGGTTTAGGATACACCTTTTGTAGGTGTGACAATTTTGAGAATATAATGACGTGAAAATAAACGTGTTAAAACAAGGTATAATTAGGAATGAGAATGTGTGGTAGTTGACCCGCTTATCCGTGATAAACCGGCAATGTTCGAGTTAAGTATGAGTTAAACGAGTTACACGCGAGCTACTTAAATATGTGAGTTAACCATATTGTATGTGTTACATGTATCGACACATATTTCATAGGTTTGACATTGTATATTGTATATATATACTATTCAGCGTACAAGTTTTGCAAACAAAACAAGTTTTGCAAACTAGGTGCATTAAATGCAATGTTTGTCAACTTGGCAAAAATAAACTCTTGAGGTTCAGTGTCGTTGCAGTAAGTCCTGAACATTAATTGCTATCTTTAGCAATTTGGCAAAAATAGTCCCTAAGGTCTAAGTGTCGTTACAAAGTAAGTCCTGTAGAATTAGTACCTATCTATAGAAATTTGGCAAAATAGTCCCTAAGGTTTAAGTGTCGTTACAAAGTAAGTCCTTTGTAGCATGAAAATAGTTCCTAAGTTTTAAATTGTATTTGCAAAGTTTGTCCAAACAAATTTTCCGGTCATTCACCGGTTCCAAATTCACGTCTTAAAGCAATCCCACAGATCGCGCGGGGTTTTCCAACACTCGTTGATTACCAAAACATATCATATTTGAGGTGAGCTAGGTATTAAATGCCCGCGTGTTGTTTGGGAGGTAGCGATAAACGCATTCATTACACGTATAATTCTCATAGTTCATTTAGAGTTGAGACTACCGTCTAAAAATTACTCGGCTTATATTTAATGGTTATGCAAAACATACTTTTCTGATGAGTAGCTACCCTTATTGTTAGGGATGGCAGTGGGCGAGAAAAACCCCGTAATAACCCGCGGGGACCCGCACTGTGATGAGTGAGTAACCGCGTCAATTTTTAGCCACGGGTGGTCCGTGGGTAAAAAATGAACCCACCAGCGAGTGATGGGCGAGTGGCAGGTAATACCCGTCTTAGGTAAACCCATCATATACTTGTGAACCCATTCTTTTATTAAACTTACATTTATTATACTACTTAAATATTTTTAAAGTTATTAGTAAAAATATTTAATATTCACCTAAACCTATTAAAAACAGAGCATGCTAATCCTTCGTTTTGAGTTCCAAGATTATAAGAGGAATATGGATTATCAAAATATCAAATACATATACTTAATATCTCCATTCTCAAGCCAAGTTCGTCTATACTTGATCTTGTGATTTTAATACAGAGGTAATCACTAGTCTTAGCCAATAATTCATGAGTCACAAAAGTAGCAGCATCTTTTTATGTACTAAAGCTATTAGTAATATATAATTAGTTGATAGTTGACTAATTGTGTGCAAATTAATTAGGAAATGATACGTGGACCTAAACTTTGACCTAAAACCACTTGGATTATTATGATGGGTTGTAAAATAAGTGAGTCACTGTCTCAGTACCATCAAGACGCTAACACTTGGTTTTAGGTATAAGTTTAGGCCTAAGTTTAAGTCCATGTATCATTTCCCAATTAATTAATATGTCGTAACTTATAAACCTTCTAATCAAGTTTTTCGAAAACATTCGAAAACAAGTGTGTAAATGTTACATTTCACAAACACACGGGGTTCCCCGCGGACTTAGGTACCCGTCGGCATGGGATGAGCAAAAAATTGTACCCGCAAACGGGTGGCAGGCAGGTGACAAGCAAGAAAAAATCATTAATAAGGGTGATGGGTTAAAGGTAACAACACATGCCACGTTATCTGCAAACAAAATGGCTATAAATGAATGTGCTTGACGTTTGTACATTAAGCAAACCTCTACGGACGGCCCATTAACAATCATTGACTTCGATCACCTAACTAAATTAGTCTTTTAATCATTGCAATCACCAAGTCACTGGAACTTCTCATCAAAACATGATAATGAGAAATCAATAAAAGTATAACACATTACAAACAAACATTATTGTTTGATTCTCAACTATTGTCTTTCATTTTTAACCGACTAGCTTAGCTCAGTTGGTTACTTGGGCTCTTTTTAACGCTTGAGGAAGTTTTACCCGGGTTCGAATCTCGCAAAAGACAAAAAATCCAGATTTTCCTCTTAGTGTGAAATCGTAAATTCTAAGGGTTTCTTTCAACTAAATTTAGAAATGCTTATTTCATTACTAAATTTAGATCATATACATTGTTTCAACTAATTTAACGAACATCATATTTATAGTTTTAATTTTATAGAAAATGACAATGTTTTGTAAAAGTGTAAATCTGTAACAAACTGGCAAATTGTATTTATTGAGATTTCTTAGGCTGGTAGTAATGGTGACCGCAGATGACCGCGGTCACTGCTGTCACAATAACGCCAACTCAACACAATCTTTTTCATGACCAAATTAATGTAATAAGGTAACCGTAGTCACAATAAGAATTAAAAATACACACACATACAAACAAATAAAGGAGGACTCGGTCGGCCAAAGGACCAAGTTCTTCATTTTCCTTATGAGAGACGCGTTCGACTAGACTTGCGTAATAGGAGGACGTGTTTGGAGGGCTGACCGACCACAAATTTGACCATCTATTACAGATGGTCTTAGGCTAATAGGCAAGGGTGCGATTATGCACTTCAATGACTGCCAAAGTCACACTGAAACCATGGCCTCCAAATAAGTCACACGTGAATTGTGCAAATCAAGAAGACTTATGGTGACCGAGTCACCTTAAATGCATTGGTGTTAAGTGGACCTTATTTTTATGTTTTATTGTTTTATATTTGGTTTGTGAGTGTGTATGGAGTATTTTAGTGAGATATATATTTGTCTAAAGTGCGTATTTTAATGAAATGTGAGAGTAAGATGACTATGTTCACAAATAAATGAGAGGGAGTGAAGGGTAGTGAGAAAAAAAGAAGTTGATGTGACAATTATGTGTATCTTGAGAAAGAGTATTAGAGAGCACAAGGTGTAATGACAAGTTTAAATTATTCATTTAGCTAACTTTCATTATAACAAACTTTCACAATTAACCCCCTCACTCACAATTAATCTCAACTTACTCATTTGGTGCTCACCACTTACAACTTTATTTTTTTTTCTTCACATTTTCAAATAAACTAAATTTATTTATTAAAATAAAAATACAATACAATATATTTAAAAAAGATATAAATTAAACATTAAAAAAAATAATAAAAAAAAAAAAAATTGAATGTAAAACGTTATCAACAAGCCCAGAATTTTTTTTAAAAAGGGGCCGTTTAGTTGGTGAAAATTTTTCTAATTGTTCTATTTCTAAATTCCTAGAGAAGGGATTGATTTTTATTCTCTAAAGAAGAGTTGAGAATTTTAAAAACCCGTTTAGATGAATTTATACATTTCCTTTTCAAAAATGAAAATATGTTTAGATGAAACTCTTTTTAAACATTTTTTCTTTTCTAAATCAACTTTTTTTCTTCCATATTGGATCTTTGTATGTTTTTATCCATTTTATACGTTTTTATCCATTTTTTTCAGCTTTGTACATTATCATTTCTTTTTATTCATTTTCAAACGTTTCATCCGATTTTATTACGTTATTTAAGTTTTCGTCTATTTTTTTTTACGTTTTTGCCTGTTTTTTTACGTTTTCGTATGTTTTTTAACGTTTTTTTTCCGTTATTTTACGTTTTCGTCTGTTGTTTTACGGTTTTGTCTGATTTTTTACGTTTTCGTCTTTTTTTTATGTTTCCATCATTTTCTTAAGCTTTCGCATGTTTTTTTGCGTTTTCGTATGTTTTTTTATGTTTTCGTCCGTTTTTACGTTTAAATCATATTTTACGCTTTTGACTATTTTTACGCCGCCTTTTTACCTTTGCATTTGTTTTTATGTTCTCGTCTGTTTTACGTTTTCCGCTTATTTATGTTTTGTTCGCTTTTTATGTTGTCGTCTGCTTTTTACGTTTTCGCATTTTTACGTTTCGTCCATTTTTTACATCTTCATCATTTTTACGTTTTAAATCGCTTTTTATGTTTTCGTCGTTTTCTTACGTTTCGTCCGTTTTACGGGTTCGCCCTTTTCACGTTTCAGTATGTTTTCATCCATTTTTATGATTCCGTCCGTTGTTTTATGTTTCTTCCATTTTTACGTTTTCTGCTTTTACGTTTTCCATTTTTAATGTTTTTGTCCGTTTTCTTACGTAAGATAATGTAGAATAACGTACAAAACTTACAAAATCATATGAAAATAGACGAAAACGTAAAAAAAATGACGAAAACGTAAAAAAAGTGATGAAATTGTAAAAAAAATTGATGAAGACGTAAGAAAGCAGACAAAAACGTAAGAAAAGGACGCAAATTTAAAAATCAGACTAAACCTTAAACAAACGGAAGAAACGTAAAAAATGGGTGATAACGTAAAAAAGGGCTAAAACGTAAAAAAAAATGGACGAAAATGTAAAAAAGCAGACGAAGACGTAAAATAACGGATGAAAACGTAAAATAACGGACGAAAACGTAAAAAAACGGACGAAAACATAAAAAATGACGGAAACGTAAAAACACGGATAGAAACGTAAAAAGCGGACAGAAACGTAAATAAAGGGACGAAAACGTAAAATAACGGACGAAAAAGTAAAATAACAGACAAAAACGTAAAAAGACGGACGAAAACGTAGAAAAATGAACGAAAATGTAAAAAAACGAACAAAAACGTAAATAAACGGAACAAAACATAAAATAACGGGTGAAAACGTAAAAAACGGAGGAAAACGTAAAAAAAAAGGCGAATACGTAAAAAACGGACGAAAGGACGAAAATGTAAAAAAAACGGACGAAAACGTAAAATGACGGATGAAAACGTAAAAAAACGGAAGAAAACGTAAAAAAGCAGACGAAAACGTAAAAAAAATGATGGAAATGTAATAAATGGATGAAAACGTAAAAAAACGGGTGAAAACATAAAATAATGGACGAAAACTTAAAGTAACATACGAAAACGTAAAAAAGCGGACGAAAACATAAAAAAATTGACGAAAACGTAAAAAAGGGCGAAAACGTAAGAAAACATTAAAAAAAAGGGAAAAACGAATAAAAACGGACGAAAACGTAAGAAAACGGACGACAAAGTAAGGAAACGTATAAAAACGGTTAAAAACGTAAAAAAACGGATGAAAACGTATTAAAATGGACATATAAAAAGTGAGAAGAGCAAAATGAGCTTTTCAAATTTGTAGTTAAATTTTAGAGAATGGAATTTCACTTTTTGAAAATTGATGAAAAAAGTGAATTAAACGGATTTTTGTTTTCCTTTTCATATGAAAATTTCCGGAAACGGTAAATTTTTCACCAACTAAATTTTTCAAGATCTTCTTCTCCATTTCCCACACACACTTGAAATAAAAACGAATAAAAGGAAAAAACTGAAAATAGTATAATTTGAAGCCTCGCCGTGCAGACGATGAGGACATCCATGGCGAGGCATGGCGAGCTCAGCCGGTGTTATGACGAGACACGACGAGAGTGTGACGTGAAACGGCGAGTCATGACGAAGTTGACACCGGATGCTCTTAAAAAGGTTACCATGGTCTCTAGCGTTAGATACTCTTTTGGAACAATAAATATGCTAAAAGTATCATTACTCTACAAGGTCATTCATTATCATTTTTGTCAACCAAGCAAAGTCTACTTAAAAAATTATCGTAAACTCATTCTCATTCGGTTCAAACTTTAGTTTAGTGGCAGACGACTAATATGGGTATATAATTACATTAATCTATAACATAAACTATTTGGTTATATAACTTAATACATTTTTATCAATCAATATGCTTTGACTCCAAAGCATTATTAGTGATTATTTAAGGCACCTTGATTATCCATAAGCGTAAGTAAATTTGGTAAATATAATGTCAAAATTGACTAGAAATAAAGCTTAAAAAAGAAAATGGATCCTATGATATATCATGTCGATATTGATTCATTTTATTTTAGAACGATTTTGTCGACCAAAGCCTAATAATTCTAAAACGTGGATAGTTGATTTGATATCGGTTCATCTTATGTCTTAAACCAAGTTCAATTCTTTCGAGTCTTATTTTTGTCTAACAAGCGTCGTTTCATTATAGTAGGCGAAGAAAATCGACTTCTAATGAGACTAAGGTGTTGTTTGTTTATTAAAAAGCTCAGAATCTAAATCTGATTAGCACATCTGATCTCATAGTAGACGAAGAAAACTATAAAATCCTTTTTTAATCATATGAACCTAAGAATCCGACAATATCCAACAAGCCAATTTAACATTGATCCAGTTTTGAACTGTATTTTGCATAATCTTGGAAACACCCATCATATTTATTCAAAAGATATTCTATATATATTTTTTATTTCAAAGTATAGTAACTAAATCAACACAATAAATAAGACCGACAAGATCAAATGAGATACACTCACCTGATGAGACACGTCCTTATCATCATCTACTTGTTTCTCAATTGCCATATACCCAACTTAATCCCATGTGCATAAACCAACAAACGCGAACAAAAGTTACTGTAATAAGTCGACCGTGATCATAAAAAAGAACATGTCACATTTAATTACAAATATACCTCATAAAAACAATTTAATAAATAAATACTCACACACAACACTCACAAACAACTCAGTCGAGTAAACAACCAAGCCTTCAATTTTTTCATGGAAGGATACGTCTCATGTACAAGGTGGAGAGAGAAAAAGGCGGGGGGGGGCGTTCCGAGGCTCGACCAACCACAAACACGATCTTCCATTACGGATGGTCTTAAACACACTCTATTTTCAGTTGAGTTCATTTATGATCGTTTAACAAAAAGTTACATGAACGTAACGAACAAACATAACTGAACGTACAAAAACAACCTTAAATTCAAAGCACAAATTACATTTTTTGTTTGTGTTTACAACTTAAAGTAAAATCGAATTTTACGAATATAAATACACGGACAAGGCTCTCTGCACATCTGTTTAACTAAATAAATATAAGATCTTATTCGTGTTTGTTCATTTCATGAATAAAACAAAGACAAACAATTTTTCTAGCGAAAAAAAAGCAAAAACACTTTTTGGTTTTACCACACTTAATAAACAAAAGACTAAAATACACCGTTGGTCCCTAAACTTGTTGTTGTTCATCGCGATGGGACGAACCTCGCCCTTTTCATCGTCGGGGGTCCCTATTTTCACTGTTCATACTCGTTACAGGTCCTTTGACCAAGTCAACATCTGATTTTTGTTTTGTAGTCGAGAGTATTTTAGTCTATACACATTTATACTTTTATAACACATTTATGTTTTACCCTTCATCTTTCATCATCTTCATCATCTACCCAAATCATTCATCTCCCTACATTCATCATTCATCTCCCCGAACATGAGCATGTGACTAATTTCTTAGCACCAAATCTTCACAACAATTCGATGATGACTTCTCTCTCATTCTCTCGTTCGCATCGATGAAAGAAATTTTCAAAGAATGGTTACATACAAGAATCAAATGAAAAGAAGAATCTAATATAATATCAAAAGGGTAATCTATTGAAGCCACATTATTATCGCAATACATGGTTCTTTTTTGTTTCCTTATTGCATTTCAAGTTAGATTAGTGACGTAATCATCTCACATGTTGTAATGCAAATTTGTCTTTCGTGTTCATTATTTAATTGGATGGAGTGAGAGATCCCAAATAATTCTTCCAAGACTTATGGAGATATGTGCTTCATCGTATTTCATTTTGTTTTTGTTATTCTTAGTTTATTATCCACCAAATGTATTATTTTGTTAATTTATTAGTGTATTGCGAAATATTCATGTATTTGTTGTCAACATGACCGTGTTTTGATTTCTCGAAAGCAATTTTTGTACCAAGTATCTCAACTTACAAAGAAGGTTACTTCGGTGCTTGGACATCCCTTTATTCATCCCTTCAAAGGATCTCGCATGGCGCTTCAAACTCCAAAGTGTGGGAAAGACTTATTCATGGGAGAGGTTTGTTCATTTTGTTTTACGTTTTTTAATTAAAATAATTTCAAATGGTGGAGACCAATTGAATGACTTCTGAAATTAATATAAATTTGTCATGCGACCTTTGGACTAAACAATAATTTGACGATGGAAGATTTGCCTCCCCGAATTTTTGTACGATGACATCTCATTGCAATCTGAAAATGGAAAGTTTAGTTGCGATGTGGTGTTTCCATCATTACCTTTGCGGTTTCTTGGTTACAAAATTACGCTCGTGACAACCCTAAGCTTAGGCTTCGTGTATTGTTCTAAACATTTATAAAAAATAACTTTTGATATAGGGTGTCGCACCGTTTTAGGCGGTGCTTGGATTTCGTTTGAATTCACGATTTTAGTGTCGATAAGCAGATCGCGCCTCGAATATTTGGCCAAATGATCAGTTTTAAATAACCAATTTAATATCAGTTGCAACAAAATTGAGTTTATAAGGATACACTCAACTGACCTAAATATCCATTATTTTGATTTTGTTTAGGAGACTTTTGCTCCCATTTCAAGAAAGATATATCTTGAAATAGTCAATTTTTGCCAAACACTCAAACACCTGATTATATGATCATTGCAAGTTTAAGTATTAGAAACACACCCACACACTATTTTCTGCATATATTACAAATGACTGACATAATTCTTTAGTATCACGTGATTACCCTCAACAAGCACATCCAAACACCATCTTGGTGATATGGAGCCGATCCAAACACCCCCTTAGAGTTGGGATGATATCGTTCATCTTCAGGATACATTATCATTTTGTGATTATTGACAATGCGTGGAGGTTGTGTAGTGTCATATGAATAATTCACCACTTTCTACTATAAAACACACAAAATTCTGTTACAACATTTATTTGGATCCAAAAAGCTTTTATGGTTACTGCATTAACAATGGACTAAAGGTTGCAAAATAATTCCACGGGTTCTTGTAACTGGATCATTGCATCTTGTTGGTGATGTTTTAAAGCTACTAAAGAGGTAAGTGAAATGCAGTATGCGAATGATTATCTACTTGGGAACCTGAAGCATTGGCGCAAGTTCACCTAATTGGAAGCTTATATTGTGGTTTTAATTGATGGCCATTTGACAAGTAGAAGGTGTGATAAGTTTCTAGGGCCTAACACATGCGAACAAAACCCTCTTTAAAGGGCGTGAGATTACGATTCAGAATCACTTTACAACTGAAGTTAAAAGTATCGCTAAGCGAACATGTTGTTTGATTGATAAACTCAGATGTTGTTTATGTTGTACAATGGAGACCCATTTCCCCATTTGCATTTCTGAAGGGATGTTACTGATTCTGAATTTAGATGCAGTGTTTTCTCTTTTATACGAAATAGAAAAAAGAAGTGTAGATAAGAAAATAGTATTTTGATAACATTTGCAATGTATAACGTTAAACGTTTGCTGATTGATTTGCAATAAAAATGCGGGATTTGCAAGTTAATTGTTTAGTGCTATTTCCTAATTGTAATACGGTCTATAATCACCAATTGAAAGCACTTGTTTTTGTTTCAAGATGTGCATTAGCTATCGCAAAGAATTAGTAAGATAGTGCTCTCAACGCTCTTTTGGATATACCTACTTTTGTTGCTGAATTTACTTATCATGTACAATTGTTTAGGACTTTAGGTACTGTTAGATCATGAAATCATATGATCATATTGAAAGGTTTATGGATAATTATTAATATTAGTATGACCGGATTCGAACTCGAGACTTCGGGATTGCACACATTACGTATGAGAATTGATGTAAATAATTATAATATATAAAACGTTATTATTATTAATTATTAGTCACGAAATAAATACTTAACGATGGTTAATATTTAACGAGGTTTGGCTAACGGTCGTTAAATGTAAACTTAAAGGACTAGAGATGAAATTATAAGTCGGGAAGGATCTAGAATCCTTTGGGATTGATTGCCGATCGGTTGGGGTTTCTAACCCAACCCACATTAACTTGTCCTCCAAGATTGGTTAACTATAAATACAATCCTATTGTGTTCATTCTAAACCTAATCTTGGTGACTTGCAAACCTAATTTCTCTCCGTCTCCTCTTTCTTTGTGTGGTCGGTTGAACTCCCTTCCCATGGGATTCGATTTGCTTAACTAAAGAATAAGTATTTGGTTTGTTTCGTGATCAAGAAACTAGCTTTTCACATCAAATCGCTATTAGTGCGTGTGTACAAGAACGAAGGACAAGCACGCTGAGCTTGTGAATCTTGGTGGTTGATTTCATTGGTGGGTCGACATAGGTGTTGGTCGACATTCACAAACCCTAATTTATTAGGGTTTAGGGTTTCTTGTTCTTGATCCTAATTTGGGGTTTTCCATAAACCCTAATTGCATTGATTCGCAAAAGGCACGCACATACTTTTAATTCGGTTAGTTAATTTACAAGTATTATTCCTATTACTTCACCGCAAGCTTTGATGATGTTTACTTGTTAATGTAATTGTTATGATTAGTAAAACCCAACAAAGTGGCATCACGAGCCGTTAATATGTTGTAATTAATTACAAAACACATAAAATTGAATCTTTATGATTATTATATGCTTTTATGGTTTCTAGGGTTTTGAAAATTGGAACCCTAATTTTTTATTATTGGGTCGATTACCCTTTAATTGTTTAATTAGGTTTTATTTTTTGTAAAACTTGTAGAAACCCTAGGATTGCATGTATATTTTATGTGGTTTTCATGAATAATTGTTATGTGCCATGATTATATGCGTATCTTGGGATTATAATTGTTATGAGGAATCCATGGTGAAACATGCATGTTTTGCCATGGAGTATTGTTTTTGATTAATTGTTAAGTGATACACATGTTTATTTATTTGATAATATTGAATTGGGAAGACCTCAATTATACTAATAAAAATTAGTTATGTGCTATTTGGTATACTATTGACTTTGGCTTACTTAATCGACTTGTCGATGTATGTGGCTCATCTACCTTGTAGTTGAAAGCCCTAGTTGATGTATGCATTTTTACGCCTAGAATTGTTTATTAGGTTTTATCGAAATAATTATGCATGTGGCTAATTGTTTTACATATGTTAATTGTTAAGTTATATGTATATATTATTTGAGTTCCTTTTAATTTTTATTAAAATGCTTTTTGTTTATATATTGTTTGACATGTTAGTAAGCAAAAGGGTTTTTATGAATAGAAAATTAAATTGACTAAATAATGGCGAAACCGATTTGTTATCTAAGTATTATTCTTGAACTTTTAATCGATTGATGCGATTGTACTAAATGGTTAGAACGGCTCACCCACTAGAACAAACTATAAAGGGTCATTTAAGAAGTGAGCATGCCTCACCGAATGGATGTCTAAGGTTATGCCTCGCTTACCCGGTCCTCTCGCCTCGCGAGTTCGATTGGAGCTACCTAGTATAACCATTCTATGTACGAAGCATCTTAGTGCAAAGTTGTAAGTTTCTCAACGATCGATTAAAACTTTGTAGAATTTAATCTTAGCAATTAAAATCGTATGTAAGGTTTTCGAAAATATTTTGTTATAAAGTTGTATGCATGCTTCTTTATACATAAGTTTTGATTACACATCAAAAAAATTGTACCCTTTAAATTTAAGTTTATGCCATCTAATGATATGAAACACTTGAAGTTGTAATTTAGTTATGTGAGACCTTGATCTAGATTACAATGACAAGGTGAATTATTTTGTTGTGTGAGACCTCAGCTTTATGATTTGCAGTTTCTAAGTTAGACAACTTAATTAAGTTAGTTAGTGAGACCTATGACTTAAGGCATAAGATGGGATAAAACATGCTTACATTTTGCATTAATTGTTTTGGCAAAATTGTAAATCCCATATTTTCTAGGAATTGAAAACTTGTTTGTCAATTATTGTTCTTCGACAATTACCTATTCTATACTTTCATCACTAGCAGATCAACTGATGTGGTGAAACTATGATAATGAGGGTCCTAGATTCAAGGAAAATTCTATGGTTAATATGAATATTGACCAAGGGTATTTTATTTTCTTGAAAGATTTTAATTATCGAAAATACTAAAACTGAATTTTGGAAATTATTTTGATTGTATTAATGCAACATTAAACCGTAAACGTAGTTTGGGCTTTGGTAAATTGATCTAGTTCGCTTTTCAAACGAATGTTTGATCAAGAAAAATTTACTAAAAGACAAACATAAACTCTTTCCATGGAAGAAGAGTGTGACTCAATCCTATTCCTTTTCATGATTGAGAAAGGTATGTTAGGAACATTAGAATTGTCTAAATTCTAATATAACTCATAAGAACTTTAATAGTTAAGAAAATTGCACACCATGTTTTCCTTAAGAGATTTCATTACCCTCTGTTGGTGATTGAATTCTTATATGACATTTTGGTCAACTAGAAAACATGTTTGATATTATATGACTTATTACATTAGAATCTAGACTAATTACATCGCAAAATTGGTAAAAGACAAACTAGTATATTGTATCTAGTTGTTTTGATTTGACCAATTAAAGGTGCTACACACCATTATGGGGATAGTAGACCTATTGAGGAAGAAATTGCATGCTCAATTTTTCAAGTTAATAGTATGATGGATAATTCATCATCTACGAGTAGAATACACTCTTTAGTACCTAAGTAATTGTTACGAATAGTCTTTGAAAGGAGTTACAACGTAATAGCACGCTATTTTCATCGGTTAATGCAACACTTACAATGTTGTCAAATCCATTGGGAGTATTGTGGTGTATTCTTGAATAAGACATTATTGTAACGTTGTCTATTTCATGGGAGTTACAAGATTTATTATCTTGGTAGTGACTCGATTATTTCTAGATTTTCTTGAAATAATACATTACGCTTAAAAATGTAGACATTCATATTCTCGAGGATAGTCATGAGCGTTTCCTTGATAATTAAGTGCTCCTACATCTACTTGTAATGCTTATATATCTATGACACTATCATATTGCTCACATAAACAAACGAATGTCATGGTGTTTATATGCTATATGGTGTTGTTCTATGCAGTGGGAGAAGTATTAATTGTGTGCAAAAGAACAAACACATACAAATATGATTAATGGATTCTCTTGATCGTAAGATAAGAGATTATCGTTCTAATAAGATTGACTTGTTTAGAACATGTGTCAAGATTATAACATAGACTACTTTTATGTCTTATGTCATTCAAAATTATAGAAACACTTGAAGTTACATTTTAGTTTAAGTGAGATCTTGGCTAGATTGTAATCTCAAGGTAAATCTCCACTTGTCGTGGGATCGGGCGTGGATGTTTTTACGTTTCTTAAGTTGAACACTTCTTGGAATGACATAAAATAAATATAGTAAAGTAATACTATCTTAAATATTTATGTATTTTAAAATGACATAAATAGATGAGTAGTATATTAACTTGAAAATAAATTAATTGAAACCATGATGTGGTGTTCATAATTACTTTAAATTATAAATGTTTATGTGTTTCTTTGTAAAGTCACCAACATGAAGTCTTTTAAAGACTTATAATATAAAGTAAGATATTATAATCATATATGTCTTTTGACTTAGTCAAAGAATACTCATGTTATAAAGTATGCAATTGGCTTAAAAATTCTATTATACCATTAAGTTGACTTAGTTGGTAAATAGGTAAGCCAAAAGGAATATGTTTATCTTATATATTGTTAGATTGTCTTACAATATTAATTCTAATGAAATACTGTATGTATATGGTATGTTCAGTTAGAAGAATCAAACTTTTGTCATATTGTTTGATTCAAGACAACTATATCCTATTTTCTTCCAAAAGTTATCAAGGTTAGAAAATTGAGTATTGATTGGATATACTTAATAAACTCAAACCTAGAAGATTAATAAGACACCATTTTAGTATGGAATGAGATGAATCACATTGAGTCTTATATTGAAGTTCTGATTTGTTAAAACTACTTATGGAGTTGGTTATTAATGAACAAGATTTACGAACTGTCAATGTATTTTGTAATATCCCACAAGAAAACAATTTAGTGTTGTTCTAATTGCTAAAGTATTTATAGATAGTCTTTAAATTACAAAAGCAAGTGGGAGTTCTGTTTAGATCTTGAAGAGATTAAATTACAATTACAAAACACATAATCTTCTAAAGCACACTAGTAAATATCATGAGGAGGTCATATATGATATACCTCAAAATGATGGAATTCTCATTCATAGATCCGCAAGGATATCTCAGATATTTGATATGATGAGAAATATGAATTACAGGATCATGGTAAACCCGTTAATCATAATGATATATTACCTAATATTGAATTGTGGTAAATTATTCATACTATGAATGTTAAGATCTCATCGAAAGAGATAATCAACTTTGTAAACTTGGTTTATCTTAATAAAGATGAGTTTCTTCAAAGGAAGGAAAACCCTAGTGGTTTAAATTCTTTGTGTAGAAATCATGTGGACAAAATTGTACATGTGTTTAATGCATGGCTTGTGACAAGATTATTAATCACATTTAAGCAATTAACTGTGATTGAATATTCTTTCCTTGGCACATTAAATATATAATGATTATAATTGTCATACTTATTTTCATTGATATGAAAAATGACAATGGAATATCAAAACTATTTGTTATGTAATTACTTTTGCGAGGACGATAAGTAATACAAATGAGTTTTATGAATTCACATAATCTTTGGAAATGTACAAACGGCAAGAATCCATGAATGGATATATGCATGCATCTAGTAGATGATTCTTATGTTTAACTATTAAATCCGAGTTTTGGTTTAAAATTAAAATAAGATAATTTCTAAGTATTCCTGAAAGCTAGTGGGAGTATTGTGTTTATTTTCTTTAAATCTTATATGTTGTGGGTAGTAACATTCCATCTAAGCTAAATGTTAAGTTTGGAATGGAACTTCACATGAAAGATTTATAAAATAAGACATACAACCTTGGAGTATATGTTTATTGTTAATAAACATGGTGGTATTAAATTAATGAGTCTAATAGAACATGATATATCATTTGGAAAATGGATATGTAGAACATGAATTAAATCTTTGTTTGACATATGGATTTTTCATATACATCATGTTATTGTTGTATCATGCTTGAATGCAAGATGATTTGACAACATTGATATCTAATGAAGTTATTAGATAACTAGTGTAATGAATATTCTAATGGAATATGTTTGAATCTAGAATTACATTCCTCAGCCTGGATTTGCTCTCAAAATTCTATGGATGAGCAATACAACAATTGTTGTGAAATTGTCATAGTCAACAAACTTGAAAGTTTGGAAGGCTTCAAACATTACACTATAGATATTGAAGTTTACGGAGTTTTTAAAGAGCATATTGTTGTTTGTATACAATGATGCTGGCATAATTGAAATGACACTCAATACTAGTCATGGGAGGATTTCATCCTTGTAAATGACCATGTGAACTAGTTGTGCTCAACCAAGAGCATAGTTGCATTATACAATAAAGAATAAGAATACTTTAAACTTTAAAATGTTTGAAAGTTTGATTGTCATAAATTAGTGGTTGATGATGTCACACAATTTATGAAATATTATGTGGCAATATCAAAATATTTTGAATGCACACATACAAGAACTTCACTAGTTGAATTCTTGAAATAAGTATTCTCAAAATTCCAATAGATCAAAGTTAGTTGAAATTATGCCTTGTCAACAAGTATGATTGTCATTACTTGAGACATAATTCATTAACAAGTATTATCATGCATTGATCTATTTAGTATTTGGATAAGGGATGTTTTGAACAAATATTATTTAAATGAAATAAAATATTGGTTATGTTTATTTTTCATTTTCTTAATATTATATCCTATATTTGCATGTTTAATCCGTGAATAACTTATGTTATTCTAAATAGTCCGTTGTCGATCAATGATGTGGGAATGTCATTGAATTAAGACAAATCTGAGTTTTGGGTAGAATATACTTTAAGTATATTGATGCGTGGGACATGCCAAATTCACATGATATTCAATGAATTGAATATAGGACAGATCCCAACTTTACATGATGATACTTTATGGATTTTATCATTAGGCATATCATGAAGTGTTTATCCTCAGACTTGAGATACCAGATAACTGTTGTGAATGTAGTGCATTTGTGTAAGATAGTCTAACGCTATCCGTAACTTGTAGTTATAAGGGCTATTTTCGGAAGTGTTACAAAGTTCATGAGTTATGTTTGTAGTCAAGAGAATTTGTTCATTTGAATTTGTTTCAAAGCATAATACTATATTTGGGCCCCTCGTAGGGTTGACAAGATGTTTGTAAGGCCTTACCCAAGATCTATCTGGAATACGTTCAGATGATTTGGTAATCTTGTTCAATCAAATACAACGAAATGAATATTAACTTATGAAATGACTTGATCCATATTCATAGTTAATGTAGTATTAGTAACAAAAGGATAAATAAAATGATGAATCATTAAATGGTTTTTCCAGAGACCATACTCGATTTGATCCGGGGCATTGGCGTGTGAAAGCTAGACTAACCAATGTCATTACTATATTAAGTAATATCCAGTGGGGCTGAAAGGTTTATGGATAATTATTAATATTAGTATGACCGGATTCGAACTCGAGACTTGGATTGCACATTACGTATGAGAATTGATGTAAATAATTATAATATATAAAACGTTATTATTATTAATTATTAGTCACGAAATAAATACTTAACGATGGTTAATATTTAACGAGGTTTGGCTAACGGTCGTTAAATGTAAACTTAAAGGACTAGAGATGAAATTATAAGTCGGGAAGGATCTAGAATCCCTTTGGGATTGATTGGCCGATCGGTTGGGGTTTCCTAACCCAACCCACACATTAACTTGTCCTCCAAGATTGGTTAACTATAAATACAATCCTATTGTGTTCATTCTAAACCTAATCTTGGTGACTTGCAAACCTAATTTCTCTCCGTCTCTTTCTTTTGTGTGGCGGTCGAACTCCCTTCCCATGGGGATTCGATTTGTTAACTAAAGAATAAGTATTTGGTTTGTTTCGTGATCAAGAAACTAGCTTTTCACATCAAATCGCTATTAGTGCGCGTGTACAAGAACGAAGGACAAGCACGCTGAGCTTGTGAATCTTGGTGGTTGATTTCATTGGTGGGTTGACATAGGTGTTGGTCGACATTCACAAACCCTAATTTATTAGGGTTTAGGGTTTCTTGTTCTTGATCCCAATTTGGGGTTTTCCATAAACCCTAATTGCATTGATTCGCAAAAGGCACGCATACTTTTAATTCGGTTAGTTAATTTACAAGTATTATTCCTATTACTCACCGCAAGCTTTGATGATGTTTACTTGTTAATGTAATTGTTATGATTAGTAAAACCCAACACATATACCTACTGGGTTCAAGATGTTAATTTTCCTCTATTTTAATCATCATTTTTTTGACACAAAGTTACATCTCTTCTTCAAAATAGCACTAGAAACTACAGCGCAAATTCCATTTTCATTCCTGTATTTTCAGCATGATCTGCATGTTTAGGAGTTGTTAAATTGACTTGGGTAGATGATGAAGATGATGAAAGATGAAGGGTAAAACATAAATGTGTTATAAAAGTATAAATGTGTATGGACTAAAATACCCTTGACTACAAAACAAAATCGAGTTTGACTTGGTCGAGGACCAATCTGGCATTTAATGGCTCTTGTTTGGACCGTGGCGATGATTATGCCTTTTCGTCCCATCGCGATCCTCCGATACAAGTTTAGGGACCAACGGTATTTTAGTCTAAACAAAATGATTTCTATCACTACCATCAAAGGTGGCATTATTCATTCACCGCAAACGTTCAATTAATCAGTTAAAAATACGTTCGTAAATATAAGTCATGAATCCAATCGTAACTCTTCTTTAAACGTCAATCAAGCAAACACTTATTGCGTGCGGCTATATACTTAACAATCGATATTCAAAAGAGATGCACGAAGCCAGAGTTTACCCGTCAATCAATTTGGGAAAAAAAAAATAAGCAAAGGTTTGTTTCAGCTTATATAGCCGGTTTATGGCTTATTTGATTTCAGGCTTATATTTTGAAACTTTTCAGCTTATACGAGTTTATTATAAATAAGCTTTTATATGAGCTTATTTTTTGTGGCTTATATAAACCGATAGATTTCATAATAAGCCATAAAATAAACTTATATAACGTAAGCTCATAACCAAATAAGCCATAAACCGACTGTATAAGGCTAGCCCCAATAGAACCAATCTTGTGTCGATCGTGGGTGCCTCGATCGAGTGAAGAATCGATCCCCCTTGCTGTGAAGCCACTCGATCGCCAAAAAAAGAAGTGGGCTTGGTCGTCTGCTCGATCGATATATACTAGCATTTGTGTGTGTGTTATTAATTAGAAAAGAATATTTGTGGGTATGTTTTTTGTTTTAAAGGTCACCCTTACTGTGGTACCTAATCGTCTGAAAGTCGCTAGAGAAAGAAAGCTGACGTGACAGTAAAAAGTACGGGGATTCCGGGGCAGCCTAAGCCCAAACAAACCCCCTAAACAAAAATGAAAAAGCTGTTAAAACTTTCTCTCTCATCCTCATTATAATCCTCATTTGCTTATCTGTCTTTTATTTTTTTCCCCAAATTTATAACACAACCATCTTTATATCTTTATATTAAAAAAAAAAAAAAAACCCACTAAATCAAGAAAACCCCCAATTTGCCAACACAAGACAGGTAATCCTTCAATTCCGCTTTTAATTTCTTTATTATTATTTATTAAGTTGATTGTTTCTACTTTATGTTTAATAACACAATCTTAATTATATCATTTTTGCTTCATTTTGTTTTTCAAGATTTGTATTTTTTGGCTTCAAAATTGAATCTTTTTTAATACCCTTTTCAAATTTGGATGTTTTATTGAATTTCCTTTCTGGGTTTTGTTTATTTTGGTAAAATATTATTGGGTTTTTAATTTTGGCTGTTTTTATTGATTTTTTCATCTTGGTTTTGTTTATTTTGGTAAAATATTATTGGGTTTTTAATTCTGGGTTTTTTAATTGATTTTTTGGGATAAAGTTTAATGATTTAATTGTTTTTTGGGAAAATTGTGTTGATTTTTTTTTGTAGGTTATTTTTCATTTTTTGAAAATTTTGTTTTTTTTTGGAAAATTTTGTTGAATTGTTTTGTGGGTAGTTTTGATTTTTTGAAAATTTTATTGAGTTAATAAAATTTGTGTGAAAATTGTGTTGAAAATTTGAATTAACTATTGTTATGGATTCTGGTGGTGGTCGTTTTCGCGGTTTAGTGGTGAGAATTTTATGTGATTGTTCTAGTTTGAGATCTTTGATGTATAATGCATTTGATTATCGTTAATCCCGAATTGTTGATAGGATATAAGATGTGAAACATAATGTTGATTTATGAAGATGTTTTGCAGTTTCGGTGTTAAGGTGGTTATTTGGATGTGTTACGAAAGTAGTTATCTGATTATTTTTTTCTGTTTCCGTGTTTGGCTAACGGCTAAATTCCGCGTGTAACTGTTTTTAACGGTTAAATAACAAGTTTGATACTCGATGTAATTATACTGATCAGATATTATACTTATCAGCGACACAAGCATATTCAGTAATTATCTGTAACACAATGTTTTTATCACTAGTAGTTGTAACACAATATGCACTTTATAAATTATTTTTGATGCTATGTATTGAGCAATGGTTTGATGAGGTTTTGGGTTTGTTATAATGTGAATGTTAAACATGTTTGTATGGTTATGCAGGGCGCGCCTCCTCCTGGATACTTTCGACGTTTGGGGAAACAAAGGGCTCAAGACGATCTAATTTTGAGGAAGAGAGATAGGATGCGGAGGTGGTTGTGTTGTACTTGTCAAGTTGAAGAGTCATACCCCTCAAACGACAATGGCTTGGTAAAAAGCCATAGTGGTGGTCATGCTGATGGTATGTTTCGTATGACTCCTTTTTGTATATGATTCTAATAATGAGTGTTAGTTATCCTTTGTTAGTGCTTTGCTTATAAGCTTTTGATTAAGGGGGTGGTTGGATATGTTAGGTCAAAGTGATTATCTGATTATTTAGCTTGTCTGATTGTAAAAGAGTAGAGTAAAATTACTTATATACCCGTGTTTCGTCTATTACACTTCTTAAACAAGCTTAGTTTTTCAAAAACGCAACAGTATCGAAAGCACCAGAAGCTTGTCCAAACACCACGTTTTATTAATGTTGGTTATTTAATATTTATTATTAAATATCAGATAATTCGATTTTATGTTAACGCTTTTACCTACGTGTAATGTAGGAGTGCATAACAACAAAGTACAACCTCCTCTCAAGTTTGATCCGCAAAAAGCAGTGCCAACAATAGAAGTGCCTGCGCTTTCACTTGATGAACTGAAAGAAAAAACCGAGAATTTTGGATCGAAGGCATTGATCGGTGAAGGTTCATATGGAAGGGTTTATTTTGCAAACTTGAATAATGGTAAAAGTGTGGCTGTGAAAAAGCTCGATGTTTCTACTGAAGCTGAATCAAATAACGAGTTTTTGACTCAGGTGAATTTACTTTTCTCAATCTTTGTATTAAAACGATTTTTTGTACTCGTTCAATTTCTAGCTCGTGCCTTTTATCTGACCCCTATGTCTTATGAGTTAAGGTTGCCATGGTCTCAACGCTGAAGCACGACAATCTTGTTGAGTTATGCGGTTACTGTGTTGAAGGAAGTACCCGTGTTTTGGCGTATGAATTTGCAACCATGGGATCTCTACATGACATATTGCACGGTATTAGAACAGTTTTTGGTTTGATGGGTTTATAAAAGTTACAGTTTAGTTGGTATCACGTTATTAAATCGGTTTATCTGTCCGTGTGCATGCAGGTAGGAAGGGTGTGCAAGGAGCACAACCTGGACCTGTTCTTGATTGGATGCAGCGAGTAAAGATTGCTGTTGATGCAGCAAAGGGACTCGATTATTTGCACGAGAAGGTCCAACCATCGATAATTCACAGAGATATTAGGTCTAGCAATGTGCTATTGTTTGAGGATTTGAGAGCCAAGATTGCCGATTTTAACCTTTCAAATCAGGCTCCAGATATGGCAGCTCGCTTGCATTCTACTCGTGTTTTGGGAACTTTTGGCTACCATGCACCTGAGTAATATATACTTCTATTCATTTTTATATACTTTTAATCTTAATCCTCACAGTTCATTATACCAGTAATAGATACTGTAACAAAGAATGTCAGGAAAAATAAAGTACCAGTTTAGATGCTTTTTGGTTTTAGACCGCAAGAAGTGCCATAATATATTATTGTTTTATTCATTTTCTAATGTAAAAAGAATCTTTTGCTTTTAAATGTACCTTCAAATATTGACGCTTTATATGATGATTTTATTTGTTTTTCATATAAAAGACAATTAAACTAATAATGTAACCTTTTTGTAGGTATGCAATGACTGGACAGCTGACACAAAAAAGTGACGTGTATAGCTTTGGGGTTGTTCTGCTTGAACTTCTAACTGGGCGGAAACCTGTTGATCACACAATGCCACGTGGACAGCAGAGTCTTGTCACTTGGGTGAGTACTTTTTTTGACATTTTCATTTTGTGGGGGTCCGATTAAGAGATTGGTCATATGTAGTGAAACAAACATGGACTCCACAAAATAAGAACGCAAAATAAATAAACCTGACAAATACAATTCTTCATCAATAATTATATAAAATGGTTAAAGAACTATCTGTCTTAGTTGTGGGTACCCATTTGATTGAAAGATGTGAAGATGGGACCCGGAGCGCAACTAAATGAAATATAAGCCGGCAGTTTTGACCCATTTACTTATAAATAGGTTCATCCGAGTTATGTTCTCACTGCTCAAATGGGTCAAACAAAATAAAAAATAGCTAAAAAATGAAACATGACGAATGAGGCAAGTGGATTTAAAGTCACCCAAAGGTCATTGTTAATGTATAAAACCTCGTTAAGATAGTTACATAAGTATTAGATCAGTATTTCAATGATAAGAAAATTGTATTGGCATACGACTAATTACAAATAAAAACCAAAAAGTATGGACAACAAAGTGTTTCGGGTCAACCCATCAAAAGGTTTAACTTTTTTGTTTTGTTCACATATAGGCTACACCAAGGCTAAGCGAAGACAAGGTTAAACAATGTGTTGACCCAAGACTAAAGGGAGAGTACCCACCAAAAGCAGTTGCAAAGGTATTACATCTTTCTACAAACAACAATAACATTTCGATGTAATCATTATAGTTTAACTAACAACATTTGTTATACTGATGCAGCTGGCGGCTGTGGCAGCTTTGTGCGTGCAGTACGAGGCCGAATTTAGGCCAAATATGAGCATCGTTGTGAAGGCTCTTCAACCACTATTGCGGGCTCCTGCACCAGCTGCTGCTCCAGAAGTGTAATGTAAAGAACAGCAAAACAAAACGAATTGCAGTGAACGTTTGATTGTGTCTGCAGCTTTGCGACTGTAGATTTTGGTTTGATTGAGGCATATAAATAGGTTTTATCTTTGCATTATATTTTTTGGTTTGAGAACATCGGATGTGCACTTACGTTGGGATTGGCATGTTACATATCTTTCAGTTTGTCGTGAATAATGAAACGTGGTTTTTATGGTGATATATGTGCAACTTTTAAGTGATTTTACGGTTTCTAGTGGACATATTTGTTGTAGTAAATTGGAATGTAACATTTTATATATACAATTGTACATGTAATGATTTTAATTGAATTCCTGAAGGTTGTTGAGGTGAGCAAATTACAGCTCATTGGTTATTTTGCATTAATGGGAACATGTATATCATGATTTCATGGGCTCATAGCCTTACAGTGACACATTTTACTAATGTTAAGATCATATGCCATAATGCAGAAGATGTTCTGATGCAAATGCAACAGACATGAAATTTGTAAACTTAATGTATGAATATACAGATTAGCCTTCTGGCCATATGTTTATGAGATTGACGCGTTTGAAGTATTCCACTTTAACCACTCTTGAGCCGTTGAGGTTAAAACGACAAGCTTTAACCGCTCTTATACATGTTTCAAGTCCTAACGTCTTAAACATAGCTTTTAGGAAGAGGTACGTTTATGTAAACACTTTTAACAAATATTGATAATACATATTTGGCGGGTACTAACATCTTGTTTTTGAATCCTTAGGCTTATAATTAATGAAAAAATTCTTTAACTCACATGTTTATCACTATCAAAACTCAAATTTGCTATTGTTTTGACCATTTAGCTATCGCTAAACCGACAATTTATTAATTATTCTAGGAAAAATTAGTCTAACAACCATAAATTGACCTGAACAAAAGTTTTGCTACAAAAATGTAATCATTTATGCTATCAAAGAATTAATTTTGCGAAATGAAAACTAAATTTATTTCAACAGGCCAATCGTACTGCTTAATTTTCAAGTCAACAAAATAATATGTAATAATAGTTATTAATTAGGATAATTTCATATTTACCCAACTTTAAAATCAAAATACCATATTTCCCCAAAACAAAAGTTTTTAGTGCACAAATACAATGCTTTTAAAGCTGGAAATATGAAATTATGATGTTTAAGTTGGAGAAATATTATTTGTCGTCTCAAAATAATTGTCTTTTAACAAAAAACGCACAATTTAAAAAGTTGTTACTGCTTTTTGTTTTTTACTTTTTGCGAAATGACAATTTTACTTTTAACTAATTAATTAATGTCTTACTTAAAGTTTATAATAGTAATTTCAACTCAAGTAATACGATAAACTTGATCAAACTTAGTTTTCGAGTTTTAATAGTAATAGACAATTAAATTGACATCCGAATATAAAAAGTGGACTATTAATTTAGGACCTGGGACTACATGACTATTTATGAAACTTTATTTTTTATTATTATTTTTAATTTAAAAGTAAAAGCAAAAGTAGGCATACAATGTTAAAAAGGGTTTATAGACAGATAGGTTACCCAACTTTCCAACTTTATTCACCTAAGTTACCAAACTTTTTTTTTTTGTGCAAACAGGGTATTGGACTATACTGGAGTTGACATTCGCAAGCATCTTGAATTTGTAAAATGAGACATTTAGGTTCTTAACTTACCTAAAAAAATGCATTTAGGTTCTTAACTTACCTAAAAAATCGTTTGGGTTCTTTGATTACAATTGAAAATGAAGGTTGAATCTTAACTAAAGTTCAATAACCAAGTGAACAAAATGAAAGTTTGGTAACTTAGGCGACCTGTCTGATATAAAACCCATGTTAAAAAATACTAAGGGTGCGTTTGGTATGCTGCTATCTTTGAATCACTTTCATAGTAATAGTATGATTCGGGATACCAAACACACCCTAAAGTATCTCTATGGGAATTGATAACTACACAGTTCTTTTTTTGAATGCACCACAATTTGTGCATTGTATCGATAAGGCGTGAATATTACCTCCCATCTCTATATTAGTAGTACTAATTGGTTTTCATGTTTTGTTCTTGCTGCATCCGTACATAATAACAATCAACAACCCATCATCAGGTACTTTACTCGTTTCCCATTTATTAGATTTTACATACTTTTGGGGGTTTATTTAGATAAGTTTTTTCAACCACTTATTGTCCTTATTGAATCAGCTTATTTGATTAACAATAGCTAATTTGGGATAAGCATATTATATGCATTGCATAAAGCTAATAAGGGATAGCTTGGCTATAATTTTTGTAACAAAAAAAAAAAAAACACAAGCTATGAATCAGGGACCCACATTTATAGCATAAGTGTCACCTCCTCTTACAAGCTAGTTTTTTGAGCCAGTCCTACACTTGGACTTATGAATCGATACGAGATCAATAAGCTAATAAACTAAAACGGGTAAACGGATGAGGTTTTGACTGTCTAGGTTACCTATGGAGGTAGACCATTTCTGACCCTATCACTGGCCACCACCAAATTTGCACCTAGGTTACCAATTTTCCGTCACGTCAGGAGGTTAGGTTTCTTACGACTAAGCTAATTAACTGTTTTTAGAGATTCAGGATAAGTTGATTCAGTAGGTTTGCCCAAACACCCCCTTAATAATGTATATGCTTTTAACATATCAATCCTGTCAAGGTTGTGATTAGGAATCAAAATGCATAGGGTAATTTAGTAATTTACCATAAGTACGGTAAACAAGCGTGATAATCACATATAATAGCTATATACCTTTATCAGGGGATGTTTGTTTAAGCCTATTTGACGCGGCTTATATTTAGTAGGCCCATTCTTTCTGGTGTCTTTTTCGTTGTTTGAGTCATAAGCTTGTAAGTAAAAAACTAAGCCAGAATTAACTGGCTTGTGAAATATAAGCTGAGTCAAATAAGCTTAAATTAGATGTTCTGTGTCACAAGTTTAATGAGTATATGTACATATTAAAGAACGAGTTGCATAATATGAAACACTTGTGAAAGTACGTTGATATTAAGGGGGTGTTTGGGATTGCATAGTATTTGCTTATGGTTATTCTTAAGCACTTGTAAAATTAGGACCTCCACGCACATCCAAATACTCAAAAGTGGATATCGTGTTTAAAAGACGCAATAACTTAAAATGGAATCCCAAACACCCTGTTTTGTTTCTAGGCTTCGTGTTTGATCAATTCAAAATCCAACTATGTGTTAGGCTTATTTTGTGTTGGTCCGAGACAAAGTTTATCTTAGACGGATATATTTTACAGTAACTAATTTTGCAGGCTTGCCGCTTGCAGCAGTGTTTAGTTTCGATCCAATAAGACTTATCCTGAGATGGATATAGTCAGCAACCTTCCTTCAAGTATAATAGAAACCATCTTATGTCTTTTACCGATTCAAGAGGCAGCAAGGACAAGTATACTCTCTAGCGAATGGAGGTACCGTTGGATCAAAATTCCTAAAATTGCTTTTATCGAGAATGCATTTCAAGTATCAACTGATGGGGCCGAGCAGTCTGTTTTGGAGCAATCTTGCGTTATACCAAATGAAAGAAAAGAGATCAACAAAAAGTGTAAATTTATCCATGCTATAAACCATGTTCTGACTATGCACGAGGGTCCAATACACGAGTTCACTCTTTCCATTGAGACAGATGACTCGTGGATTGAGATTGAACATATAATATCCCAATTGGTACAAAAAAATACCGTCAAGAAGTTAGCACTTTACTTTCTTTTTGGGGGATATCAGTTACCCTCATCTCTCTTCTCGTTACATCAGTTAACTGACCTATGTCTCGTTGGTTGCTATTTTGACTATCTACCATTAACATTCGATGGATTTGATCATCTTACAAGCTTGTCTCTGCAAGAAGTATTCATCTCTAATAAAACGCTTCTACATCTCCTGTCAAATTGTCCACTACTCAAGACTCTTGTAAGTGCTAACTAAAATAGAAAATTAAATCCTCGTCGGCTGTTATAACTTACTGAATATCTTAACTTGTTGCAGGATATCAACAAGTATTTAATCCAAGGTAGCGAGAATTGCACAATTATTAACCTATTTGAGTGTTTACCTATGATCGAAAATCTGTCTATTTTACTCGCAATCGTTGAGGTAATATTATTCACACCATATTATTAATTTGTGTAACTCGGATATTGCTAAGTATTGATTTTTGTTCTTGCTATGGCTCAAGTGTTTTGGTGAAGACGGAATTCCGCAAGAGCTTCCAAACGCATTAGTCCACATGAGATACTTGTATATTGGAGAAATATGTTTCATTCACAAATACGGGTTACCTATTCTTGCCCTTTTGATGAGAAGCTCCCCGAAGTTGGAGAAACTAAAGCTCGAGGTAATAACATAAATAATAAATCGATTTCGTATCCTATTTGTTTTGATTCTTATTCCATAATAAACTGACGCCCAAAATTTTACACTTACATATAGATTTTAGACGATTCATGGGTTGAGAAATCTGATAGAAGTGACCATGTTACACCTGAAGATTATTCGGATATTTGGTTGGAGCATCTGAAAGTATTGGAGATTGAAAATATGATTTACAGAGAGACTGAGTTGGATTTTGTGAAGCTTGTTTTGGCCAAATCACCGGTCTTGAAGAAGGTGAGGATATTCCTACACGAAGAGCTTAGTATGGTTGAACAGATGCAGATTGTAGAAACTCTCTTAGACCCCCCTCGTGCGTCACTGGAGGTACAAATCATCGTTGAAATTGGTGAGGGGTCCCACACCGGCTCCAGAAGCGTAATGTAACCAATAAAACTAACGAGTTTCTGATGACGGTTGATCACACCTGCTGGTTTGTTTACAATACTTTTACTTGTGGTTTTGTTGCAACCTCAGATTTGTATTTTCTTAGAATGCAAATGGAGATGCTTAAGTTTGTTCGAGTTAGCAAATTTATAGAACTTTTAAGCCTTATTTTGCTAAGGGACCATAAAATGAAGGTTTTATTGGCTCATTGTGATACATATTAGTGTTGTTTATGTATGATGATCAGTATGCTTTTCCATTGTGACACAATCTAGTATTGCCTCTTTTGCCCTGATTACATAATAAATATCCAAAACTGAGGCCAGAAAATATAAAAATGTACTGTATAGGTTTCGAAACTTAAACTGAAGGGTATCTTAGGCAAAAGTTGCGGTGTAAACAAATTTATGCAATGATAAGTTTGACAACTGGTGATGCGTGTGGGGACTGTAAGAGGATTTCTGAAATCCGAAGCTCTTCATCTTTATGAATCTCATTGCCTAATACTGTCACCTTTTTTTAGCACAGGTGACCTCGCCAAGATAAATTTCACAAACTCCAACTCAGTCCCTTAGTGTGTAAACCTTGTGAATCATAGTTCATTCAGATGCTCCAATCAAATATATCACCTTTTGCTCTTGATTCAAGAAAGGCGCTTGACACGTATCCTCAATAACCATAATATTAGGAATTTTAATCCAATGGTACCTCCATTCTCTTGAGAGGATACTCATCCTTGCTGCCTCTTGAATCGGTAAAAGACTTAAGATGGTTTCTATTATGCATAAAGGAAGGTTGTCGATCATATTCATCTCAGTATCGTCTGCAAAATTACTACCATATATAACAGCAGTATAATAATGTATGAGTAGAAAAATGTATGATACTCCTATAATTTAACAGATATTAATAAAATATATGTTACATATATGATAGTGTGTAAACCTTTTGACAAGCAGGCAGAAGCAGCAACCAACGAGTCCGCCACCAACGCTAGACGAGCAAGTCCTGAGGCGGCTGGAGAAGAAGCTAAGGTTGAATGGCTGGACAAAGTATTTAATAATCCAGAATTTCTTTTTAAAGAAAGAAACTCCACATTTCCACTCAGAAAATGTTATTTTTAGGTATGCAATGACTGGACAGCTGACACAAAAAAGTGACGTGTATAGCTTTGGGGTTGTTCTGCTTGAACTTCTAACCGGGCGGAAGCCTGTTGATCACACAATGCCGCGTGGACAGCAAAGTCTTGTCACTTGGGTGAGTGCTTTGTTTGACATTTTCATTTTGTGGGTCCGATTAAGAGATTGGTCGTATGTAGTGAAACAAACATGGACTCCACAAAATAAGAACGGGGAATAAAGAAACCTGACCAATTCAATCCTTCATTAATAAAATGCTTAAAGAACTATCTGTCTTATTCGTGGATACCCATTTGGTTGAAAGATGTGAAGATGGGACCCAGAGCGCAACTAAATGAATATTAGCTACTTTTGACCCATTTACTTATGAAGTAGGTTGATTCGAGTTATGTTCTCACTGCTCAAATGGGTCAAACAAATAAAAAATAGCTAAAAAATGAATCATGACAAATGAGGCAAGCGGATTTAAATTCACCCAAAGGTCATTTTCAATGTATAAAACCTCGTTAAGATAGTTATATAAGAAGTAATGATCATTATTTGCTTAACCAATTCAGGTCAACCCGTCCAACCCTCTCATTATCTCCAACTGAAATGATGTAAAAATATCAGGTTTAACTTTTTTTTCGTTTTGGTCACATATAGGCTACACCAAGGCTAAGCGAAGACAAGGTTAAACAATGTGTCGACCCAAGACTAAAGGGAGAGTACCCTCCAAAAGCAGTTGCAAAGGTATTATATCTTTCTAAAAACAATAATAACATTTCGATGTAATTATTATAGTTTAACTAACAACATTTGTTATATTGATGCAGCTGGCGGCTGTGGCAGCTTTGTGCGTGCAGTACGAGGCCGAATTTAGGCCAAACAAGCGGGGTAGCCCGCGCGTTGCTGCAGGTTGGTTTTGCAATTATTTTTTTAAGGATACAAAATTAAAGATATATGTTGTGCATGTGTGTTGGTAACGCGGAAATAGCCTGTAAAAAAAATTTGTTCAAAGAGGATTAAGCAAACTGTGTATTATATTAGTTTCTGAAGCATGTTGCAAGCTACAAACAAAACCATACATGGAATAGGTGCTTTGCAATGACGTCCTATGATATGCAAATGTTCAAAAATCATTTTTGAGCTACTGTAATTAAATGTATCATCATCACTTTCGATCTTCACGTTGAGTCTCGTACATTAGGTAGGTAGATATTCCAACCTTCGTTAGCATGCCCATGAGTCCATGACTTTCAAATATCCTCCCATCACCTGATAAGGTATAAAAAGATGTCATAATGTTTAGACAATGTAATAATTTACCTGTAGTTCTATTATTTCATCAAGTACCATTTTAAATCTCATTTGATTGTAAACACATTTTGTTAGTACCCTACATAAAATTTCAGTACCCTACATAAAATTTCACACTGGCCGACAGTTAATTATAACTAAAAATGAATTACAGGAGTACAATTTAGCATTTTTTTTCATTTACCAATAATGAGTTGGTTTGCTAATGATTCTAGTTAATGAGTTACATAGTTAAATAATAAAACTACACATTCACGAAATGAAAGAAACTAATGAGCTCAAGTATTTTCATACAATTGTGGTCATCGGAAATGTATGTTTAAAACTTTGTAAATAAGTTTTGATATACTTCAACACAAATGCATTCACGTGACCCGTTTCCTTAATCCACATTAAAGATGAGGTTGTTTATTTTTGGGTTCGGCAGCCGATATGTGGTATGTGTTTAAGCGTGAACACTAATGTGCCAAATTCCGAACGGCTTTCACCCATTACATATATCCAAATCAAAAGTATGCCGATATGAGGATGTTTATTAAAGATGAGCTTATTACTTTAAAGAGATGAATGTAACAGGTAGCCACCCTAGTGTAATACTAAAATAGGATCACTTAAGCGTAATTCCGAACGGCTTTCACCCATTACATATATCCAAATCAAAAGTAGGCCTATTCCAGAAAACTACAGGTTGAACTTAGCGATATGTCACACCAAATCATGACAAAAAGGAAAAAAATTCAACTCAGATTGCATACATGGCCTACAAAACGGTTCGTTGGTGCAATTTAAATGGCAGAAAATACATGGAACATACTTTGAACGATATGCCTTAAGAAAATCAATAATCCTATAATAATAAGCTCATAGGCTCTAAAAAGTAAGGTCGTTTACTTGTTACTAAATTGTGAAACTGACAATTCAAGAATCATGATAGATATAAAAAAAAAGAAAATGGCGTACCTTAACAGGAAAATTAAAATTTTTGCCTTCCTCCGCATATAAGTTGTTCACTTTTAAAGTCCAATACTCGAAGATAACATGCAATGAATCAGAAATATAAATGGCAGCGAAAAGAAAAAAAAATAACAAAATAGTAATTGTCATTGTATACCATCCTTTTCAACAGTCGCGATATAGTATCCTTTGTTTGAAAATGCAATGCTATTTATTAAATCTTCACATATATGCCATCAACAGCCGCGATATGTGGTTCATAAGTTAGTACCGAGATAAATCTCACCTCTTATAAAGATATAAGTTAACATAGAGTTAAATTCATAACTAAGCAAGCCTCCGTTTCAGCACCTAAACCTACCCATTTCAGCCCTTAAATCTACCCGTTTAAGCACCTAAACCTACTCGTTTCAGCACCCAAACCTACCCGTTTCAGTCCCATTTCAGCATCCAAACTTCAGCCCCTAAACATACACGTTACAGGCACTGTTTCAGCACTCAAATCCACCCATTTCAGCCCTTAAACGCACCCATTTCAGTCCGATTTTAGCATTTAAACGCACCCAATTCAGCCCCTGTTTCAGCACTCAAACCACGATCTCAGCCCCATTTGAGCACCTAAATGGCCCGATTTCAGCCCCAAAACTTACACCCATTTGAGCCCCAAAACACCCATTTTATCCCCTAAACCCACTCGTTTAAGACCCCATTTCAGCCCCCAAATGCAGCAATTTCAGCTTCCATTTCAGCACCCAAACCAACCCCATTTCAGCCCCTAAACGTACCCATTCCAGACGCCACTTCAGCCACCAACTGCACCCATTTCTAATGTGGAATACAGGTTCTTTCTACCTACTTATCAGAAACCATTTTTTACCTCAAAATAAGCATATAAACAGGGAAAATAAGCAATCCTCAGGCATAAACAACCCTACCCAAAGCGAGCATCTTGTGCACTGCTGATTGACACACTTTTTTCACGCATACAAAGTTCTGTTGCAATTTAGAAAAATATCAGTAATTCATTTGTTGCATAAATAAATAAAATATGTGGGTATAATTTCCATACCATATTTGTGCCTTCCTTGAGGTCTTTGGGTAAACCTGAAATAGAGTTGGATTCCAGTCAATAGAACTCCTCTATTTTCATAAATAAATAAAATATGTGGGTATAATTTCCATACCATACGTTGGCTGCTCTTAATCATTGGGGACATATAGGATGACCGCCATATCCTCCTTATCATAACCACCTGATAAAGTAATCAGCACCGTTACACATATTGCGTGAGTGAAAAGTACTAAAAAGATCGATTGATGGTAACAGTTCAAAATCTACTTACCCAAGTAAGGCGCAGGAAAAAAGAATACTGCGAATTAAATAACAACAATTAGCCAAATCCCTGCCAAAAGCCAAAAACGAAATCACACATTAGCTCATAACATTGCAAGAAGTCCCTGTTTGAGCACGAAATTCAAGGTTTACCAAATATTCAGACATTATAGTCGGTTTGAAACACCATAAAAGCATTTACAACTGTAGAATCATCCAAAACTTACTTACCATGAAAATAGATGATACTCACCAATAAACCCTCACACCAAAGCAATTTTCACCTTGGATTCATTTTGTTTAGATAGTCATTTAGATTGTTTTACACATTATAGAAAACGAATCAAAGAGTTTAAGAACATAAGCACCTGATAACCATTGTTGTCACAGGAAAAATGCAAAAACGGCTGAGCAAAAAGAATCATTGTATGCACCTCTGCGTCTATAAGCGAAACGAAAGACCTAAAACCAAAATCAAGTAAATAGAAATAAAATGTTAATAAAATTGCTTTGAAAAGAGTTTGAGTTAACAGTAAACATGAAAATAAAATTTGAAACATAATATCAGTGTTTGTTTGACAAAATAAAATATCAAACATACGTGACTTCTTGATCGCTAGTTCCACTTCCTTCACTTCTCTTGCGCCATTCTGGAGGAGCAGTTGATTCAGCAATTTCTAATCAAGAGCCTTGAATCCTCTACGGCAATGCATAAAAAGTTGAAGTTAATTCAACTACATTTTTTCAGGTTTAATCAGAGCATTCAAATGCAATTTCTACAAACAGTTTGAGAAAAAGACAAATTTCTACAAATATTTAGAGATTTTCTCTGACTAATAAGCAATCTCAAACACCACTAAAAATCATAGTTGACACCAAAATCTTAATTAGCCTTTTCAACACCATGTATCTCAAGCATTTTAAAACACTAAAAATCTGGATATACATATCGAATAATCAACCTTCATCCATAACCAAACACGACCAAATCACTCCAAACCAAAATCATTCAATATTTGAGATGCACCAAAACAGTAGCAAAGGAAGAAACGTACTTTTATTCTCGGATCGAGTATAAACGCCGGCACAAAAAAAACCCCAAAGTTGCTACCCTAACTCTTATTTAACCGAATATTCAAATGGAAAAAAAATATAAACATATTCTAATCCAAGCAACTGTAAAAATATGATTAAACCTTGAGATAAGAGACACTTACCAGCTTTATTAGGGTGTGGACCGCCTTCTTGAGCCCGCCGGAATCCTTGCTACACCAACGCCTCTGCTTCCCATCATGTATAAGAAACCCATTCTTTTTTGTGGGTCTGATCGAATGAGAATTCTTTGATGGATAACTGAATTAGTGGCTTATTTTTTTGGTGAAAAATATTTTAGGTTAGTAGTTTTGATGAAATGGAGAAGAAGAATCAAATGGTTGGAAATTTCTAGGAGTATGCAAATGAGGCGGTGGAACAAAAGTATACGTATATCTTGCGTGCACAGTAACTTTCCAAACACACTTCATCCAATAGTGTGCTGCCAACACATTTTTTTGTGTACTCCCACATGTATAGAGCCAATCAACTTTTGACACATACCCATTTATACCATGTATTTTTATACACCCCTCAACCACAAATAGTATATATATATAATATGAGCATCGTGGTGAAGGCACTTCAACCACTATTGCGGGCTCCTGCACCAGCTGCTGCTCCAGAAGTGTAATGTAAAGAACAACAAAACAAAACGAATTTCAGTGAACGTTTGATTGTGTCTGCAGCTTTGCTACTGTAGATTTTGGTTTGATTGAGGCATATAAATAGGTTTTATCTTTGCATTATATTTTTTGGTTTGAGAACATCGGATGTGCACTTACGTTGGGATTGGCATGTTACATATCTTTCAGTTTGTCGTGAATAATGAAACGTGGTTTTTATGTTGATACGTTTGCAACTTTTAAGTGATTTTACGGTTTCTAGTAGACATTTGTTGTAGTATATTGGAATGTAACATTTTATATATACAATTGTACAAGTATTGATTTTAATTGAATTCCTGAAGGTTGTTGAGGTGAGCAAATTTACAGAATTTTCATGGGTTTTTTGGCATTTTGCAATGGGAACATGTATATTAAGATATCATGGCCTCATAGCCTCATAGTGACACATTTTACTAATGTTTAAGATCATATACCATAATGCAGAAGATGTTCTGATGCGAATGCAACAAGACAGTCACAGAGTTATGCTACGCTTTAAATATGCTGTTGAGTTATACTTCTTTTCTGAATACAAGTCGCAAATTTGCAAAACTTAATGTATGAATATACAGATTAGCCTTCGGTCCACAGAGGCGGACCTATGTGTGTTCAAGGTGGTTCCCGGGAACCACCTTACAAATTGAAATCGTATAGAAAAGATACAACATTCTTGTTGGGAACTACTTTAGAATTATATAAAGACCTACCTTGAGATTGAAACTTCTAGTTTATGCAAAAATATTGCTATATAGCGAGAAATAAATCAGATTTGGATAGGATTAACAAAGGATGCATGTTGGGGACTGTTTTCTTTGTGTGGGTACTCGTTGAACTCTGTTAGGGAGCTCCACTGTTACAAGTGCAAGAAAACCAAAAGTATCAAACGGGAAAAGAATAAAAACATCTTGATTTTCAATACATGCTTTCTCGTGTTTTGTCACTTTGTACAAAGCGGATTTCAAAGTAGTTTGTCTCAATGTAAAACCCCGGCTACTCAAACCCACAAGTGAAGAAATCTCAGTTAGATCCACACACGCATGTTTCCTTTTAACCAATCCAAAAACCAAAACATCCGTCGGTCTAAGTGTGGATCTTCGATCCAACGGGTCAGTCAAAAAGTTCACATGTGCTTTTTTTTGGCGGAGATCCTGACACGCTTACATACGCCAAAGAAGACGTCCCTAACCATATCGTGTCTGTACTTAAAGCGCGAGAGCTCTTTGCAATGAACCGCGTGTTCCTTAAAGGAATCCAAACATATCTTGCGATAAATTGGGCATATCTCGTCAACCGAAAATAAAAGAATTATAAGACAATGGTTAAGGAATACAATATTCAAAAGCAAAAAGCAAAAGTAGGCATACAATGTTCAAAAAACAAAAAAGTATATAATTTTCTTTTAATATTTTGATAGCGTACTTATGACTTATTTGGTTTGGCGCTTATGTTTCATAAGCTCATTTCTCGTGGCTTATTTTAAAAATTTCGGTTTATACATGCTATCATGTCAAAGTTTATAGAAAACCGAAAAATTTCTAAGTAAGCAACAAAAAATAACTTATGAAACATTTGACGAAAACCAAATAAGCCAAGCGGGCTATACAAAGTAGGGGTGACTATACGACCCGAACGGACCGGACCGACCGAGACCTGACCAGACCGACCATATTCGGTCCGGTCCGGACCAAAACCGACAAATTTGGGCTAATTTGGCCTTGTTGGACCGGACCGACCACATTCGGTCCGGTCTCGGTCTAAGATTTTTGCCGAAATCAGGTCTCGGTCCGGTCCGGTTTTTGGACCGTGCACACCCCTACTTTTTATTACAAAGCCAAAACAAACAACCCCAAAGTTAGTTATATCCCTCGTATCTGTTTAAAGTGTTAGATCTTCCTAGTACTATTTTTTTTTTTTTTTTTTTTTTTGGTGCAAAGGTGAAAGATATATTATTAACATAAAGACTATACATCACTGATCATCAAGAGTAGACATGCCTACTCTTAACAAGAAACTTCAGACAACAAATTCAAACACACTAAATGACTACCAAGGTACACCAGAATATCCAAAAAGCTGCATGCTAGATAACTCCACAAAGCATTCATTCAGCAGCTTCACAATTCACCTTTATAAAGCACCTTAACCATCTAGCTACATTTCCATATCATTCCTCCACCAAGACCATTCATCCAGCATCCACAACAGTCAAGGTAGGGTGAAATGTATGGCTTCACTAGGCACCAAACCATTCCAATCAAGGGCTCTTCTAGGACCCCTACATTTCCCTCTTTACAAAAGGCTTCAAGGTCCTAGAAACACTCACCTTGAGGGAGAATCTACATGCCCCCTTGGTGGTACACTGAATAGACCAAGTAGGGTCATCTTGCATCCCTCACTATTCCATTCATCCCATGTACCACCCTCCAAGATCATATAACCCTTCATACAACAATTTCCATGAATTCACCTGTTGTGCCAAACACCCCTATATGCAGGCTTGCACCATTACCACTCATGGAAACATAATAGAATGGTATACACCTTTTTAGAATACAGCCTTAAGATGGCACCACTATTGGTTTTGAATTTTCATTTTAATTTCCCATTCCTCTGCTACAGCTCTCACCTGGACTGAATTTTTGACTTGAATGCTAAGTAACTGCAACTTAACACTGTCTTCAATATCTTTAATGATCACTTCAGTACATTTCCTTTCAGTGGTGAATAATCTCGCATTTCTTTCTCTCCATATATAGTAGACACATGTAGAGAGAACCATCTTTCTAATCACACTTATGATGTTATTATTACAAGGTAACTCAGAGAGCTTATCTATTATATTTCTCCAATCATCATCTATGTTTTGCACTCTCATTCTTCTTTTCATCACCTTCTCATTCTCCTAGTACTATTTGGTTTTCATGTTTTGTACTTGCTGCATCAGCCCTACAATCAAAAACCCATCATCATATCAATCAGGTACTAATTCTTTTCTTACTTTAATACTTGCCCATTTATTAGATTTTACTCATTTTTGGGGGTTTCATCTAGTAGTTTATTTACTTAAGTTTTTCAACCACTTATTGTGCTTATTGGATCAGCTTATTTGATAAACCTAAGCTAATAAGCATATTTGGATTGTTATTAAGAATCTATCCCATACTAGGCTCGTATCAGTTCATAAGTCCAAGGGTAGAACTCACTCAAAAAGCTAGCTTGTAAGAGGAGGGGACACTCAGACTTACAAACCACCAACCAATCCCATACTTGGCCGATGTGGGATCGTAACAATTGTATAAGGTAATAAACTAAAACGGGTAAACGGACGAGGTTTTGACAGTCTAGGTTACCTAGGGGAGGTAGAGTCTTTTGACTCATATGCAGTGACGGACCCAGAAAAATAAAATGTGGGGGGCAAATTTTTTTTTCTACAATAGCAATAAAATGTGAAAGAAAACACTAAGATCGTAATGATAAATCTTGTATTTTTACTTAGAGATGAAGGATTTATAAGGCTTTAGAGTGTTGAATGTTGGATTTTAGTATGTGGGTGGGGGCAATTTGAGTTTTTGGTGGGGTCACTTTCGAAAAAAGGTCAAAATTAAAAAAAATTTACACTATAATCTCAACTTTTTCGGCTAGTTGCCCCCCATACTTCTAACATAGGTCCGTCCCTGCTCATATGTACGCGGGTAACTGAGGTATCCCACGACCGTTTCCGACCCTATCCCTGGCCACCACCAAATGTGCACCTAGTGAGGTTTGAACTTGTCGGGAGGTTAGGTTGACTCAGTAGGTTTGCCCAAACACCCCCTTAATAGTGCATATGCTCTTAACATATCAATCCTGTCAAGGTTGTGATTAGGAATCGAAATGCATAGGGTAATATAGTAATGTACCATAAGTACCGAAAACAAGCGTGATTATCACATATAATAGCTATATACCTTTATTAGCGGATGTTTGTTTAAGCCTATTTGACTCGGCTTATATTTCGTAAGCCCATTCTTTCTGGTGTCTTTTTCGTTGTTTGAGTCATAAGCTTGTAAGTAAAAAAATAAGCCAAAATTAACTGGCTTGTGAAATATAAGCTGAGTCAAATAAGCTTAAATTAGATGTTCTGTTTCACAAGTTAAATGAGTATATGTACATATTAAAGACTGAGTTTTATAATATGAAACACTTGTGAAAGTACGTTGATATTAAGGGGGTGTTTGGGATTGCATAGTATTTGCTTATGGTTATTCTTAAGCACTTGTAAAATTAGGACCTCCACGCACATCCAAATACTCAAAAGTGGATATCGTGTCTAAAAGACATAATAACTTAAAATGGAATCCCAAACACCCTGTTTTGTTTCTAGGCTTCGTGTTTGATCAATTCAAAATCCAACTATGTGTTAGGCTTATTTTGTGTTGGTCCGAGACAAAGTTTATCTTAGACGGATATATTTTACAGTAACTAATTTTGCAGGCTTGCCGCTTGCAGCAGTGTTTAGTTTCGATCCAATAAGACTTATCCTGAGATGGATATAGTCAGCAACCTTCCTTCAAGTATAATAGAAACCATCTTATGTCTTTTACCGATTCAAGAGGCAGCAAGGACAAGTATACTCTCTAGCGAATGGAGGTACCATTGGGTAAAAATTCCTAAAATTGCTTTTATCGAGAATGCATTTCAAGTATCAACTGATGAGGCCGAACTGTCTGTTTTGGAGCAATCTTGCGTTATACCAAATGAAAGAAAAGAGATCAACAAAAGTGTAAATTTATCCATGCTATAAACCATGTTCTGACAATGCACGAGGTCCAATACATGAGTTCACTCTGTCCATCGAGACAGATGACTCGTGGATTGAGATTGAACATATAATATCCCAATTGGTACAAAAAAATACCGTCAAGAAGTTAGCACTTTACTTTCTTTTTGGGGGATATCAGTTACCCTCATCTCTCTTCTCGTTACATCAGTTAACTGACCTATGTCTCGTTGGTTGCTATTTTGACCATCAACCATTAACATTCGATGGATTTGATCGTCTTACAAGCTTGTCTCTGCAAGAAGTATTCATTTCTAATAAAACGCTTCTACATCTCCTATCCAATTGTCCCCTGCTCAAGACTCTGGTAAGTGCTTACTAAAATAGAAAATCAAATCCTCGTCGGCTGTTATAACTTATCTGAATATGTTAATTTGTTGCAGGATATCAACAAGTATTTAATCCAAGGTAGCGAAATTGCACAATTATTAACCTATTTGAGTGTTTACCTATGATCGAAAATCTGTCTATTTTACTATAATCGTTGAGGTAATATTATTCACACCATATTATTAATTTGTGTAACTCGGATATTGCTAAGTATTGATTTTTGTTCTTGCTATGGCTCAAGTGTTTTGGTGAAGACGGAATTCCACAAGAGCTTCCAAACGCATTAATCCACATGAGATACTTGTATATTGGAGATATATGTTTCATTCACAAATACGGGTTACCCATTCTTGCCCTTTTGATGAGAAGCTCCCCAAAGTTGGAGAAACTAAAGCTCGAGGTAATAACATAAATACATAAATCGATCTTGTATCCTATTTGTTTTGATTCTTATTCCATAATAAACTGACGCCCAAAATTTTACACTTACATATAGATTTTAGACGATTCATGGGTTGAGAAATCTGATAGAAGTGACCATGTTACACCTGAAGATTATTCGGATATTTGGTTGGAGCATCTGAAAGAACTGGAGATTGAAAATATGATTTACAGAGAGACTGAGTTGGATTTTGTGAAGCTTGTTTTGGCCAAATCACCGGTCTTGAAGAAGGTGAGGATATTCATACACGAAGAGGTTGGTATGGTTGAACAGATGCAGATTGTAGAAACTTTCTTAGACCCCCCTCGTGCGTCACTGGAGGTACAAATCATCGTTGAAATTGGTGAGGGGTCCCACACCGGCTCCAGAAGCGTAATGTAACCAATAAAACTAACGAGTTTCTGATGACGGTTGATCACACCTGCTGGTTTGTTTACAATACTTTTACTTGTGGTTTTGTTGCAACCTCAGATTTGTATTTTCTTAGAATGCAAATGGAGATGCTTAAGTTTGTTCGAGTTAGCAAATTTATAGAACTTTTAAGCCTTATTTTGCTAAGGGACCATAAAAATGAAGGTTTTATTGGCTCATTGTGATACATATTAGTGTTGTTTATGTATGATGATCAGTATGCTTTTCCATTGTGACACAATCTAGTATTGCCTCTTTTGCCCTGATTACATAATAAATATCCAAAACTGAGGCCAGAAAATATAAAAATGTACTGTATAGGTTTCGAGACTTAAACTGAAGGGTATCTTAGGCAAAAGTTGCGGTGTAAACAAATTTATGCAATGATAAGTTTGACAACTGGTGATGCGTGTGGGGACTGTAAGAGGATTTCTGAAATCCGCAGCTCTTCATCTTTATGAATCTCATTGCCTAATACTGTCACCTTTTTTTAGCACAGGTGACCTCGCCAAGATAAATTTCACAAACTCCAACTCAGTCCCTTAGTGTGTAAACCTTGTGAATCATAGTTCATTCAGATGCTCCAATCAAATATATCACCTTTTGCTCTTGATTCAAGAAAGGCGCTTGACACGTATCCTCAATAACCATAATATTAGGAATTTTAATCCAATGGTACCTCCATTCTCTTGAGAGGATACTCGTCCTTGCTGCCTCTTGAATCAGTAAAAGACTTAAGATGGTCTCTATTATGCATAAAGGAAGCTTGTCGATCATATTCATCACAATATGGTCTGCAAAATTACTTCCATATATAACAGTAGTAATTATGTATGAGGAGAAAAATCTATGATACTCCTATAATTTAACAGGTATGAATAAAATATATGTTACAAATATGATAATGTGTAAATTAAACCTTTTGACAAGCAGAAGAAGCAACCAACGAGTCGGCCACCAACGCTAGACAAGCAAGTCCTGAGATGGCTGGAGAAGAAGCTAAGGTTGAATGGCTGGACAAAGTGTTTAATATAAGATCCAGAATTTCTCTTTAAAGAAAGAAACTCCACATTTCCACTCAGGAAATGTTATTTTAGACAAAATCATAATTAAGTATCAAATCGCAATATATTTATAAAAGTAAAAAGAATCACACACTTATATGCACCTGCTGCCTTATACAAGGTGTGGTTGTTACTAACATTTTACTTGTGGTTTTGTAGCAACCTCATATTTGTAATTGTTAAAAGGCAAATGGTCGAATAATTAGCATAAGTGGGGAATATTAGTGCTAATGAATTATTATGGCAAATGCAACACAGTACAACATGCCACAGTGGCTTATGTTTACATCAAATCCGTACAATGATCCATGAGAAACATCTACTTTTCAAACTATAGCTTAAGTAGCATTTTCTGCATATAGAAATCAAATCGTTTTTTTTGGTAAAGAGTCACCCCGGTAAAATACATTAAAAATGAACAAAGTGTTGAGTACATATGAATGTGGAAGCGTTCCACATTAGACTCACTCTAATGCACTAAGAAAGACAATGTATCACACGAACATAAAACTTTCAGGCCCCGAATCATGGCTAGATCACTCGAGACACGGCACAAACACAGAAACATTGATTAAATAATCAAATCACCACATTCTGTAACTAGAAAATCAAACTGTATAGGTTTGAATACTTAGAAAGGGTATCTTGGGGAAATTTGTGGTGCTATATGGAGTTGCTAAAAGGGTTCATTTTCAACAATTAATTCCACCACAGGTGATGCGCGCGGGGCAGATAAGAAGGTTTCAGAAATCTGCATCTCTTCATCCTTGTAACTCTTTGAGATGAATATCCTCAACTTCTTTAGCGCAGGTGACCTCATCAAGATAAGCTTCACAATATTCAATTCAGTCTGCTCGTTGCTTATGTAAGTAATCTCTAATTCGCTCAAATGCTCCATCCAAATATCCCTATAATATTCTAGTATACGGGAGAAATATATTATTCCCCCACGCCTACTGTTGTCTTTAATCTGCAAAAAGTGTTAATATTTCTCATTAAGTGTACTTGTCAATTGACGTAAAATAAATAAGAAAATTAGGATAGGAAACAAGATTTTTTCAATTTTTGCTATTTACCTTGACTGTAAGTTTCTCCAAGTTGGGGGAGCTTTTGATAAAATGAGAAGTTATACGTAACCCATAATAATGATCGAAGTCAATGTTTTCTATACACAAGTGTTTGAGATGGACTAATGCGATTGGAACCTCTTTAGGTAAATCACCGAGAGATAAAGACTTGAGCCATAGACAAAACAAGAGATCAATATAAAGTATAATTTTTTTCTCTGAGCTATAATAATCATATAAAATGTGGATAAAGATTACCTTAATGATCTTACAGCAAAGAGTTAGATTTTCAAGCACTGGTAAACACTGAAATAGGTAAGTAATGGTGGGCTCATGGCTAGATAAGGCAATCATATAGTTATCTGTCTGCAGCAACTTAAAATATTTAGATAAGTGAAGAAAGCCCATGAGTATTTATTTTATGTCTTAGTAAGAACTTACCAGAGCTAGGGTCTTAAGCAATGGACATTTAGATAGGAGATGTAGGAGGGTTCTAAAGTCAAAACATGAGCGGTGCACATATAAGCTAGTTAGGCTACCAAGTCCACTCGAAGTTTCCTTTTCCTTTTCTGTTTCCGGTTTTCGGGATACCCCTGATGTCCCATGTTTTGGCCGACTGGATGTTGGTTCATCGCTAAGGTTCCAATTATTGACATATAAGTATGTTAACTGACTCATTGACAAGAGAGATACAGGTAACGAAAAAAACCGCCTTGCATGATCAAAGTCGAGTATCATTTTCTTGACAGTATTTTTCCTTGATAAATGAGATATTATACTGTCAATCTTACCCACATTATCCCCTTGTATGTTAAGGGAAAGGTTGAACTCATGTATAGGACCCTTGTGAATTGACAAAGTTTGGCATATATTAAACAAAAGTTTAGTCTTCTTGATCATCTTTTGCTTCTGCTCTTGCTTTCGCTTTCGCTTCAAGGTTGTTGCTTGACACGTATCCACAATAACCACAATTTTAGGAATTTTGGTCCAATGATACCTCCATTCCTTAGAGAGGATACTTGTCCTTACCACGTCTTGATACGGCAAAAGACATAAGATGGTTTCTATTATGCTTAAAGGAAGGTCGCTAATCCTATCCATTCAAGATATTCTTGTTGGCTGCAAAATTATTCACACACGCACAAAATAAGCCAAATACATAATAGAAAACATTCACACACTCATCAATGTCGCTATCCCAAAAGTATTATCACTACCTTTTACGTACAACATGATACATCCCGGTGCAGTTGTTGTAGTTTGGGTAAAACTGTTTCTTTCTTTCTTTTTAGTTCATGTTTTCTAAACAGATTCTTAACCTAGGATTCGTTCATTGATTACATATGGACACATAATTGTCTAGTTAACTAAGAACTTAATCTATACATAGATCGTCATGCCAACACGATCATCTAACAAGCTAAAGAATTGACGTACAGAAAACCTATGCATACAAAATAATCCACGATAAACAAAAACTTGATTAAACGCATAAGAACATTAAGCTAGCATGGTGAAAAACACATAATCAATATCGAGTTTATAAAATGCAAACCAGATTAACAACGTACTCTTATGGTTGTTGTTTGTCCCAAAACTTGATTAATAATCGTGTGTATGAAATCGTAATATTCTAAAATTTGTATTTTTCTGGTCGACTCATTATTATGTGTGTGTCAAGCCCAACATGGATGTTTAGTGGGCTGCGTTCTTGACTTATTGGCCCAGGTTTTTGCTCCACAAATTTTATTGTTCAGCTTTAGTTGTAACTTATAAGTTAGAGGAGGTGGCAATTCCTGACACGACACGAAACACGATCCGAGAAAATAAACAGGTTATGTTTGAGGCTAAACAAGTTCGGGTTGAAGATAGGTCGACACGACTGACTTGTTTAATAAATAGGCTAGGTTTGGGTAGAAATTCTCAAACCCGATTTCAACCCGTCAACCTGTTCAAAAATATGATTAAAACTATTAAATATTAGAAGTTATAAGTTTAGTTTCATTCTATTATGACCTAACTATTTTGTGTCTCTATTATGATATATTAGTGATTTTGAAATATTTTATAATAATATATATACTTATGTCAAAATATTAATGTTGCTTAAACGGTTTCTAAAATACTCATTATTATATTTAATATGTCCCATTATATGCAAAACTTTTGTCAAATGTTTTGCAAAGTCATCCTAAAGAGGATGACTTTTGCCCGACATTTGGTCTCTTTATCTTCACCTTAAGTTTCTCCAAGTTTGAGGAGTCACGAGGAAAAGAGAAACAATACGGAACTCATAATAAGGAATGAAGAATGCGTATGCAATACACAAGTGTTTGAGGTGGGCTAATGCTATTGGAACCTCTCGAGGTATTCCTCCATCTAGAGCAAAACACTTCAATCACAAAAAAAAGAAGATATTAATTCACAAGTATTTCAGTTGAATCGATGATATATACATGGATAAGATTACCTCAATAATTTCAGGCCAAATAGTTAAATTTTCAACCATTGTGAAACACTCAAATAGGTTAGTAATGTTGGCGTCCACAACAACACAATAGGGCAAATGCAACAGTCATAATTGATTGCAAATATGTTGCAATCGCCTGTTTGCAACGGATTTGCAACGGATCACGACCGTTGCATAAATGCTCCATGAAAATTTTAATTGCAACCGAATTGCCACGACCAAAAATTATTGTAAAAGTTTTTCAACGGAGGAAGATTTGTTGTAAATTAATAACAGGTTTTGCAACGGAGACTTTTTTTCAAAAAAATTGCAACGAAAACTTTTTGCAACGGTATAACTTGCAATAGAAAGTCGGTCAACAATTTTGCAGCCATAAAATTTTTCAATGTAATTGTTCTGTTGCAAAATAATTTTACACCTTTTAGAGAAATTACACTATTTAGCTTTATCCGGAATTAAACAAAAATATAAAACCAAATGATTCTAAATACAAAGATGAAATCCGAATTAATAATCACATATAAAAAAAATCCCTAATTTATAAACATACAAGAAAGCCATTGTTTATCATCTAAAGATCACAAATAAGTCAAGGGGGCTATTAAAAATTAGACATGAATACATAACCGGCCTATGTACATGTCTTGAACCTCAACTTCGCTCCCACCACATGAATTCAAAGCTTGTTCGGGTATAAAGTCTTCATTTCAGCTTTACTTCCATTTGTTCTAGTCCAACAGGTAGATTTGGACAAGTCGATTAAGTGCCTACACAGAAGAAACTAACTTATCAGTTATCCAATTCTGTTAAACATGAAGGAGTAGGAAAATATAAACGGAAATAGACCGATACACATGTTAATCCACCGCCGTGTAGTTGATTGAATATAAGAGTGATATAGTTGTTGTTTTTTTTAGTAAAACAAAATTAGACCCAAAAGATCATAATACCAATTTCGACACTACAAACAATGTGATAACCATATTATATCATGAAAGATTCACTGATATGATTTTAGAAACAAGATTTTGTTGGACCTTAATGTTATAGAAGCAAAGTTAGGGTAGAAAAGCGTTTATATATATTATGTATTTAGTTTTAGAAGTCTGCAAACCCAAGACAGTATTGGGCTGGGTCGTTTAAGTATTAATATAACCGTTTCTTAAGGGTTATAACGTTTAGATTAGTTATGTCAATTACTTTATATGAATCGGTATACCTCATGTTCAAAGGTACCGATTCATGAAGTATAAATAGGTGTAATGTTCTGTAAAACATCATCAGTTGTAATTCAATCATTAATAGAATCGATCATTACATATTCTTTAGTGTATTATGTGTTACAAAATCGCCTTGTTCCAAACCCGTATCCCAAGAATATCGTTTGTAAGATTCTGTCCCAAACACCCCTGTTCATCCAGACCCGATTCAAGAACTTGTATAATCAGAAGAAACAAGGTTCAGTCGAAGGCCATTTATCAACCTGTGAAACATTCGTATCAGAGCCCAAGGCTAATCGATCAAGGGCAATCGAATCTGAGCAAAAGAAGATAAGGAAGAAGGATTACCTGTTTCATCCAACGATTGAAGAAACTATGATTGTAAACCACTTCGCCGATTGAAGACGAACTGTGAAGCAATTGAAGAAGGATTTAAGCAAGGATTGAAGAAGATCGAAGCATAGAAACAGTGGTTAGGACCAGACATTGATTATTGAAGGAACGATTTTGGCATTCCTTGAGTCTTCCTTTTTTTTTTTTTGATTTTAATCTAAACTAGAATTTAGGTTTTTATAAGAAAGGAAAAGTAAAGGGGAAAAGAAAGGAAGAAACTAGTAGTCAGATAGGGTATAGGATTTGGTAAAAAGTTTTTAAATAAGTATTTATTTTTCTTTTCACTTTATTTATTGATTAGAAAAAAATACATATAAAATCCCAAATCAATTGAAGGAAGTAAAAGTAAGAAAAATCAAGTTTTGTATCTTTAACTAAAGAAAAAAAAGATCTTTTCACTTTAGATTAAAAATACAAAATAGTAAGTAAAAAACCAAACCATTGTGGTTCACATAACCAGTAAGAAAGTAAGAGAGAAACCTTAGTGTTTCACCCCGTAAGAGAAACCTTAGTGTTTCATCCAGTAAGAGAAACCTCAGTGTTTCGACTAGTAAGAGAAACCTCGGTGTTTCAAAGCAAGTAAGAAAGTATGTAAGTAAGAAAGCAACAAAGTATGAAGGAAGGAGAATCATCTACACCAACTGTAAGTTTGTGTATATTGAATGAATAATAATGTTTGGTACATCAAGATTATATAGAATACATAATGGGCCGAATATACAATGGGCCGATACTTATACTAATATTAATAGAGACTAACATTCCCCCGCAGTTTGAGCGGGAGGAGACCGAACACTCAAGCTGTCACGAAAATCAGTAAACAATGCAGATGGTAAACCCTTGGTAAAAATATCGACATACTAAAACCGAGAAGGAACATACGAACTCGAACTTGACCAAGAGCAACCAAATCACGAACAAAATGAATATCAATCAATATGCTTGGTACGCGATCTTGAGCAGGGGTTAGAAGACAAGTACACCGCACTCACATTATCACAATTAATAGTAGTAGCAGATGACAATGGTGTATGAAGCTCACGTAGTAAATTCGAAGCCAAAATGTCTCGAAACAGACATTGGCAACACCCGATACTCGACCTCAAGACCTTTGGGAAAATCATCGGTGACGTTTGAGGACCATGAAAGTAAGTTGTTGCCAAGAAAAACACAATAACTGATGTAGATCGGTGGTAGGAAACCACCAATCAAGCATCCAAATAAGCAACCAAGGACTCGATGGTAGAAGAAAATAATCAGAAACCATAAGCCAAAGTCCCCGAACATACCGTAATATCCGCTTGAGACCCGGTGAAATGAGGCTCACGAGGATCATGCATATATAAACAAACTCGCCGCACAACATAAGTAATATCGGGTCTAGTGAAAGTGAGATCTTGAAGAGAACCCGCAAGACTCGATATAACATAGGATCGAAACCGGATCACCATCGGCTCAACTTAGACTCGGCAGCAGGAGTCCGAGAAGGGTTACAACCAACCATATGTGCATGCTCCAAAATCTCCATAGCATACTTACGTGTGACAAAACATCCCGAGAGTCACGTGGCGATTCACCCAAAAATAATTAAGAGCACCCAAATCATCATAGAGAACTTTATGCAAAGAAGCAATAATCCATTGTAATAAAATATCGAGGAAGCGATAAGCACAATATCATCCACATATAGTAGCCGAAAAGCGATATCATCACCACAGCCGGTAAATAAATAAAGAAGAATCACACCGACTCAAGTAAACCCATAAGTAAGAATATAAGCGAAACCGCTCAAACCATGCCCGAGGCGCTGCTTAAGACCATAAAGAGAACGCCGTAATAAACAAACATAATCCGGATGCTCGGGATCCGGAAAACCATGTGGTGATGCATATAAGCAGTTTTAGCCAAATCACCATGCAAAACGCATTCTTGACATCAGGCGATGAACGAGCCAATGTCGAAATAGCTAAACTAAGAACGATCCGAATGGTGCTCGCTTAACAACCGGACTAAAAGTCTCATCAACATCTACTCCCTCCACTGTGTGCTACCATTGACAACAAGACGTCTTTGTGTGCCGACTAAGAGTGCCATCACCACATACTTATGGCGAAATAACCACATACACTAACAACATTGACACCGTGAGGACGAGGTACACACGTCCAAGTTTTATTCTTAATAAGCGCATTATATTCATCAAACATAGCATTTCGCCAATTTGGATCATCAAGAGCATCCTTATACGACCTAGGTGACGGAGAAACAGTGGACACATGACCAAAGATACTTAGGATTAGGGCGAGTAGTCCCGACACGAGCGTGTGACCATGGGATGAATAGATACAACAGTGGTGGCGTTGGTGGGTCAGGGACAGGTGCGTGAGGGACAGTTGATGTTGGTGTAGGTGGAGCAGGGGAGGTAGTTATGTTGACTGGTTCGTGAGGTGTAGGTATGTCAACTGGTGGTATAGGAATCGGGTTTAAAGTAGGACCAATTGGGGTGGTGTTGATAATGGTGGAAATGAGATTGGAAGAATCTTCCAAAAAATCATAGGAGGGGGTGGGTTTGGACGGATGGGTTTGAAACAGAAAAACTGTTTCATCAAAGGTAACGTGACGAGTGATAATAATTTTGTTGGTATTTAGATCAAGACAACGATAGCCAAAATGATTGGCAGCATGTCCCAAAAATATGGCAGGTGTAGCGCGAGGTCCTAATTTATGGTTGGTATCAATATGTGGGTAACAAAGGCATCCAATAACACGAAGGACACTATAATCAGGAATAGCACCAAAAAGGAGGGTAAAGGGTATGTTATTGTTAATGGCACAGGAAGGTAGGATACTCAATAAATAAACAGCCATATTAAGAGCTTCAGTCCAATAGTTGGGTGGTAAATGTGCTTGAAACAATATAGTACGAATAAGGTTATTGATGGTACGAATCATGCGTTCAGATTTTCCATTTTGTTGAGAGGTGCGGGGGCAAGAAAATCTAAACTGAATGCCATGGGTTGAAAATAATTTATGAAAGGCAGTATTATCAAACTCACCACCATGATCACACTGAAACAATTTAATTTCACACTTAAACTGAGTACGAACATAACTACGAAACAATTGAAATTTAGACAAAACATCAGATTTATTCATTACATACTGAGAATAATGATCAAGAAACAAAACATAATACTTGAAACCAGAAAGACTCGGAATTGGGGAGGTCCACAAATCCGAGTGAACAATGTCAAAACAAGAGGTAACAGAACTAGACGAACTAACAAATAGAAGCTTCACGTGTTTACCAAGCTGACAAGCATCGCAAAGAACGGGAAGCTTCTCTTTATTACATGAAATAGAATCACTAAACACAAGACACCGCAACACTTTACTTCCTGGATGTCCAAGTCGTTGATGCCACGTATACTGACTGGTAAGATATGCTTGAGGAATTGGAGAAGGCTTCGTAAAAGGGTAAAGATCACCCGTGCTATCACAACGGAGGAGTACCCGTCGAGCTATGAAGTCCTTCACAGAAAAACCAAAAGGATCAAATTCAACAGTGCAATAATTATCATGAACAAATTGACGCACATAAATAAGATTTCCTACGACATGAGGGGTAATTAAAACATTATTTAAACGAAGAGGACGAAAAGGTGTAGACAAGATACTATGACCGGAGTTGGTGATGGGAATGAAACGCCCATAACCAACCGCGACAGACGGATAAATGCACTCATTAAGACTATCACTAAGACAATGCACAGAATCATTAAGATGAGAGCTCGGACGTGTATCCATATTCCACTTTCCAGCTGACGGGTCCTGAAGAGTGTGAGTAGCAAAAGCATGCGGCAAAAGAGTCGCTTGAACCGAACCCTGTTGACCCGACGCAAGTAGTTGACCCGGGTTAAAAACTGAACCAAACACCGGCTGTGGTGAACCGGTCAAAGTCCCTTGCGGAACCCCTTGTGGCTGTGGACCTGGTGGTGAACCTGCACAAAATTGAACCCAGTGTTCTTTGAATTGGCCAGTGAACGGACTGTCGAACTCCCAAATCGAACCCTGGCGATCGTGAACATTGTTGTGAACCGGCACACCATTGAACCCTGGTGATGAAATAGTAACTACGTGAGCCCCCTGTTGAGATGAACCTGTAACAAACTAAACCGGTGCTGTGGACACGTTGGGCCCCCATGGTAGACCCTGAGCAGGTGACAGGCCATACGGTAGGAAGGCTTGTGAACCGTGGGACTGTTGGGCCGGGTAGGAGTAATAAGAGGGTAATTGGGCCGGTGGGTTATAAATAGGTGGGAATTGGGCAGTGGCGTGACATGCAACCAGTGTAGTGGTAGAGGGTTTGTTTTGTGAAGTGGTAAATCCCAATTTAGCAAATAATTGTTGCAAAGTATCCATATCCACAGAACTGGAACCACGAGAAAGTATTGTAGACTTACAATGTACGCCATTGTGAAGATACCGACACGCCTCACCAAAACGGCAATGACCTTTAGCAAACAAAAAACAAGGTTTGTTTACTTTTTCCAATGGATTAGACGGACGCCGAGGAGTATTATTTGCCAATAAAACCATAGGAGAAGCGGATGTAGCATCCACAAGCGGATCTTGAACTTTAGACTTCATGTACATCTCTTGCGTGGTCAACAAAGAACGAACCGTCTTGAGAGCGGGAAAGGGTTCCCGACTAGCAATAACGGTTGAAATCACATAATACGTGTTGGGTAAGCCTTCAAGTGCAAACGTAACAATGTCATCATTACTAAGAGGAGAACCAAGACCATTCAAAACCAAAGAAATTGATTCAATTTTCTGAAAGTACGCATCAATTGTTAAATCCCCAAACTTTAGATTACGTTACTCCGCCTTCAAAGCCATAGCTCGAGGGCGTTTATTGTATTGAAAAATCCCCTCAAGACACACCCACACATCTTTAGCAGATTTAGGATTAAGAACAACCAACCGTTTTTGAAGATTCGAGGCAAGTGTGGAAAAGATCCAAGACCTAATAATGAAATCAACCTTGAGCTATTCCGCATCCTTAGTCGGTGGTGGAGGAGGTGTAGAAGAAGAGGATGCGGGTGGATCAACGAGATGATCCAAGATGCCATACCCATGACAAAGATGAGAAAAATAATATACCCATGATGAGTAATTCATCTCATCAACATCAAGTTTAATGGGAACAAAAGTAGTCAAGTGATTCAGGGCCATTAGTTTATTTGATAACGTGAGGACAGGTGGGGGGGGGGGGAGTTGTATCCGTAGTCATTGTAGTGAGCGTTTAGGGTTTAGTAAATAGTCCTTGGTTAGGGTTTAGTGGATCGGAAAAAAAAACTTGTATATCAAACTGGTCGACAAACTGGTTAGGGTGAAACGAGAACCAATCAAAGTCGACAACACACTTGGTCGACAAACAATCAAAACACACCTCGACAACACAATCGGTCGAGAAACAGTAATACTAAACAAATAAAAAAGTTGCGAAACAGAAGCATTAATTCCAATAATGCCACATGATGCAAGGAAGATGAGTAAACAAGTTCGTTTTGTATTTAGCAAACACGATAATGATGTTACTGATGAGTACGAAGAAGATTACAAAAAGTTGAACGCATTAGCATGTGTATGTGATGAACTTAAAAAATTAAAGTATCAAAGAAGTCTCTGAATTGGGTCCAAACGTCAACCTTCGTCAATGGATGAAGTTGAGAACAAGGATTCAAAGGAGTTTATCACGGGTGAAAAGATTAATGGTAATACTAAACGAATAAAAAAGTTGCGGAAGCAGAGAGTGGATCGTTAGGTTAGGGTTAATACCATGTAAGTTTGTGTATATTGAATGAATAATAATGTTTGGTACATCAAGATTATATAGAATACATAATGGGCCGAATATACAATGGGCCAATACTTATACTAATATTAATAGACTAACACCAACTCGTGACCAAAACATAGCACTTCAATGTCCAAAACTAACCGAAACAAACTACACAACATGGGCAATTATGTTGGAGACAATATTGAAGGCATATGGTATTTGGGGAACGATAGTGTGACACCCTAGGCAAATCCCACATCGGCTGTGGCCTGGAGAGATGCTGGGCTCATAAGATAACATTCGCCTTACAATGACACAACGCGTTTTGTGGTCTCTGCGGTGGAGTTCTTAGGAGCTGGCGGTTAAGCGTGCTCATGTGAGTAATCTTGGCTTGGGTGACCTATCGGGAAGTCTTCAAATGAGGCCACAAAAACAAAGCCGTGAGCTGCGCGGCAGCGGACAATATTGTGGTGCGAGTAGGCGGGATGTTACGAGATGGTATCGAGCCACTCTGAGCCGTTCGGGATGGTGGGGCAAACCTCATCGAGGGCGATGAGTCCCTAAGGGGTGATTGTGACACCCTAGGCAAATTCCACATCGGTGTGGCACGGAGATCTTGGGCTCATAAGATAACATTCGCCTTACAATGACACAACGCGTTTGTGGTATCTCGGGTGGAGTTCTTAGGAACGGCGGTTAAGCGTGCTCATGTGAGGTAATCTTGGCTTGGGTGACCTACGGAAGTCTTCAAATGAGGCCACAAAAACAAAGCCGTGAGCTGCGGGCAAAGCGGACAATATTGTGGTCTCGATAAGGCGGGTGTTACAGATAGTTGCAAAAGAAGGAGAAGCAACAAATGAGAAGAAGGAAAACACATCAATGGCAATGATCTTTCAAACATTGCCACAAGATGTTTTAATGCAAGTTGCACAATACCCGACTACAAAGGAAGTATGGGACTCGATCAAAATCAAGTATTTGAGAGCCGATCTTGTTCAAAAGGCACAACTACAAACCTTGAGGAGTGAAGTAGAGACGCTAAGGATGAAACCAAACGAAAAAGTAAGTGACTATGGAGGAAAGTTAAGTAGTATAAAGGCGAAATTTAAAGGCTTTGGTGAAACTTTGGAAGATAAGGTGCTAGTAAGAAAACTACTTAACTCTATTCCAAAGAAGTTTCTACCTATCGTGGCGTCTATTGAACAATATCAAGATTTAGACAAAATGTTGTTTGAAGAAGCCGTTGGAAGATTAACTGCTTTCGAAGAACGACTCAAAAGTAAAGATGATCCAGAAAATTATCAAGACAAACTTTTGATGGCAAGTTCAAGCAATCAAGGAAGAGGAAGAAACTTTAACAAAGTAGGAAAAGGACGAGAAAGAGATACAAGGCAAGGAGAACAAAGCAAGAATAAAAGGAGATGCTATGAATGTGGTGACTTTGGTCATTTTGCACGCGAATGCACCAAATGGAAGAAGAAGGACAAGGAGAAACAAGCACAACTTATTTATGAAACTGATAATGAACCCACATTGTTGTGAAGTCAAGTAAAGAAGACATGATTGCCGTCTATAACATTAGGGGGGGTGAATGTTGGACCTTAATGTTATAGAAGCAAAGTTAGGGTAGTTAAGTGTTTATATTGTATTTAGTTTTAGAAGTCTGTAAACCCAAGACAGTATTGGGCTAGTTCGTTTAAGTATCAATATAACCGTTTCTTAAGGGTTATAATGTTTAGATTAGTTATGTCGATTACTTTATATGAATCGGTATACCTCATGTTCAATGGTACCGATTCATGAAGTATAAATAGGTGTAATGTTCTGTAAAACATCATCAGTTGTAATTCAATCATTAATAGAATCGATCATTACATATTCTTTAGTGTATTCGTGTTACAAAATCGCCTTGTTCCAAACCCTTATCCCAAGAACATTGTTTGTAAGATTCTGTCCCAAACACCCTGTTCATCCAGACCCGATTCAAGAACTTGTATAAACAGAAGAAACAAGGTTCAATCGAAGGCCATTTATCAACCTGTGAAACAGATTTTACCTTTGTCCTATGAGGTCCAAACTTCTGATACTTGACTAATCCATCGGTTAAAGAGAACAAGGTGTGATCTTCTCTAATCAAAACTTACTTTCATGAGTGCGACCTGAAATTTAGACAAAATAAAGGATGTCAATTTATTTCTTATTGTTTTACTTTATCATTATTATGAGAATGATACACACTTTTAGAATAATTTTCTTTCCAAAGGAAATCCTCAACACAGTTGAATACAACCTTAAGATAACACTAGTATACAAGCCTTAGGCAGCGGGCAATTAGAAAGGAGATGTATAAGCGTTTACATCTAATTACCAAATTTCTGCAGCAACTTACAATATTCAGATAAGCAATTAAACCACATGAGGATTGATGATCTATACGGTAATAAGTTACCAGAGCAGCGGTCTTAAGCAGCGGGCAATTAGATAGGAGATGTATAAGCATTTCTTTAGTAAACCATGAATTGTGCACATATAAGTTAGTCAGGCTACCAAGTCCACTGAATGTAGGTTCATTATGAGCGCAAGGCCATTCAAGTGTTAAGTCAGTTAAGTGACTCATCGAGAATATAGATAAGGGCGAATCCATACTCAAAATCACATTCAAGTGTTAATTTCTTATAATTAATCACATCCATATTTCCACTCAGGAAATGTTATTTTTAGACCAAATCATAAGTATCAAATCGCAATACGTTTATAAAAGGAAAAAGAATCACACACTTATAATGCACCTGCTGCCTTATACAAGGTGTGGTTGTTACTAACATTTTACTTGTGGTTTTGTAGCAACTTCATATTTGTAATTGATACAAAGAAAATGGTCGAGTAACTAGCATAAGGGTGATGATTAGTGTTAATGAATTTTTATGGCAAATGAGAATCACATCATTGACAAACTCAAAGATAGGTCTTATAATCTCTACTTTTGCATTGATTAAATAATGAAATCACGACATCCTGTAACCAGAAAATCAAATTGTATAGATTTAAATACTTAAAAAGGGTATCTTGGGGAAATTTGTGGTGCTATATAAGAAGAGTTGCTAAAAGGGTTCTTTTTCAACAATTAATTCTACCACTGGTGATGCGTGCGGGGCAGATAAGAGGGTTTCAGAAATCTGCATCTCTTCATCCTTGTAACTCTTTGAGATGAATATCCTCAACTTCTTTAGCGCAGGTGACCTCATCAAGATAAGCTTCACAATATTCAATTCAGTCTGCTCGTTGCTTATGTAAGTAATCTCTAATTCGCTCAAATGCTCCATCCAAATATCCCTATAATATTCTAGTATACGGGAGAAATGTATTATTCCCCCACGCCTTCTGTTGTCTTTAATCTGCAAAAAGTGTTAATATTTCTCATTAAGTGTACTTGTCAATTGACGTAAAATAAATAAGAAAATTAGGATAGGAAACAAGATTTTTTCAATTTTTGCTATTTACCTTGACTGTAAGTTTCTCCAAGTTGGGGGAGCTTTTGATAAAAAGAGAAGTATTACGTAACCCGTAATAATGATCGAAGTCAATGTTTTCTATACACAAGTGTTTGAGATGGACTAATGCGATTGGAACCTCTTTAGGTAAATCACCGAGAGATAAAGACTTGAGCCATAGACAAAACAAGAGATCAATATAAAGTATAATTTTTTTCTCCGAGCTATAATAATCATATAAAATGTGGATAAAGATTACCTTAATGATCCTACAGCAAAGAGTTAGATTTTCAATCACTGGTAAACACTGAAATAGGTTGGTAATGGTGGGCCCATCGCTAAATAAGGCAACCATATAGTTATCTGTCTGCAGCAACTTACAATATTTAGACAAGTGAAGAAAGCCCCTGAGTATTTATTTTATGTTTTAGTAAGAACTTACCAGAGCTAGGGTCTTAAGCAATGGACATTTAGATAGGAGATGTGGGAGCGTTGTCAAGTTAAAATATGAGTGGTGCACATATAAGCTAGTTAGGCTACCAAATCCACTTGAAGTTTCATTTTCCCTTTCCTTTTTTCTGGATACCCCTGATGTAAGGTTCCAACCATTGACATATAAGTATGCTAACTGACTCATTGACAAGAGAGATACGGGTAACGACTTAGACGACCAGCTGCTTTTAAGTATCATTTTCTTGACAGTATTTTTCCTTGCTAAATGAGATAATATACTGTCAATCTCACCCACATTATCCCCTTGATTGTTAAGGGAAAGGTTGAACTCATGTATAGGACCCTCGTGCATTGACAAAGTTTGGCATATATCAAACAAAAGTTTACTCTTCTTGATCATCTTTTGCTTCTGCTCTTGCTTTCGCTTTTGCTTCAAGGGGGTTGCTTGATACGTATCCACAATAACCACAATTTTAGGAATTTTGGTCCAATGATACCTCCATTCCTTAGAGAGGATACTTGTCCTTACCACGTCTTGATACGGCAAAAGACATAAGATGGTTTCTATTATGCTTAAAGGAAGGTCGCTAATCCTATCCATTCAAGATATTCTTGTTGGCTGCAAAATTATTCACACACACACAAAATAAGCCAAATACATAAAAGAAAACATTCACACACTCATCAATGTCGCTATCCCAAAAGTATTATCACTACCTTTTACGTACAACATGATACATCCTGGTGCAGTCGTTGTAGTTTGGGTAAAACTGTTTCTTTCTTTCTTTTTAGTTCATGTTTTCTAAACAGATTCTTAACCTAGGATTCGTTCATTGATTACATATGGACACATAATTGTCTAGTTAACTAAGAACTTAATCTATACATAGATCGTCATGCCAACACGATCATCTAACAAGCTAAAGAATTGACGTACAGAAAACCTATGCAAACAAAATAATCCACGATAAACAAAAACTTGATTAAACGCATAAGAACATTAAGCTAGCATGGTGAAAAACACATAATCAATATCGAGTTTATAAAATGCAAACCAGATTAACAACGTACTCTTATGGTTGTTGTTTGTCCCAAAACTTGATTAATAATCGTGTGTATGAAATCGTAATATTCTAAAATTTGTATGTTTCTGGTCGACTCATTATTATGTGTGTGTCAAGCCCAACATGGATGTTTAGTGGGCTGCGTTCTTGACTTATTGGCCCAGGTTTTTGCTCCACAAATTTTACTGTTCAGCTTTAGTTGTAACTTATAAGTTAGAGGAGGTGGCAATTCCTGACATGACACGAAACACGATCCGAGAAAATAAACAGGTTATGTTTGAGGCTAAACAAGTTCGGGTTGAAGATAGGTCGACACGACTGACTTGTTTAATAAATAGGCTAGGTTTGGGTAGAAATTCTCAAACCCGATTTCAACCTGTTCAAAAATATGATTAAAACTATTAAATATTAGAAGTTATAAGTTTAGTTTCATTCTATTATGACCTAACTATTTTGTGTCTCTATTATGATATATTAGTGATTTTTGAAATATTTTATAATAATATATATACTTATGTCAAAATATTAATGTTGCTTAAACGGTTTCTAAAATACTCATTATTATATTTAATATGTCCCATTATATGCAAAACTTTTTGTCAAATGTCTTGCAAAAATCATCCCTAAAGAGGATGACTTTTGCCCGACATTTGGTCTCTTTATCTTCACCTTAAGTTTCTCCAAGTTTGAGGAGCTGTCGAGGAAAAGAGAAACAATACGGAACTCATAATCAGGAATGAAGAATGCGTATGCTATACACAAGTGTTTGAGGTGGGCTAATGCTATTGGAACCTCTCGAGGTATTCCTCCATCTAGAGCAAAACACTTCAATCATAAAAAAAAAGAAGATATTAATACACAAGTATTTCAGTTGAATCGATGATATATACATGAATAAGATTACCTCAATGATTTCACGCCAAATAGTTAAATTTTCAACCATTGTGAAACACTCAAATAGGTTAGTAATGTTGGCATCCACAACAACACAATAGGGCAAATGTAACAGTCATAATTCATTGCAAATATGTTGCAATCGCCTGTTTGCAACGGATCACGACCGTTGCATAAATGCTCCATGAAAATTTTAATTGCAACCGAATTGCAATGACCAAAAATTATTGTAAAAGTTTTGCAACGGAGGAAGATTTGTTGTAAATTAATAACAGGTTTTGCAACGGAGACTTTTTTTCAACAAATTTGCAACGAAAACTTTTTGCAACGGTATAACTTGCAATAGAAAGTCGGTCAACAATTTTGCAGCCATAAAATTTTTCAATGTAATTGTTCTGTTGCAAAATAATTTTACACCTTTTAGAGAAATTACACTATTTAGCTTTATCCGGAATTAAACAAAAATATAAAACCAAATGATTCTAAATACAAAGATGAAATCCGAATTAATAATCACATATAAAAAAAATCCCTAATTTATAAACATACAAGAAAGCCATTGTTTATCATCTAAAGATCACAAATAAGTCAAGGGGACTGTTAAAAATTAGACATGAATACATAACCGGCCTACGTACATGTCTTGAACCTCAACTTCGCTCCCACCACATGAATTCAAAGGTCGTTCGGGTATAAAGTCTTCATTTCAGCTTTACTTCCATTTGTTCTAGTCCAACAGGTGGATTTGGACAAGTCGATTAAGTGCCTACACAGAAGAAACTAACTTATCAGTTATCCAATTCTGTTAAACATGAAGGAGTAGGAAAATATAAACGGAAATAGACCGATACACATGTTAATCCACCGCCGTGTAGTTGATTGAATATAAGAGTGATTGTTGGAAAATTTAGTGCACTTGTGGGATTAGTTCACACCTTGTAATGGGTTAGGAGGTACGGAGTGTACACCCATAAGGTCCATGAACACCCGACTCTAATAGTGGTTTGTATTGGTAGTGCTTGGTGAAAGTCTTGTTATGGTTACCATCGATTATCGGTGTTTCCATCGAGCGGTATTTCATCGGATCGGTGTTTCCACCGGTGGTGTTTCCACCGGTGGTGTTTCACCGAAGTAGTGTTTACATCGAAGCGATGGTGTTTCCAGGCGGTGTAACCACCGATAGCACTATGAAAGTACCGATGATAGTCTTGCTTGTAACTTTGACCTATTCAAGTGGCGGTTTAAACGCATTATGACCACGCTTAATTGGTCATGTAACCACTAACGACTATAATGGGGATACTTATGAGGCTATTAATGGGCGATTAATACTCATAATTCCATTGACTAGCTAAGAGTATTTTCCTATAAATAGGAGATCTGTTTTCTGGATGAGACACGATGAAAAATACGTGTGAAAACAATACAAAAAACTAAACACTTATTAACGAAGGGTTATAGAATTGTGCCTAATTCTCTAACGCATTTGGTCTTATCCCAAGTAGATATTCGTGATACCCGGGCATTAGGGTCGAATAGTTTACTTTGGAAAGTGATCACACGATTCCAAGTGATATCCAGTAACAACCTAGTGGTAATTGTTACTGCTGACCGTTTGTTTGTTTATGCTGAAGAGTTGCTCATTACTGCTGAAGTTGATTATCTTACCCTGCTGCTGGGAGCTAATACCCCAACAATATCGTTGTTGGTTTTTTTAGTAAAACAAAATTAGACCCAAAAGATCATAATACCAATTTCGACACTACAAACAATGTGATAACCATATTATATCATATAAGATTCACTGTTATGATTTTAGAAACAAGATTTTATTGGACCTTAATGTTATAGAAGCAAAGCTAGGGTAGTTAAGCGTTTATATATATTATGTATTTAGTTTTAGAAGTCTGCAAACCCAAGACAGTATTGGGCTGGGTCGTTTAAGTATCAATATAACCGTTTCTTAAGAGTTATAACGTTTAGATTAGTTATTTCGATTACTTTATATGAATCGGTATACCTCATGTTCAAAGATACCGATTCATGAAGTATAAATAGGCGTAATGTTCTGTAAAAACTCATCAGTTGTAATTCAATCCATAATAGAATCGATCATTACATATTCTTTAGTGTCAACAGGAGTCCGACAAGGGTTACAACCAACCATATGTGCACGCCCAAAATCTCCATAGCATACTTACTGTGAAAAAACATCCTGAAAGAGTCACGCGTGGCGATTCACCCAAAAATAATTAAGAGCACCCAAATCATCATAGAGAACTTTATGCAAAGAAGCAATAATCCATTGTAATAAAATATCGAGGAAGCGATAGCACAATATCATCCACATATAGTAGGAAAAGCAGATCATCACCCCAATCGGTAAATAAATAAAGAAGAATCACCTCGACTGAAGTAAACCCAACAAGAAGAATATAAGCGACAAACCGTTGAAACTATGCCCGAGGCGCTGCTAAGACCATAAAGAGAACGCTGTAATAAACAAACATAATCCGGATGCTCAAGATCCGGAAAACCGGAGTGGTGATGCATATAAGCAGTTTAGCCAAATCACCATGCAAAATGCATTCTTGACATCAAGGCGATGAACAGCAGGCCAATGTCGAGAAATAGCTAAACTAAGAACAATCCGAATGGTGCTGGCTTAACAACCGGACTAAAAGTCTCATCAACATCTACTCCCTCCACATGTGTGCTACCATTGGCAACAAGACGTGCCTTGTACCGACTAAGAGTGCCATCAGCCACATACTTATGGCGAAATAACCACATACACCTAACAATATTGACACCCGTAGGACGAGGTACACACGTCCAAGTTTTATTCTTAATAAGCACATTATATTCATCAAACATAGCATTTCGCCAATTTGGATCATCAAGAGCATCCTTATACGACTTAGGTGACGGAGAAACAGTGGACACATGACCAGCATACTTAGGATTAGGACGAGTAGTCCCGACATGAGAACGTGTGACCATGGGATGAATAGATACAACAGGTGGTGGCGTTGGTGGGTCAGGGACATGTGCGTGAGGGACAATTGGCGTTGGTGTAGGTGGGGCAGGGGAGGTAGGTATGTTGACTGGTTTGTGAGGTGTAGGTATGTCACCTGGTGGTATAGGAATCAGGTTTAAAGTAGGACCAATTGGGGTGGTGTTGATAATGGTGGAAATGAGATTGGAAGAATCTTCCAAAAAATCATAGGAGGGGGTGGGTTTGGACGGGTGGGTTTGAAACAGAAAAACCGTTTCATCAAAGGTCAACATGACGAGAGATAATAATTTTGTTGGTATTTAGATCAAGACAACGATAGCCAAAATGATTGGCAGCATGTCTCAAAAATATGGCAGGTGTAGCGCGAGGTCCTAATTTATGGTTGGTATCAATATGTGGGTAACAAAGGCATCCAAAAACACGAAGGACACTATAATCAGGAATAACACCAAAAAGGAGGGTAAAGGGTATGCCATTGTTAATGGCACGGGAAGGTAGGATATTTAATAAATAAACAACCATATTAAGAGCTTCAGTCCAATAGTTGGGTGGTAAATGTGCTTGAAACAATAAAGTACGAATAAGGTTATTGATGGTACGAATCATTCGTTTAGATTTTCCATTTTGTTGAGAGGTGCGGGGGCAAGAAAATCTAAAATGAATGCCATGGGTTGAAAATAATTTATGAAAGGCAGTATTATCAAACTCACCACCATGATCACACTGAAACAATTTAATTTCACACTTAAACTGAGTACGAACATAACTACGAAACAATTAAAATTTAGACAAAACATCAGATTTATTCATTAATGGATAAACCTACACATCCGAGAATAATGATCAAGAAACAAAACATAATACTTGAAACGGAAAGACTCGAATTGGGAGGTCCACAACCGAGTGAACAATGTCAAAACAAGAGGTAACAGAACTAGACGAACTAACAAATGGAAGCTTCACGTGTTTACCAAGCTGACAAGCATGGCAAAGAACGGGAAGCTTCTCTTTATTACATGAAATAGAATCACTAAACACAAGACACCGCAAAACTTCACTTCCTGGATGTCCAAGTCGTTGATGCCACGTATACTGACTGGTAAGATATGCTTGAGGAATTGGAGAAGGCTTCGTAAAAGGGTAAAGATCACCCGTGCTATCACAAAGGAGGAGTACCTGTCGAGCTATGAAGTCCTTAACAGAAAAACCAAAAGGATCAAATTCAATAGTGCAATAATTATCACGAACAAATTGACACACAGAAATAATATTTCCTACGACATGAGGGGCAATTAAAACATTATTTAAACGAAGAGGACGAAAAGGTGTAGACAAGATACTATGACCGGAGTTGGTGATGGGAATGAAACGCCCATAACCAACCGCGACAGACGGATAAATGCACTCATTAAGAATATCACTAAGACAATGCACAGAATCATTAAGATGAGAGCTCGCACGTGTATCCATATTCCACTTTCCAGTAGACGGGTCCTGAAGAGTGTGAGTAGCAAAAGCATGCGGCAAGAGAGTCGCTTAAACCGAACCCTGTTGACCCGACGCAAGTAGTTGACCCGGGTTAAAAACTGAACCAAACACCGGCTGTGGTGAACCGGTCAAAGTCCCTTGCGGAACCCCATGCGGCTGTGGACCTGCTGGTGAACCTGCACAAAATTGAACCCAGGATGCTGTGAACTGGCACTGTGAACCGGACCTGTCGAACTCCCAAACTGAACCCCTGGCGGCTGTGAACCACTGTTGTGAACCGGCACACCATTGAACCCTGGTGATGAAATAGTAACTACGTGAGCCCCCTGTTGAGATGAAACTGCAACAAACTGAACCGGTGCTGTGGACACGTTGGGCCTCTATGGTAGACCCTGAGCTGGTGACAGGCCATACGGTAGGAAGGCTTGTGAACCGTGGGACTGTTGGGCCGGATAGGAGTAATAAGGGGGTAATTGGGCCGGTGGGTTATAAATAGGTGGGAATTGGGCAGTGGCATGACATGCAACCGGTGTAGTGGTAGAGGGTTTGTTTTGTGAAGTGGTAAATCCCAATTAAGCCAATAATTTTTGCAAAGTATCCATATCCACAGAACTGGAACCACGAGGAAGTATTGTAGACTTACAATGTACGCCATTGTGAAGATACCGACACACCTCACCAAAACGGCAATGACCTTTAGCAAACCAAAAACAAGGTTTGTTTACTTTTTCCAATGGATTTGACGGACGCCGAGGAGTATTATTTTCCAATAAAACCATAGGGGAAGCGGATGTAGCATCCACAAGCGGATCTTGAACTTTAGACTTCATGCACATCTCTTGCGTGGTCAACAAAGAACGAACCGTCTTGAGATCGGGAAAGGGTTCCCGACTAGCAATAACGGTTGAAATCACATAATACGTGTTGGGTAAGCCTTCAAGTGCAAACGTAACAATGTCATCATTACTAAGAAGAGAACCAAGACCATTCAAAACCAAAGAAATTGATTCAATTTTCTGAAAGTACGCATCAATTGTTAAATCCCCAAGATTTAGATTATGTAAATCCGCCTTCAAAGCCATAGCTCGAGGGCGTTTATTGTCTTGAAAATCCCCTCAAGACACACCCACGCATCTTTAACAGATTTAGGATTAAGAACAACCAACCGTTTTTGAAGATTCGAGGCAAGTGTGGAAAAGATCCAAAACCTAATAATGAAATAAACCTTGAGCCATTCCGCATCCTTAGTCGGTGGTGGAGGAGGTGTAGAAGAAGAGGATGCGGGTGGATCAACGAGATGATCCAAGATGCCATACACATAACAAAGATGAGAAAAATAATATACCCATGATGAGTAATTCATCTCATCAACATAAAGTTTAATGGGAACAAAAGTAGTCAAGTGATTCAGGGCCATTAGTTTATTTGATAATGTGAGGACAGGTGGGGGAGATGTATCCGTAGTCATTGTAGTGAGCGTTTAGGGTTTAGTAAATCGTCCTTGGTTAGGGTTTAGTGGATCGGAAAAAAAAACTTGTATATCAAACAGGTCGACAAACTGGTTAGGGTGAAACGAGAACCAATCAAAGTCGACAACACACTTGGTCGACAAACATTCAAAACACACCTCGACAACACAATCGGTCGAGAAACAGTAATACTAAACAAATAAAAAAGTTGCGAAACAGAAGCATTAATTCCAATAATGCCACATGATGCAAGGAAGATGAGTAAACAAGTTCGTTTTGTAGTTAGCAAACACGATAATGATGTTATTGATGAGTACGAAGAAGATTACAAAAAGTTGAACGCATTAGCATGTGTATGTGATGAACTTAAAAAATTAAAGAATCAAAGAAGTCTCTGATTGGGTCCAAACGTCAACGTTCGTCAATGGATGAAGTTGAGAACAAGGCTTTAAAGGATTTTATCACTGGTGAAAAGATTAATGGTAATACTAAACGAATAAAAAAGTTGCGGAAGCAGAGAGTGGATCGTTAGGTTAGGGTTAATACCATGTAAGTTTGTGTATATTGAATGAATAATAATGTTTGGTACATCAAGATTATATAGAATACATAATTGGCCGAATATACAATGGGCCAATACTTATACTAATATTAATAGACTAACACCAACTCATGACCAAAACATAGCACTTCAATGTCTAAAACTAACCGAAACAAACTACACAACATGGGAAATTATGTTGGAGACAATATTGAAGGCATATGGTATTTGGGGAACGATAGTTGCAAAAGAAGGAGAAGCAACAAATGAGAAGAAGGAAAACACATCAATGGCAATGATCTTTCAAACATTGCCACAAGATGTTTTAATGCAAGTTGCACAATACCCGACTACAAATGAAGTATGGGACTCGATCAAAATCAAGTATTTGAGAGCCGATCTTGTTTAAAAGGAACGACTACAAACCTTGAGGAGTGAAGTAGAGACGCTAAGGATGAAACCAAACGAAAAAGTAAGTGACTATGGAGGAAAGTTAAGTAGTATAAAGGCCAAATTTAGAGGCTTTGGTGAAACTTTGGAAGATAAGGTGCGAGTAAGAAAACTACTTAACTCTATTCCAAAGAAGTTTCTACCTATCGTGGCGTCTATTGAACAATGTCAAGATTTAGACAAAATGTTGTTTGAAGAAGCCGTTGGAAGATTAACTGCTTTTGAAGAACGACTCAAAAGTAAAGATGATCCAGACAATTATCAAGACAAACTTTTGATGGCAAGTTCAAGCAATCAAGGAAGAGGAAGAAACTTTAACAAAGTAGGAAAAGGACGAGAAAGAGATACAAGGCAAGGAGAACAAAGCAAGAATAAAAGGAGATGCTATGAATGTGGTGACTTTGGTCATTTTGCACGCGAATTCACCAAATGGAAGAAGAAGGACAAGGAGAAACAAGCACAACTCATTTATGAAACTGACAATGAACCCACATTGTTGTGAAGTCAAGTAAAGAAGACATGATTGCCGTCTATAACATTAGGGGGTGAATGTTGGACCTTAATGTTATAGAAGCAAAGTTAGGGTAGTTAAGTGTTTATATTGTATTTAGTTTTAGAAGTCTGTAAACCCAAGACAGTATTGGGCTAGTTCGTTTAAGTATCAATATAACCGTTTCTTAAGGGTTATAATGTTTAGATTAGTTATGTCGATTACTTTATATGAATCGGTATACCTCATGTTCAATGGTACCGATTCATGAAGTATAAATAGGTGTAATGTTCTGTAAAACATCATCAGTTGTAATTCAATCATTAATAGAATCGATCATTACATATTCTTTAGTGTATTCTGTGTTACAAAATCGCCTTGTTCCAAACCCTTATCCCAAGAACATTGTTTGTAAGATTCTGTCCCAAACACCCCTGTTCATCCAGACCCGATTCAAGAACTTGTATAAACAGAAGAAACAAGGTTCAATCGAAGGCCATTTATCAACCTGTGAAACAGATTTTACCTTTGTCCTATGAGGTCCAAACTTCTGATACTTGACTAATCCATCGGTTAAAGAGAACAAGGTGTGATCTTCTCTAATCAAAACTTACTTTCATGAGTGCGACCTGAAATTTAGACAAAAATAAAGGATGTCAATTTATTTCTTATTGTTTTTACTTTATCATTATTATGAGAATGATACACACTTTTTAGAATAATTTTTCTTTCCAAAAGGAAATCCTCAACACAGTTGAATACAACCTTAAGATAACACTAGTATACAAGCCTTAGGCAGCGGGCAATTAGAAAGGAGATGTATAAGCGTTTACATCTAATTACCAAATTTCTGCAGCAACTTACAATATTCAGATAAGCAATTAAACCACATGAGGATTGATGATCTATACCGGTAATAAGTTACCAGAGCAGCGGTCTTAAGCAGCGGGCAATTAGATAGGAGATGTATAAGCATTTCTTTAGTAAACCATGAATTGTGCACATATAAGTTAGTCAGGCTACCAAGTCCACTGAATGTAGGTTCATTATGAAGCGCAAGGCCATTCAAGTGTTAAGTCAGTTAAGTGACTCATCGAGAATATAGATAAGGGCGCGAATCCATACTCAAAATCACATTCAAGTGTTAATTTCTTATAATTAATCACATCCATATTTCCACTCAGGAAATGTTATTTTTAGACCAAATCATAAGTATCAAATCGCAATACGTTTATAAAAGGAAAAAGAATCACACACTTATAATGCACCTGCTGCCTTATACAAGGTGTGGTTGTTACTAACATTTTACTTGTGGTTTTGTAGCAACTTCATATTTGTAATTGATACAAAGAAAATGGCGAGTAACTAGCATAAGGGTGATGATTAGTGTTAATGAATTTTTATGGCAAATGAGAATCACATCATTGACAAACTCAAAGATAGGTCTTATAATCTCTACTTTTGCATTGATTAAATAATGAAATCACCACATTCTGTAACCAGAAAATCAAATTGTATAGGTTTAAATACTTAAAAAGGGTATCATGGGGAAATTTGAGGTGCTATATATAAAGAGTTGCTAAAAGGGTTCTTTTTCAACAATTAATTCCACCACAGGTGATGCGCGCGGGGCAGATAAGAGGGTTTCAGAAATCTGCATCTCTTCATCCTTGTAACTCTTTGAGATGATTATCCTCAATTTCTTTAGCTCAGGTGACCTCATCAAGATAAGCTTCACAATATCCAATTCAATCTGCTCGCTGCTTATATAAGTAATCTCTAATTCACTCAAATGCTCCATCCAAATATCCGAATAAGATTTTAGTTTACGGGAGAAAGATATTATTCTCCCACGCCTTCTGTTGTCTTTAATCTGCAAAAAGTGTAAATATTTCTCATTAAGTGCAGTTGTCCCTTGACATAAAAAAAAAGAAAAAAAAAAAAGATACAAATAACTACAAGATAATTTTTGCTATTTACCTTGACTGTAAGTTTCTCCAAGTTGGGGGAGCTTTTGATAAAAAGAGAAATTATATCTAACGCATAATACTGACCTAAGTAAATGTTTTCTAACCACAAGTGTTTGAGGTGGACTAATGCGATCGGAACCTCTTTAGGTAAATCACCTAGATATGAAGACTTGAGCCATAGACAAAACAAGAGATCAATATAAAGTATAATTTTTTTCTCCGAGTTATAATAATCATATAAAATGTGGATAAATATTACCTCAATGATCTTACAGCAAAGAGTTAGATTTTCAATCACTGGTAAGCACTGAAATAGGTTAGTAATGGTGGGCCCATGGCTAGATAAGGCAATCTTATAGTTATCTGTCTGCAGCAACTTAAAATATTTAGATAAGTGAAGAAAGCCCATGAGTATTTATTTTATGTTTTAGTAAGAACTTACCAGAGCTAGGGTTTTAAGCAATGGACATTTAGATAGGAGATGCAGGAGGGTTCTAAAGTCAAAACATGAGCGGTGCACATATAAGCTAGTTAGGCTACCAAGTCCACTCGAAGTTTCCTTTTCCTTTTTTGGTTTACTGGATACCCCTGATGTCCCGTGTTTTGGCCGACTGCATGTTGGTTCATAGCTAAGCTTCCAACCATTGACATATAAGTATGTTAACTGACTCATTGACAAGAGAGATACAGGTAACGAAAAAAACCGCCTTGCATGATCAAAGTCGAGTATCATTTTCTTGACAGTATTTTTCCTTGATAAATGAGATATTATACTGTCAATCTTACCCACATTATCCTTGTATGTTAAGGAAAGGTTGAACTCATGTATAGGACCCTTGTGAATTGACAAAGTTTGGCATATATTAAACAAAGTTTAGTCTTCTTGATCATCTTTTGCTTCTGCTCTTGCTTTCGCTTTAAGCTTCAAGGTTGTTGCTTGACACGTATCCACAATAACCACAATTTTAGGAATTTTGGTCCAATGATACCTCCATTCCTTAGAGAGGATACTTGTCCTTACCACGTCTTGATACGGCAAAAGACATAAGATGGTTTCTATTATGCTTAAAGGAAGGTCGCTAATCCTATCCATTCAAGATATTCTTGTTGGCTGCAAAATTATTCACACACGCACAAAATAAGCCAAATACATAATAGAAAACATTCACACACTCATCAATGTCGCTATACCAAAAGTATTATCACTACCTTTTACGTACAACATGATACATCCCGGTGCAGTCGTTGTAGTTTGGGTAAAACTGTTTCTTTCTTTCTTTTTAGTTCATGTTTTCTAAACAGATTCTTAACCTAGGATTCGTTCATTGATTACATATGGACACATAATTGTCTAGTTAACTAAGAACTTAATCTATACATAGATCGTCATGCCAACACGATCATCTAACAAGCTAAAGAATTGACGTACAGAAAACCTATGCATACAAAATAATCCACGATAAACAAAAACTTGATTAAGCATAAGAACATTAAGCTAGCATGGTGAAAAACACATAATCAATATCGAGTTTATAAAATGCAAACCAGATTAACAACGTACTCTTATGGTTGTTGTTTGTCCCAAAACTTGATTAATAATCGTGTGTATGAAATCGTAATATTCTAAAATTTGTATTTTTCTGGTCGACTCATTATTATGTGTGTGTCAAGCCCAACATGGATGTTTAGTGGGCTGCGTTCTTGACTTATTCGCCCAGGTTTTTGCTCCACAAATTTTACTGTTCAGCTTTAGTCGTAACTTATAAGTTAGAGGAGGTGGCAATTCCTGACACGACACGAAACACGATCCGAGAAAATAAACAGGTTATGTTTGAGGCTAAACAAGTTCGGGTTGAAGATAGGTCGACACGACTGACTTGTTTAATAAATAGGCTAGGTTTGGGTAGAAATTCTCAAACCCGATTTCAACCCGTCAACATGTTCAAAAATATGATTAAAACTATTAAATATTAGAAGTTATAAGTTTAGTTTCATTCTATTATGACCTAACTATTTTGTGTCTCTATTATGATATATTAGTGATTTTTGAAATATTTTATAATAATATATATACTTATGTCAAAATATTAATGTTGCTTAAACGGTTTCTAAAATACTCATTATTATATTTAATATGTCCCATTATATGCAAAACGTTTTGTCAAATGTTTTGCAAAAATCATCCCTAAAGAGGATGACTTTTGCCCGACATTTGGTCTCTTTATCTTCACCTTAAGTTTCTCCAAGTTTGAGGAGCTGTCGAGGAAAAGAGAAACAATACGGAACTCATAATCAGGAATGAAGAATGCGTATGCTATACACAAGTGTTTGAGGTGGGCTAATGCTATTGGAACCTCTCGAGGTATTCCTCCATCTAGAGCAAAACACTTCAATCATAAAAAAAAAGAAGATATTAATACACAAGTATTTCAGTTGAATCGATGATATATACATGAATAAGATTACCTCAATGATTTCACGCCAAATAGTTAAATTTTCAACCATTGTGAAACACTCAAATAGGTTAGTAATGTTGGCATCACAACAACACAATAGGGCAAATGCAGCAGTCATATTTCATTGCAAATATGTTGCAATCGCCTGTTTGCAACGGATCAAGACCGTTGCATAAATGCTCCATGAAAATTTTAATTGCAACCGAATTGCAATGACCAAAAGTTATTGTAAAAGTTTTGCAACAGAGGAAGATTTGTTGTAAATTAATAACAGGTTTTGCAACGGAGACTTTTTGCAACGAAAACTTTTTGCAACGGTATAACTTGCAATAGAAAGTCAGTCAACAATTTTGCAGCCATAAAATTTTTCAATGTAATTGTTCCGTTGCAAAATAATTTTACACCTTTTAGAGAAATTACACTATTTAGCTTTATCCGGAATTAAACAAAAATATAAAACCAAATGATTCTAAATACAAAGATGAAATCCGAATTAATAATCACATATAAAAAAATCCTAATTTATAAACATACAAGAAAGCCATTGTTTATCATCTAAAGATCACAAATAAGTCAAGGGGCTGTTAAAATTAGACATGAATACATAACCGCCTATGTACATGTCTTGAACCTCAACCGCTCCCACCACATGAATTCAAAGCTTGTTCGGGTATAAAGTCTACATTTCAGCTTTACTTCCATTTGTTCTAGTCCAACAGTGGATTTGGACAAGTCGATTAAGTGCCTACGGAAGAAACTAACTTATCAGTTATCAATTATGTTAAACATGAAGGAGTAGGAAAATATAAACGAAATAGACCGACACATGTTAATCCACCGTAGTGTAGTTGATTGAATATAAGAGTGATATCGTTGTTGTTTTTTAGTAAAACAAAATTAGACCCAAAAGATCATAATACCAATTTCGACACTACAAACAATGTGATAACCATATTATTGTTGGAAAATTTAGTGCACTTGTGGGATTAGTTCACACCTTGTAATGGGTTAGGAGGTACGGAGTGTACACCCATAAGGTCCATGAACACCACGACTCTTATAGTGGTTTGTATTGGTAGTCTTGGTGAAAATCTTGCTTGGTGAAAATCTTGCTTGTGGAAAGTCGCTTGTGGTTTCCAACGATAAGCGTGTTTCCACCGATAGGCGATGTTTCCAGCGAGTGGTGTATCCATCGCTAGTGCTATGAAATCTTGATGGCGTGTTTCCATCGATAGGTTGTATTTCCACCGCAAGTGGAAAGTACCGCTAGTGAAAATCTTGCTTATTGAAAGTCTTGCTTAGTGAAATCTTGCTTATTCAAAGTCTCGCTAAATGGCGATTACAAGCGCATTATGACCACGTTTAATTGGTCATGTAACCACTAACGACTATAATGGGGATAATTATGAGGCTATTAATGGGCGATTAATACTCATAATTCCATTGGAATAGCTCAAGAGTAACCTCCTATACATAGGAGATCATTTATGCATGAAGGACACACGAAAACACTAAATACTTATAAGCGAAGGGTTATAGAATTGTGCCTAATTCTCTAAGCGCATTTGGTCTTATCCCAGTAGATATTCGTGATACCCGGCATTAGGGTCGAATAGTTTACTTTGGAAAGTGATCACACGATTCAAGTGATATCCGTAACCACCTAGTGGTATTGCTCACGTCATTGATTGTCTTAACCACATTGCGGGATATAACCCCAACAATCAAAGTAAACTATTTTGTGATAATCAATGGCAACTACGCAATGAACACATGGCTTCAAACTTTGCCAAGCTTGATAAGTTTGAAGGGGTGGACTTTAGGAGGTGGCGAAGAAGATGCACTTTTGGCATCAAGCATGAGTGTGGTCTATGTCTCGACTACTCCAATTCCCGATGATGGTGATGATGCTACTGTGGGCGGATCGGGAGGAGGAGCAAGTGGGAGAATGATGACTACATATGCAGAGGTCTTATTCGAATGGTATGTCGATTCTTTGTTTGATATTTATCGAACTTTGAATCTTCCAAAGAACTGTAGGATTCCTTGGATGCCAAATATATGGTGAGGATGCATCAGTAAGAAGTTCCTTGTTAGTAATTTCACAAATTACAAAATGGTGATTCAAGGCGAGTTATGGAACAATACAATGAACTTCTTGGAATACTTGGAAGGTTTACACACACCAAATGAACATGGATGAGGCTATCAAAGTCTCTTGTGTCATTGACAAACTCCTCCTTCATGGAAAGATTTCAAGCATACCTTGAAACATATGAAGGAGGTTAACTCTTGTTGAGTTGGGCGGTCATCGCATATTGAGGAATCTCTCAAGTGCGGGATAATGACAAGCCAAAGAGTAGCAATCTTCTTGGACCATCTGTTGTCAATATGGTAGAGCATAACAACTCTACCGTGTACAATGATAACAAAGGCAAACGCAAATTTCATGATAACACAGGGCGAGATCCTAACAAGAAGGCAACACCTACTTGTTGGAAATGTGGCAGGCCGTCACATTAAAAGGGATTTCAAGGGTGTTAAAGTTGGTGGTAAAGCCAATGGATCGAGCACTAATGGTTCGGGAGTGGTGGTTCAACCAACTCACTGAAAGGTCGAATATGTTTAATAAGTCTTTTGATTTATTATGTTACATATGTATCTGAATCTTTTATGTCGAGGATGATGATGTTGCGTGGTGGGTTGACTACGGTGCAACAGTTCATGTGTAAAGATAGAAGGCGGTTCAAGACTTATGAGTCACCGAATGATGGTTCTATTCTTCACATGGGAAATGAGTCAACCGCCTTGGTGCATGGTCGTGGTTGTGTAGATCTTAGGTTTAGCTCGGAAAGATTGTAACTTTGTTTAATATTATTCATGTTCACGATATAAGGAAAACTTGGTTTCAAGTAGTGTTTTGAATAATCATGGATATAAACAAGTTATTTAATCGATAAATTTGTTCTTTCTAAATGTGGTATTTTTATTGGTTTTGGTTATTTATGTAATCAAATGTTCATGCTTAATATTACCACGATGTGTTATTTGATTTTGTGACCACATATGATCGGTGATTCTAACCTTTGGCATGCTAGACTTGGTCATGTTCACTATAAAAGGATGCAAGATATTTCTAGGGATGGTTTAATCCACTTGACATGGACAAAAGTGTAAAACTTGCATGTTGACCAAGATAACCAAGAAACCCTTTCGGGGTGTTAGTCGTGAGACTAAGATCTTGGAGCTTATTCACGATGACTGTGTGATTTGCATGCCACTCCTTCTTTGGGAAATAAAGTACTGTAACATTTATTGATGATGCTTCTAGATTTTGTTATGTCTATCTGTTACATACCAAGGATGAAGCATTAGATAAATTCAAAGTGTTTAAAGCTCAAGTTGAATTATAACTTGGGTCTTTGATCAAAGATTAAGGACCGATAGGGGAGGTGAGTACATGGATACTCGGTGCTTCGATCTGTTGGAATAATCCATGAAACGACGCCTTATACTCCTCAAAAAAATGGTATTTCGAAAGGAAAAACAGGTCTTGAAGGAGATGGTTAATTCCATGTTGTCCTATTCGGATCGAGTCAAGGTTACGGGGTGAAGCTATGTTAACACTTGCTATTTGCTAAATAGGGTTCCCAACAAAGGAACAAGGTTACCCTTATGAACTCGGACTAAAAGGAAACCCAACTGAATTATCTCAAGGTTTAGGGTTGTAGGGCATTGTAAGACTCCACGATCCAAAGCTAAAGACTTTGGGTGAAAGAGGCATCGATCGCATCTTTGTTGGATATCTTGAGCATTCCAAGGCTTTTAGGTTCTATGTTATTGAATCTAATGAACATGTTTCGATTAACTCAATAATTGAATCAAGGGATGCGGACTTTGATGAGAATAGATTTTCATCGGTCCCTAGACCAAGTCGAGGTTTCCTAATGGAACTCATGACACCGGTGTATCGATGGTCCCGATGAGGTTGTGGTTCAACAACCTAAACCTCGTGCTCGGGAAGAGCAAAAGGGTCGAGACTCCAAAGTCATTTGGACTGAGTTTCAATTATACTTAGTTGAAGGCACTAGGGATGAGGTCTCGCACCAATACTCATATTGCTTCATTGTTGAGGATGACCCCAAAACATTTGAAGAAGCAATGAAGTCCCGTGATATTGCTTTCGGAAAGAAGCAATCAATGATGAGATGGATTCCATCATGGGGAACAACACTTGGGTGTTGGTTGATCTACCACACGTTGCAAACCTTTAGGTTGCAAATGGATTTTCAAAAGGAAAATGAAGGTAGATGGAACTATTGAAAAGTTCAAGGCTAGACTAGTCATTCAAGGCTTTAAACAAAAGTCCGGGATAGACTATTTTGATACTTATGCCCTGTGGCTCAGACGCGATTACCATAAGGCTAGCGATTGCTATGGCATCTATTCACAATCGATTATTCATCGATGGATGTGAAAACGAGTTTCTTGAATGGTGAATTGGAAGAGGAGGTTTATATGAACCAACCTCGGGGCTTCATCTTGCACGGCAATGAAAACAAGGTGTAAAAGCGATTAAGTCTCTTTATGGACTTAAGCGGGCACCTAACAATGGCATCAAAAATTTGATGAAGTGGTTTTGTCTAGTAGTTATGTTCTTAACCAAGTCGACAAATGTGTATATAGCAAATTTGATGAATCGGTAAAGAGTCATCATTTGTCTATATGTTGATGACATGTTGATCTTTAGCACCGACCAAAATCGAGTTGACGACAAAGGAATTTTTGTCATCAAGGTTCTCCATGAAAGACATGGGGAGGCGATGTTATCCTTGGTATAAGGATTAAACATGAAAGTAATAAATTTCTATCTCTCGGTCTCATTATATTGAGAAGGTCTTGAGAAATTCAATTACTTTGATTGTACTCAAATGAGTACTCCTATGGATACTTGTGAGAAGCGATGCCTAATCATGGCAAGGTCGTATCTCAACTTGAGTATTCTAGGGTAATTGGTGCTCTGATGTATGCCATGACTTGTACAAGGCCCGATATTGGTTTTGCGGTGGGAAAATTGAGCGGTATACTAGTAATCCTAGTGCTCATCAACGGCAAGCGAGTTGAAAGATCTTCAAGTATTTGAAGAGAACTATGGATTATAGTCTCTCATATTTGGTTACCCATCGATGTTGGAAGGTTACACCGATGCAAGTTGGATCGATAACGAAGACAATTGCCTACCGGTGGGTGGGTATTCCTACTTGGTGGAGGTGCAATTTCTTGGGCATCCAAGAAGCAAACTTGCATCACCAGTTCAACAATGGAATCAATTTGTGGCTCTAGCATTCTTTGGTAAAGAAGTCGAATGGTTGAAAAACTTGCTTCTTGAGATTCCATTGTGGCCTAAACCTATAGCACCTATTTCTATCCGGTTCGATGGTGCAACTACATTGGCTAAGGCTTATAGCCGGATGTACAATGGTAAGTCTGACACTTAGGTGTCGGGCATAGCATGATTCGTGAGCTTATCATGAATGGGTGGTATCTATAGAGTTTGTGAGATCTCAATAGAACTTAGCCGATCACTTGACGAAGGGTCCGCTAGAGACTTGGTTATAAAGTCTGCTAAAGGGATGGGTTTAAGTCCAACTTAGTCACTCGAATGCTAGGACACCCAACTCCTCCTAAGGAAACTTGGGAGCTGAGTTCAATGTGGAGTCGAACATTCGATGGACTGGAGCACATGTTTTATTTACATCCCAAGGTTGTGCTCGTAACTCTTGAAAGGAGGATGAAGTCTTTACATCTTAATGGTTAATTTTCTTTGAAAAAGTGCTTGGCGTGAGCATGACTAAAGAGGAACCACCTATGTAAATGTTGAAGTTTTGCCGCTCGAGAAGCTTTGGACTTTAGCTTTTACAACATTTATGAATTTGGATATGGACACATGGCTTGTATAGTGTCGGGAGCTTTTAAGTGTTTGAAAACTTGTGTGTATTTTATCTTCGTGTATTCAAATGGGTTGAAGGGTTCAATTCTTAGAACACCGATTCTCGAATATTTGAACGTGTAATTTACTAAGATGGAAATTCAACTCGTGACATTTTCGCTTATGCACATGTTCGGATTAATGTTTATTTTCATGCAAAAGAAGTGAACTAAATTTGGGAGGATTGTTGGAAAATTTAGTGCACTTGTGGGATTAGTTCACACCTTGTAATGGGTTAGGAGGCACGAGTGTACACCCATAAGGTCCATGAACACCCGACTCTTATAGTGGTTTGTATTGGTAGTCTTGGTGAAAGTCTTGCTTGGTGAAAATCTTGCTTGCTTGGGAAAGTCTTGCTTGTGGTTTCCATCGATAGGCGATGTTTCCACCGGTGGTGTATCCAATCGCTAGTGCTATGAAAGTCTTGATAGGCGGTGTTTCCATCGATAGGTCAGTATTCCACCGCAAGTGGAAAGTACGCTAGTGAAAAGTACCGCTTATTGAAAGTATTGCTTAGTGAAAGTCTCGCTTATTCAAAGTATCGCTAAATGGCGATTATAGCGCATTATGACCACGTTTAATTGGTCATGTAACCACTAACGACTATAATGGGGATAATTATGAGGCTATTAATGGGCCGATTAATACTCATAATTCCATTGGAATAGCTCAAGAGTAACCTCCTATAAATAGGAGATATGTTTATGCATGAAGGACACACAGAAAACACTAAATACTTATAAGCGAAAGGGTTATAGAATTGTGCCTAATTCTCTAACTGCATTTGGTCTTATCCCAAGTAGATATTCGTGATACCGAGGCATTAGGGTCGAATAGTTTACTTTGGAAAGTGATCACACGATTTCAAGTGATATCCGGTAACCACCTAGTGGTATTGCTACTGTCATTGATTGTCTTAACCATGTTCTGGGATATAACCCCCAACAATTATATCATGAAAGATTCACTGATATGATTTTAGAAACAAGATTTTGTTGGACCTTAATGTTATAGAAGCAAAGTTAGGGTAGTTAAGCGTTTATATATATATGTATTTAGTTTAGAAGTCTCGAAACCCAAGACAAGATTGGGTGGTCGTTTAAGTATTAATATAACCGCTTTCTTAAGGGTTATAACGTTTAGATTAGTTATGTCAATTACTTTATATGAATCGGTATACCTCATGTTCAAAGGTACCGATTCATGAAGTATAAATAGGTGTAATGTTATGTAAAACATCGCCGGGTTGTAATTCAATCATTAATAGAATCGATCATTACATATTCTTTAGTGTATTCGTGGTTACAAAATCGCCTTGTTCCAAACCCTTATCCCAAGAATATCGTTTGTAAGATTCATCCCAAACACCCTGCTCATCCGACCGATTCAAGAACTTGTATAATCAGAAGAAACAAGGTTCAGTCGAAGGCCATTTATCAACCTGTGAAACATTGGTATCAGAGCCCAAGGCTAATCGATCAAGGGCAATCGAATCTAGGCAAAAGAAGATAAGGAAGAAGGATTACCTGTTTCATCCAACGATTGACGAAACTATGATTGTAAACCACTTCGCCGATTGAAGACGAACTGGGAAGCAATTGAAGAAGGATTTAAGCAGGATTGAAGAAGATCGAAGCATATAAACAATGGTTAGGACCAGACATTGATTATTGAAGGAACGATTTTGTCATTCCTTGAGTCTTCCTTTTTTTTTGATTTTAATCTAAACTAGAATTTAGGTTTTTATAAGAAAGGAAAAGTAAAGGGGAAAAGAAAGGAAGAAACTAGTAGTCAGATAGGGTATAGGATTTGGTAAAAAGTTTTTAAATAATTATTTATTTTTCTTTTCACTTTATTTATTGATTAGAAAAAAATACATATAAAATTCCAAATCAATTGAAGGAAGTAAAAGTAAGAAAAATCAAGTTTTGTATCTTTAACTAAAGAAAAAAAAGATCTTTTCACTTTAGATTAAAAATAAAAAATAGCAAGTAAAAAACCAAACCATTGTGGTTCACATAACCAGTAAGAAAGTAAGAGAGAAACCTTAGTGTTTCACCCCGTAAGAGAAACCTTAGTGTTTCATCCAGTAAGAGAAACCTCAGTGTTTCGACTAGTAAGAGAAACCTCGGTGTTTCAAAGCAAGTAAGAAAGTGTTGGAAAATTAAGTGGAAAATAATGAGTTTTCACTAAGTTTGGACATAGAGTACTATTACTAAATATAATCATTATGATTAAGGTCTTATGTGGTTACGTAGTCCTTTGTGAGTGCTTCAGAACGAACCGTTATATGTCCAAAACGAAGTTAGTGTGAATGAGATATCGAGTCTCGACGAAGGGTAGTTGGAATGAAGAGAAAATGGTTAAAGTGAGTTATGATTTCTTTGAAATCGACAATTGATTAATTTTATTATGATTGTTTTAAATAATTCATAATAGAAAATTGATGAGCCATTAACCCATTTGATTGCTACCATTACACCATATGTTACATAAAGGTGTATAAATTGATGGCAATCTTAACCATTCAAGATCATCCAATACAATTCACACCTAACACATTTCCTCTCCAACTTACTCACTACAATTCTATAATATTTCGGCAGTTGTCAATTCGCAAGACACTGCTCGGCCGTTGTACCATGGGAAACAACCGTGTTGTTGTACACGGAATTGTTTTAAGGAATCGTGTTCAACACGAGACTCGCTACTTGTGCTTCATTCGCTTTCTTTAGTTATTGTTCTTGTGTAAAAGTTCGGTGATTCTTACTTTTAATTTGGTTGCCTTGTCATAGTTTCTATTCTTCTTATTATAGTTATTTTGAATTCCTTATAAACGGTATTACTTTCTCATACAATCTTAAAACAATTCAAAGTACAAGTTTATAAGGAATAAAACGATTTGGATTCAAACCGGTTTCAATTTTGATCCATTCTTCAAAAAAAAAAAAAAAAAAAAAATAGTGTGTTTCGATCTTGTTTGTTAGAAACACATTGTTATTGAATTAGTTCGTGGAATACACATTATTACCCCGGTTTATTTGATTTTATTTTAGTTTTATTCAAACGTGTTGTTTTTCAAGTTCAAGTCTGTATTTTTTTGCTTTTCATGATTCATAAATGCTTGTGTTAAGACTGTTTTAGAGTTATTTTTTTTCATTCGATTCGAGAATCTAATATATGCAGATTTTATATAGTGTATTGTGTGTTATAATCTTGTAAACTTGATTATTCTTAACGAGTTCTTTGCAGATTATATTATACAACTATTGTCTAGATTTTAGCTTTGTTATTTCTCTTATCCAAACAACCCCTTCACAAGTTTTTAGAACATCTTTTATGCAAATAATTCCACTCAAACATCTTGTAACAAGGTGTGTCAATACAGATCCCAAACCAGTTTTTAGACCCTTATTTCTGCACTTAATCTTTTGTCCAAACAACCCTTTAAAAGGCTTGTCCAAACAGCTCCAAATCAGAATTTTTTGAATGACTTTTCTGCATATAGTTGCTGTCCTAACAGCCCATTAAAAGGCTTGTCCAATCAGCCCCAAACCATATATTTTTTAGAATTCAATTTTCTGCATTTGTTAGGTGCGTTATAAGTTTAAAAAAAGTTGGGACTTTGTGGCTGCAATATTGGTGCAAAAAGCGCATAAGTTACTAAAGAGGAGTGTGTTTCCTTATAACTTATTTGTGCAAGAAACAAATCATTTTGTGCACAACCTCAAGTTACAACCTACTGTCAAATTTTCTGTGTGAAAGTTTCAGAATGGTTCATGATTTCGTTGCAATGATTTCGTATAAACCAAGGGTTCAAACACAAACGAGTGGTGGATTGACATGAGTGCCACCCGTCATGTATGCTTAAACAAGAGTCTCTTTAGTTCGTTTAAAGAGGTTAACAATGGTGGAAAAATTTTCATGGGAAATTCCATCACCGCTGACATTAAAGGTGAGGGTGATGTGATTTTGAAATGGACATCCGGAAAAGAGTTAAAACTCAAAAACGTTTTGTACGTTCCGGAGATTCGAAAGAATCTTGTGTCCGGGTGGTTGCTCAACAAGTATGGGTTTTGCCTTGCATTTGAGTGTAACACATTTGAATTAACCAAGAATAAAATGGTTGTAGGTACGGGCTACGCTCGTGATGGAATGTTCAAATTGGATTTAATTGTTAAGGAAAACAATCTTTCTAAAATGAACACTAATTCAACTTGTGTAGTTGAGACCTCGAATGTGTGGCATGGCCGACTTGGTCATGTCAATTATAATTCCATCCGACGACTAATAAAATTAAATTGTATACCTACATTCCATATTGACTCAAACCACAAGTGCGAAACTTGTGTTGAAGCGAAAATGACAAGATCGTCTTTTCATTCGGTTGAAAGAAAACCGACCCTCTTGATCTAATTCACACGATGTGTGTGATTTAAAATCGTGCCAACAAGAGGAGATAATAAGTACTTCATTACTTTCATTGATGATAGTACGAAATATTGCTATGTGTATTTACTTAAAAGTAAAGATGAAGCAATAGATAAGTTCATTCTATACAAGAATGAAGTTGAGAATCAACTAAATAAAAGATCAAGGTAGTAAGGAGTGATAGGGAGGTGAATATGTATCTCCATTTCTGAATTTTGTTCACAACATGGAATTAGACATGAGTTCACCGCACCCTATTCACCTCAAAGAATGGGATTCTTTGAAAGAAAAATCGTACCTTGAAAGAAATGGCAAATGCCATGTTAATAAGTTCTGGTTTAAATCAGAACATGTGGGGGGAAGCCATTTTATCGGCTACTTATCTTTTGAATAAGATACCTCGTAAGGAAAAAGAAGAGACCCCCTATGAGCTATGGATGGGACGAAAACCATCTTATAAATACTTACGAGTGTGGGGGTGCCTAGCTAAAGTGGCAATTCCGGCACCTAAAGCTCAAAAGATAGGACCCAAAACCGTTGATTGTGTATTCATTGGGTATGCTCATAATAGCGGTATGCTTATCGATTCCTTGTGCACGAGTCAAAAATCCCGAGATACACAAGAATACGATAATGGAATCAAGGAATGCTTCATTCTTTGAAACCGTGTTCCCTTGTTTGACCAAGGAGAATGAAAAGTCATCTAGACGAGATGACGTGGTTGTCCACGAAAAGAGACAATGAAATGATAACATCGTTCACGATGAGAGACAACATCAATCGAGGAAGAGGATGTTGAACCTAGAAGAAGCAAAAGGCCAAGAATCGAAATCGTTTGGACCCGATTATGTTTCTTTTATGGTAGAAAGTGAACCAAACTCTTACCGAGAAGCGGTTACGTCCTCGAAGGGCCTCAATGGAAAGAAGCCATTAAGAGTGAGATAGATTCTATTTTGCATAACCATACATTTGAGCTTGTAGATCTACCTCCGGGTTGCAAAACATTAGGCTATCAATGGATCTTCAAGAAGAAGATGAAAGCTAATGGCACCATAGATAAGTACAAAAGCAAGATTGGTGATCAAAGGTTCTGCACAACGAAGGTCCGGACTACTTTGACACTTATTCGCCTGTGCGAATAACATCCATAAGGATGGTACTTGCTATTGCAGACCATAAGAAATCTGGAAGTTCATCAAATGGATGTAAAACCGCTTTTCTAAATGGAGATTTAGATGAAGAGATTTACATGGAACAACTGAGAATTCACCGCCCGGACAAGAGGGAAAAGTATGTAAACTTGTCAAGTCACCGTATGGATTGAAACAAGCTCCTAGCGGTGGCATCAAAAGTTTGACCACGTCATGATCGAATGTGGATTCAAAATTAATGAATGTGACAAGTGTGTCTTCGTGAAAGACACAAACAATGGATATGTCATCTTATGTCTATATGTAGACGATATGCTAATCGTTGGAAGCAACGATAAGATGATACGATCTACTAAAGACATGTTGAAATCAAGGTTGACATGAAAGACATGGGTTTGGCAGATGTGATACTTGGAATCAAAATCATACGAACCCAAAATGGACTTATGTTGAGTCAAACACACTTTGTGGATAAAATTCTTGAGAAATATAATCCAGATGACTCCAACATTGTGAGGACTCCTATTGATACGACTAAGCATCTATCTAAAAACAGAGGTCAATGAGTTAACCAGGTGGGATACTCAAGCATTATTGGTAGTTTGATGTATCTAATGAATTGTACGAGACCCGACTTAGCATACTGTTGTGAGTAGGCTAAGTAGGTATCTGAACAACCAGTTTACAAACACCGAAAGTATAACAAGGGTTCGGGGTACATAAGGTACACTCGAGAATATGGATTGCATTATACTAGATATCCATTTGTTATCGAAGGATACAAAGTGATGCAAACCGGATATCGATATAAAAGACTCTAGATCAACAAGTGGATATGTATTCACACTTGGAGGTGGAGCCGTATCATGGAAATCTTCCAAGCAGACGATTATTTCGGATCCACAATGGAGTCGAATTTATCGCCTTAGATAAATGTGCCAAGAGGCGTAATGGTTACGTCAATTTGTAGAGGACATACCAGGTGGCCTAAGCCGTGTGCCATATGTATACATTGTGATAGTCAATCGACGATTGGCGAGCTCATAGCATAATGTATAACGGTAAGTCAAGACATATTAGACGTAGACACAATACTATACGACAACTACTCTCTGGGAGTTATCACTATTGATTATGTGAAATCAAAGGATAACATAGCGGATCCGCTTACGAAAGGCTTAAGCAGGGAGTTAGTTAACAAGTCGTCAAAAGGAATGGGACTAAAACCCGTAAATGAATGAGTTTATACGAAGGAAAACCTAACCCAGCTGACTGGAGATCCCAAGATCTGGGTTCAATAGGACAACCTACTTGTATAAACTGTGGGGGAGTCACTGTGGGAGGTTAACCTCCCAAAACACATGAGGGTGTTAATAAACATCCTGGTCCATTCCTATCAGTGACATACGAGGTTAAGCCTAGAGCTTTTAATGATTTAATGAGAAATCACCTATGTGAGAGAGAAGTGGGGTCGCTTCGAAGGGAAATGTGGGGGCGCATTTCCTAAGAGCTCTTGCAGAACCAGGCTAGTGTTCATGACCATAACGAACACGACTATGAGGAGTTGACAGTGTCAGGAAGAGTCCTGTGAACATATATTGTCGTCTACACAAACAAAGCAGATCGGTTCAAAGACATCAAGTTCTCACCGGCGCTAGGAGGCTAAGTATATTTCACAAGGGAAGGTTCAAAGGGTAACACCTACCTATCCTATGCATGACTCAACCGCTGAAATCTTGTCAGAATTGTGTGAGTTTCTACTCGATCTCCATTCATGTGGGGGATTGTTGGAAAATTAAGTGGAAAATAATGAGTTTTCACTAAGTTTGGACATAGAGTACTATTACTAAATATAATCATTATGATTAAGGTCTTATGTGGTTACGTAGTCCTTTGTGAGTGCTTCGTAACGAACCGTTATATGTCCAAAACGAAGTTAGTGTGAATGAGATATCGAGTCTCGACGAAGGGTAGTTGGAATGAAGAGAAAAATGGTTAAAAGTGAGTTATGATTTTGTTTGAAATCGACAATTGATTGAAATTTGTTATGATTGTTTTAAATAATTCATAATAGAAAATTGATGAGCCATTAACCCATTTGATTGCTACCATTACACCATATGTTACATAAAGGTGTATAAATTGATGGCAATCTTAACCATTCAAGATCATCCAATACAATTCCACAGCTAACACATTTCCTCCGACTTACTCACTACAATTCTATAATATTTGGCAAATTGTCAATTCCGCGAAGACACACTCCGGCCGTTGTACCATGGGAAACAACCGTGTTGTTGTACGGAATTGTTTTAAGGGAATCGTGTTCAACACGAGACTCGGCTACTTGTGCTTCATTCGGCTTTCTTTAGTTATTGTTCTCGTAAAAGTTCGGGTGATTCTTACTTTTAATTTGGTTGCACTGTCATAGTTTCTATTCTTCTTATTATAGTTATTTTGAATTCCTTATAAAAGGTATTACTTTCTCCTACAGAAAGTATGTAAGTAAGAAAGCAACAAAGTATGAAGGAAGGAGAATCATCTACACCAACTGTAAGTTTGTGTATATTGAATGAATAATAATGTTTGGTACATCAAGATTATATAGAATACATAATGGGCCGAATATACAATGGGCCAATACTTATACTAATATTAATAGACTAACACTCCCTCGCAGTTTGAGCGGGAGGAGACCGAACACTCAAGTCGTCACGAAAATCAGTAAACAATGCGGATGGTAACCCTTGGTAAAAATATCGAGATACTAAAACCGAGAAGGAACATGCGAACTCGAACTTGACCAAGAGTAACCAAATCACGAACAAAATGAATATCAATCAATATGCTTGGTACGCGATCTTTGAGCAGGTTAGAAGACAAGTACACTTGCACTCACATTATCACAATAAATAGTAGTAGCGATGACAATGGTGTATGAAGCTCACGTAGTAAATTCAAGCCAACATGTCTCGAAACAAAGATTGGCAACACCGATACTCACCTCAACCTTTGAACGAGAAATCATCGGTGGCGTTTAGAAGACCATGAAAGTAAGTTGTTGCCAAGAAAACACAATAACTTTGATGTAGACCGGCGGTGGTAGGGCAACCACCCCAATCAACATCCAAATAAGCAACCAAGGACTCGGTGGTAGAAGAAAATAATCAGAAACCATAAGCGAAAGTCCCCTGAACATACCGTAATATCCGCTTGAGAGCGGTGAAATAAGGCTCACGAGGATCATGCATATATAAACAAACTCGCTGCACAAACATAAGTAATATCGGGTCTAGTGAAAGTGAGATCTTGAGAGAACCCGCAAGACTCATATAACGTAGGATCGAAACCGGATCACCATCGCCTCCAACTTAGACTCAAGATCAGGAGTCCGAGAAGGGTTACAACCAACCATATGTGCACGCTCCAAAATCTCCATAGCATACTTACTGCATGACAAAACATCCCGGAAGATTCACGTGGCGATTCACCCAAAAATAATTAAGAGCACCCAAATCATCATAGAGAACTTATGCAAAGAAGCAATAATCATTGTAATAAAATATCGAGAGAAGCGAGAAGCACAATATCATCCACATATAGTAGTGGCGCATATCATCACCACAATCGGTAAATAAATAAAGAAGAATCACACCGATCAAGTAAACCCAACAAGAAGAATATAAGCAAGAAACCAGCTGAAACTATGCCCGAGGCGCACCTAAGACCATAAAGAGAACGTTGTAATAAACAAACATAATCCGGATGCTCGGGATCCGGAAAACCGTGTGGTGATGCATATAAATAGTTTTAGCCAAATCACCATGCAAAACGCATTCTTGACATCAAGTCGATGAACAAAGCCAATGTCGAAATAGCTAAACTAAGAACAAGACGAATGGTGCACGGCTTAACAACGGACTAAAAGTCTCACCAACATCTACTCCCTCCACTGTGTGCTACCATTGGCAACAAGACGTGCCTTGTACCGACTAAGAGTGCCATCAGCCACATACTTATGGCGAAATAACCACATACACCTAACAACATTGACACCCGTAGGACGAGGTACACACGTCCAAGTTTTATTCTTAATAAGCGCATTATATTCATCAAACATAGCATTTCGCCAATTTGGATCATCAAGAGCATCCTTATACGACCTAGGTAACGGAGAAACAGTGGACACATGACCAGCATACTTAGGATTAGGATGAGTAGTCCCGACACGAGAACGTGTGACCATGGGATGAATAGATACAACAGGTGGTGGCGTTGGTGGGTCAGGGACAGGTGCGTGAGGGACAATTGACGTTGGTGTAGGTGGAGCAGGGGAGGTAGGTATGTTGACTGGTTCGTGAGGTGTAGGTATGTCAACTGGTGGTATAGGAATCGGGTTTAAAGTAGGACCAATTAGGGTGGTGTTGATAATGGTGGAAATGAGATTGGAAGAATCTTCTAAAAATCATAGGAGGGGGTGGGTTTGAAACAGAAAAACCGTTTCATCAAAGGTAACATGACGAGTGATAATAATTTTTTTGGTATTTAGATCAAGACAACGATAGCCAAAATAATTGGCAGCATGTCCCAAAAAATATGGCAGGTGTAGCGCGAGGTCCTAATTTATGGTTGGTATCAATATGTGGGTAACAAAGACATCCAATAACACGAAGGACACTATAATCAGGAATAGAACCAAAAAGGAGGGTAAAGGGTATGTCATTGTTAATGGCACTGGAAGGTAGGATACTCAATAAATAAACGACCATATTAAGAGCTTGATCCAATAGTTGGGTGGTAAATGTGCTTGAAACAATAAAGTACGAATAAGGTTATTGATGGTACGAATCATGCGTTCAGATTTTCCATTTTGTTGAGAGGTGCGGGGGCAAGAAAATCTAAACTGAATGCCATGGGTTGAAAATAATTTATGAAAGGCAGTATTATCAAACTCACCACCATGATCACACGGAAGCAATTTAATTTCACACTTAAACTGAGTACGAACATAACTACGAAACAATTGAAATTTAGAAAAAACATCAGATTTATTCATTAATGGATAAATCCACACATGCTGAGAATAATGATCAAGAAACAAAACATAATACTTGAAACCAGAAAGACTCGAAATTGGGGAGGTCCACAAATCTGAGTGAACAATGTCAAAACAAGAGGTAACAGAACTAGACGAACTAACAAATGGAAGCTTCACGTGTTTACCAAGCTGACAAGCATCGCAAAGAACGGGAAGCTTCTCTTTATTACATGAAATAGAATCACTAAACACAAGACACCGCAACACTTTACTTCCTGGATGTCCAAGTCGTGGATGCCACGTATACTGACTGGTAAGATATGATATGATTTGTTTTGTTGGCTTGTGGTGGATAACTGACCCCTTTTTCTATGTTTCATTTACCTACTCTGTCCTTTGATATACCATATTTATTGAGTGACCTTCCTTACCTTGTCCTCATTTCGGTTTTATTATTATTGTATCGTTATATCATTCCTGGGCTTTTTAAGCTCACCGCATTTCTTTTCTGCGGCGGTACATAAGCTAGGAGCTGGGGATTGTTTGGGTTTGAGAGATGAGCTGATATAGAGACCATGCCTAGTCATCTTAGACTTCATTTGATTTTGTTATATTTTCCATCTCAAAGTTTTCCTTTTGTATTGATGTATTGATAAGTCTTGTTGACTTAAATTTTGATTTATTTAATTAAGACTTCCGCTGTTTGATTTATGTTCATTATGTATGTTCTGATATGACACCATACTGTGATACTTCTACCCTTATCGGGTTGGGGTGTTACAATTATGGTATCAGAGCCCAGGTTTACGACTTGTAGTCAGGACCTGTGACATATGGACCCTAAGCGTTGACCGTAGAGCTTAAGTTTTGACTGGTGAGGTTTGGGTAGATTTTAGGTTTCATTATCATCACTTCCGGTCATGATCTTCATCTTATTTCCTAACCTTTGCTAATCATTTAATGAACTCTTCAGATGGTCCAAACTCGAAGGAACGGCGACGATAACGGGGATGGGCATCCCAACTTTGATGCTTTGATTGCACGCGCTCTGGCTACTGCTATGCCCGAGATTGTAGCTACCATCACTCAAAATGTCCGAAATGGCGCTAGCTCCTCCGGTGGGGGTAATGATGGGGGTGCTAACCCACCCACACCCATTCATGTTTGGATCGGCGCTCAACAAACTTAAGCCAATCCTTTTCGCTCGGCGGTTCACCCAATGATGCAGAGGATCTGGATCACGCACATGGAGAAGCTTTTCAATGTCTTTGGGTTGTGGTGACGGTGAAACCCGCTTGCTACCTTCAAACTCGGGGTGATGCCCTAAACCGGTGGAAGGCCTATCTCTTGTCCAAGGAAGAGAACTTTCTAGATACTTGTGCTTGGAACACCTTCGTGGACATTTTCACAAGCAGATTTCCACAGTCGTAATAGCGATGATATGAAAGAGTCTGAGCCTTACATCACCGGAGAGGAAAACTCTCACGAGTATATGCAACGATTTATGAGGATGGTTGGGTTTGTAGGTACTGCTGTTGCTGGAGATGCTCGTCGTCAGGCTCGTAAGTTCAAATGGGGGTTGAAGAAGTGGGTGTTGGACAGGGTGATTAATACCGAGTACACTTAATAAAAATGTGTATTTATTAAATGTATTCAAAATGTATTTTTAACCATTTTTATTCACATTTTGAAGAAGTAAGTTAAAAATGTGGGGTCGACAGGACCATACTCAGGAGTTCAAGGGTCGATATGATCGAGACGAATTCGGTCGTCAGGACCACATTTCCGATCAGAGAGGTCGTCAATATCAGGTGCGGGGTTCCAGGGGTCGACAAGGCAGTGAATTCGACTCGAGACGCCAGACACTCGAGGCTGGTCGCAGAGGTATGATAGGTCAGGGGACGACCGCCAGGGACGCGATAATGGAAGTCAACGTCGGTTCGAGATCACTCTTCTCGTAGTACTCGGCATGACCGCTCGCGGTTCTTCATCTTATAAGTGGCCTTTTGATTTTGCCTCCCTCCTCTTTGCAAAATTTGTGGTAAGCCCCATCCGGCGAATGTTATAAGGCCTCGGGGCGTGTTACAGTGCGGTTCCACGGCGATAAGATTCGGGATCCCAAGAAGAAAGCAAATGGGAGTGAAGAAGGACCGACCCGTCAATAGTTCTTATTTAGTTCTTTATTCCTTTTACTTGAAACTAATGTTTGGCAAGTATTTTCCTTTGATACTTTGATGTGACTTTCCGTTGGATAAGACTCCTTTAATAATATTTGTTCTCTTTTGAATGACCTCTGTTCTGTATAAATTCTGGGTTGGATGATTGTTTTTAGCATTGAAGGACCTGATGCTATTTTCCGACGTATCTCAGTTCGATGGTACTTGTTGTGTCCTGTTACGTTCCTTATATTTTCTGCTCCTCTGATTTCGAATTCGTTAGTGATAATTATTTCGGACCAACCTTAAGATGTAGAATGAACCGTTAGGTGGTTGATAGGATTGATTTTCACGACTCGAGATAAAGTATGGTCATCATGAAGGTATACTCATATGATGCTGGTATTATGACGCTTGGCCAACGTAATAATACTTACATCATATGACGTACCCTCATTGTGATCATAGGATGTCTCGAGGAGTGCCTTTGAAGCTTAGAAGTTTGCACCTGATTTAGTTTGACCACGTTTAGCAAGACCTTGGGATAACTCTACTTATACGGTTAATCTGCCTTCATCGTTATGCGTATTGATATGTTTGAATTTTCGGCAAGCGTTCATCTCTGTAAAGTTTTTACCGTTTGATCTCCGTTATCCTCATTTCGTCGTAATCTGGTATGTCTTCGTTTTTTCCATTCATGTTCACGTCAATTTTCAACGACGAAAATTTTTCTTTTAGAGTGGGAGAGTTGTAAAACCCTAAAAATCGTGAACGTGTTAAATGACCATAATACCCCTCAATCTAATAATTATGAAGTTCGTAAAATAAGTCAAGTTCGTTAAGTACGTTAAATGTTATCTTAAACTCTCTGATCGGAAATGTGGTCCCGACGACCCACGGAATCTCGTCCCCGATCATATCGACCCCACGAACTCCCGAGTATGGTCTGTCGACCCGAGGATGAATACGATCCCCATCCTGTTCCTCTTGTTGTAACCTCGTTCTTCATGCATAACTCGATGTTGCGGGCAACATCCGCATCGCACCCCACCTCGAGTGTACTCGGTATTAATCACCCGTCCAACACCCACTTCTTCAACCCCCATTTGAACTTACGAGCTCGACGACGAGCATCTCCGACCAATGCTAGCACCTACAAACCCAACCATCCTCATAAATCGTTGCATATACTCGTGAGAGTTTTCCTTCTCGGTGATGTATGGCTTCGTACTCCCTTTCATATCGCTGCTTTATTCGACTGGAACATCTGTTTGTAGAAAATGTCCCTGAAGGTGTTCCAAGCACAAGTATCTAGAAAGTTCTCTTCCTTGGACAAGAGATAGGCCTTCCACCAGTTTAGGGCATCACCCTCGAGTTTGAAGGTAGCAAGCCGGGTTTTCACCTCGTCACCACAACCCAGCACATTGAAAAGCTTCTCCATGTGCGTGATCCAGTCCTCTGCATCATTAGGTGAAACTGCCGAGCGAAAAGGGATTGGCTTAAGTTTGTTGAAGCGCTCGATCCAAACATGAATGGGTGTAGGTGGGTTAGCACCCCCATCATTACCCCCACCGGAGGAGCTAGTGCCATTTCGGACATTTTGAGTGATGGTAGCTACAATCTCGGGCATAGCAGTAGCCAGAGCGCGTGCAATCAAAGCTTCAAAGTTGGGATGCCCATCCCCGTTATCGTTGCCGTTCCTTCGAGTTTGGACCATCTGAAGAGTTCATTAAATGATTAGCAAAGGTTAGGAAATAAGATGAAGATCATGACCGGAAGTGATGATAATGAAACCTAAAATCTACCCAAACCTCACCAACAAAACTTAAGCTCTACGGTCAACGCTTAGGGTCCATATGTCACAGTCCCGACTACAAGTCGTAAACACAGGCTCGATACCATAATTGTCCCAACCCGATAAGGGTAGAAGTATCACGATGGTGTCATATCGTAACATACATAATGAACATAAATCAAACAATGAAGTCTTAATTAAATAAATCAAAATTTAAGTCAACAAGACTTATCAATACATCAATACAAAGGAAAACTTTGAGATGGAAAATATAACAAAATCAAATGAAGTCTAAGATGACTAGGCATGGTCTCTATATCACTCATCTCTCAAACCCAAACAATCCCCACTCCTAGCTTATGTACCGCAGGAAAAAGAAATGCGGTGAGCTTAAAAGCCCAGTGAGCGGATATAACGATACAATAATAATAAAAGCGAAATGAGGACAAGGTAAGGAAGGTCACCAATAAATATGGTATATCAAAGGAACAGAGTAGGTAAATGAAACATAGAAAAGGGGTCGATTATCCACCACGAGCCAACAAAACAAATCATATCATATCATAACAATCATAGTAGCCGTGGTATCCAGAGTAACTATAACATATATAATGTATATGGGTGATCGGCTCCAGATTGTGAAGACGCGTATTGCACACGACATCATTCACCGACAAATCATAATATATCGATATATGAACAAATCTAGGATGCATCCATACGCCCCTGCATGAATGGTGGCCATACAATATATCGAGCTCATAATCGAGATATGAAAGGGACGGTGTGTAACATCACTCATACACACTAAGTCATGCCATTGGTGCATCAATGACACAGACATGGAACCCCCATGCCTAGTGATAGCTCGGGTCTCAAACTGACAGGTCAAAGCAAGGTCATATCATACGGATTCATATCAAAGGTTTAAAAGTCAAAGGTTCATATCAAAGTCCATATCACATGTTCATAATCAAAGGTGCATATCAAAGGTTCATAATCAGAAGGTTCATATCAGACAATTCACATAGGAGATTCAATCAAAGGGAGTATAGCAGAGTTATAGGGAAGCCCTAGTAAGAAGGCTCAGAGCAAAGGATAACAGTTCCAAAAACAATATCGAAAGATGTAAACGAACCATGAGAAACCCCTACTGAAAAGGGATAGAATATCTGTACCTTATTCGAAGCAAATCAACAATGAAAGCAAAATAAAGAAATGAGATCAACCGAGTCGCCCGGAACCTATATGAATTAGATAACGTTCCATAAGAATCAGATTATTCGTTTTAGAAGGCTTTCCATTTTAAGTAACTTTCTATTTTAGGCAGGTTTCCATAATTAGTAACTTTCCATAAATGATAGGTTTCTATATTTAGTAAGTTTCTATAATTAGCAAGTTTTCGTATTCATTGAGTTTAGCTATTTATGATGCATTTAAAGACATACTAGGTTAAATGAGTATTATTATACTTTAAGGATTATTTACGCCAAATTATAAAAGGTTAGGGTCTATAGTGTAAATATATCAAAGTGTAGGGTCTTAAGTGTAAATATACCATTTTTACTCATTTCACTCCTTTAGTCCTTTTAGTCATTATATTTACCATTCAACCCTTTTGGTTTTAACAATTATGAATTTGACATTGAAGTTTATATAATTCGCACATGAACACACAAACAACCATAGACTTACTTCATGCATTTATTTAACGTCATACCCCATTTTAATATGATTAGCACAAGTTACATAAGCCCTATATGACTAACTAGTGTTGTCGAGATTTAACCATTCCAACCTTACCACATGACATAAACAATAACCCAAAGAACCTTAGGTCCATATTACAATTATTATACATGTTGTTTACTCCTTTAAATATGTTTAATACAAGTTAACTTAAATCCTTAAGTGAACCCTTTACCTTGTCGTGACACTTACCCCAAAACAGAGCCCCACACATCCCATTTTAACCCACAAAACAAACTCTAGACCATGCACCAACTACCCCTTATCATATCATGCATACATGCGTGTGTGGGACACAAATTCAGGGGACCAGATTTCATGCATTATGTCAACATACAGATAATGGTTTAAGCAATATATATTTGTTTAGTCTTAGTCTCTTTTAAACACTTTAAGTGATATATTTAAGGAACAAAAGGCATGCGTAGGGTGTTTCTCAAAACAGATTCCATATCAATATGATGCACAAATCCATCTAACATAACATGAGGTTTCGTTGACGATTTCATGAAGCCTAACGTTTAATTGATTTAGATAGTATTAATGGTTATGAAACCTGTTTTATAAAGCATGCGCCTAGGCTTATATATGACCAGATTTTTATACACTTTTACAACACATACATATAGGTTTACGTCATGATTTCATGTATCAAAGAAATAGATTTTCATAACTTAGTATTTAACATTTATATGAAGCATGATTTAAGGGCTAAAACATGCGCATGAGGAGAGTAATCCACGACCAGAAACACAAAGCAAAGGACGATGACGAGAGTACGTTTGTGATACCTTTTAGCGTGACGACCAGGAGAAGAGAAATGGACAAAAACCAAACAATCAAGCACCCTTCTTGTGCCCTAGGTTCACGACAACATCAGCATCACAAGACCCACGATGCAAACCAAGCACACCTACGAAGTCAGCTCTACAAGAAGCCTCGAACAACCCTTTTCTTGGAGCCCTTTATTACCACGACTGCAGCAGCAACAAAGACCCACGATCAACACCAATAACCCTCGTATCAACCACGAAATTTCCAGCCCTTAACAGCACCCTACGAAACCTTTTCTTGGAGCCTTAATGTGTCGACAGAAAAAAGAGATGGGGAGGATGTTTTGCCGTATAATTTTGTGTGAAAGAGTTAGGGTTTTGTTTCTCTTATTTTGAATGCATAAAAGAAAGATATGGTAACTTTTAAAGATGGGGAGAGGGGCGTGTAACTGATCCACCAAATCAGGGATTTGGGCGTGAGAAAAGGGGAAACGTTTTAGGGCCAAAATCACATTCATTCACCTTCCAAAATTAGTTGTACAATTTATTTAAATCATATACATCTTATTTATTTCATGTAATATATGGTACAAGTAACCTTTAAATGTGTTATAATCATTTTATTATAAGTGTAAGTTTTATCTTGATCTTACAATATAAATTTTAAGATAACATTTAACGTACTTAACGAACTTGACTTATTTTACGAACTTCATAATTATTAGATTGAGGGGTATTATGGTCATTTAACACGTTCACGATTTTTAGGGTTTTACAATTTTCTTGAGAGTATTTTTCCTTGATAAATGAGATATTATACTGTCAATCTTACCCACATTATCCCCTTGATTGTTAAGGGAAAGGTTGAACTCATGTATAGGACCCTCGTGCATTGACAAAGTTTGGCATATATCAAACAAAAGTTTACTCTTCTTGATCATATTTTGATTCTGGTCTTGCTTACGCTTTCGCTTCAAGGGGGTTGCTTGACACGTATCCACGATAACCACAATTTTAGGAATTTTGGTCCAATGATACCTCCATTCCTTAGAGAGGATACTTGTCCTTACCACGTCTTGATACGGCAAAAGACATAAGATGGTTTCTATTATGCTTAAAGGAAGGTCGCTAATCCTATCCATTCAAGATATTCTTGTTGGCTGCAAAATTATTCATACACGCACAAAATAAGTCAAATACATAATAGAAAACAACCGCACACTTATCATTCAGTAATGGCACTATATATATCCCAGAATTATTTCACTACCTTTTACAACATGATACATATCCGGTGCAGTTCTAGTTTGGAAAAAACCGTTTCTTTCTTTCTTTTTGGTTCATGTTTTCTAACCCTATTCTTAACCTAGGATTCGTCCATTGATTACATACGGACACATAATTGTCTCGTTAACTAAAAACTTAACCTATACATAGATTGTCATGCCAACACGATCATCTTACAAGCTAAAGAAATTAAAACTTTCCGAAAATCTATGCATACAAACTATTCCACGATAAAACTACTAAGAATCAAACAATTTATACAGACGAAAACTTGATTAAACGCATAAGAACATTAAGCTAGCATGGTGAAAAACACATGAACAACAATTGTATAATCAGTTTCGAGTTTTATAATGCAAACCTGATTACAACTCTTGTGGTTGTTATTTTTCTGGTCGACTCAAATCCGCCTTATATATTTTTAGCCGTCATTATTATGTGTGTGTCATGCCCAACATGGATGTGTAGTGGGCTGCTGTCTTGACTTTTTGGCCCAAGGTTTGCTCCAAAAACTTCACTGTCCAGATTGGATGATGCTACATTTTCGGCTATAATTATGATTGGTAATCTCATTTGGTGGTTAATAACATAACCCAAAGATAAATTATTTTGCATGGTCAAAATGCAATTTAGTACCATAAAAACTAGCTAACTAGAATTTTTAGTACCTTCAACATTTTAAAGTATAACATGTCAGCAGAAATACATTCATGTGTCCTTAAAACACTTAAGTCATGTGAGTTTAATTTTGTACTTTGTTAGTGAGAACATTCATGTTAATTAAATGGATCGGTCAAATCCCTAACAGAACAAAACGGAACAAGCTCACGTAACATCACGTAATCCGATCAAGTGTCTGGATGGTACTAAAAATTTAGTCGTGTCGGTTCTGTCATCTATGTATGCTTTTCTAGTCAATATAGTTGGTAAACATTTAGTTTTTTTTGTGAAAAAGGTGAAAATAATATTAGCTCAATACAAAAGTACATGAAACACATCAAACTCATAGCTAAAGACAAGCCCAAAGCAGCTGAACTTGGAGCTAAAACACACAAACACACAACATACAAGCGTGAAAACTCATACAGACAACACTATAAGGACAACATCAGTGTCTAAACCTCCATATTCGCTACTTCAATCAACCATTAAGCCATATACATCTTCCTACAATGGGGCATTTACTTTTCCATTTTACTTCCCACTTCCCCTTGTACCATTCACACATATATAGAGCGTATGCCTTTAATTCTTCATCAGTGGGAATCCTCTTATTATTCACAAATATATCAACCATTTCCTCCTCCTTCTGCCACCGAATGAAAATATCAAAAATCTCATTTTCTTTGACTATATTCTTTTCTATACTTAAAGACTTCCCATTCTTATCCCTGCATAAATCTCCTTCATCGAGATTTATTGTTGCCTTCACTTCCCAATACATCAAATCTATTATTATTTTCTCTTTGTGTTATGCTTTGTGATTTGCTCCTTCCTTCTTTAGAACCTAGAACAGGAAACTCCCCTTCATATATTTTTCCTTTATCAGCTTCATCCTTTCTTCCCACGTCATCCTTCTTTTTAGTCCATTGTTGTTTAGGTTGCCCACTTGCCCTCTATAGGATTGAGCTTGACTAGTATAAGTCCCCTTATACCCATTATACTTTCTCTCCTACACAAATCTGCCCTCACCACCATTCCTTGGTATTGGCCATATAAATTCAGTAGTATCATTCTTGGCTTTGTTATTTTGTTCTTCCTCTTTCCTTCACCTTTCTGCTGCTTCCTCTGTAGTTATAGGTCTTTTGGTATACATTTTAAACTCATGCCCAAAAACTTTACAATAAGTACATGCAAAGGGTTTCTAGTCATAAGTCACAGTCACCATTTTAGTCCCTTTCACCTTATTATCCTTATCTCTATACTGGACTTCAATTGTTTTCTTAAATTCTTTAGCAACATCCATTTCCACAAGTTCTCTAGTGTTGATGCATAATCCGGGCGCGATTGGATTCGACGACTCTCCTTGGGCCGTTAGTCGTCTTCTCGAGTCCTAGTAGACCGTCAACAAAGAAAACCCGTTAGGAGTGGACCCGAGCCGTAGCCCGGGGTCCACCTCCGACGGTCAAGATTAATGTCGGTGATGTAGCCAATATATCTTAGGGTTAGAGATAACTTTGTCATGTATATATAGGCATGGATTAGGGTTTAGGTGTAGAGTGGGCGATGCGGGCCGACCCATTCTGGCCCGGTCAGGACCATCGTCCACAAGCCCCCAAGTCTAGTATGAGATAGCGCATGGCTATGTTATGCTAGACTTAAGTTCCGATGGCGCGTGGGTGAAAGTGGAACCCGCATGTCGCATCCCAGGTGAGGCGTACCTTTTGTACGGTGGCGACATAGCATGGTGCGACGAAGGCGATGTACATGGCAGGTCTGCTGTGCGCGACAAAGAGTGCGACGAAGGCGTGCTTCGCGCGTAAGTGTGCGTTGTCGCGCGACAAAGAGGTGCGACGAAGACGTGCCTGCGCGCATAGGTGCGCGCTAAAGATGTGCGACGAAGGCGTGCTTCGCGATGTGCGCGTCTTCACAACCGGCGAAGGACGTCTCCCTACGGCAAATTGGTGCGAATATTTAAATTCGTCTTGATCTGCTTCCAAATACACTGCGTCAAAAACGGTGGTAGCGTATACCACGGTAGCCCCCAAGTTTGATGGTGCTACTCGTGTAGAGCATTAAACTTATTTAATCTGAAAAACACTCAATGCAAAGATTAAAAGTATATGCCGCGAATCGCAAACATATAAAACCTAATAAAATTAAGCAATATATAGCACATAGCATAAAAATATATATAGCACATAGCTTATAAGAAAATTGGCGGTCGCACCTGTCCGGGATGCGTCTGATGAAATAATAAATTTTTTTTTTTTTTTTTTTTTTTTTTTTTTTAAATGTATAAAATAAAAACTCGGATGGATGTACCGTGACCACGGCGAATAGACGCAGATGGATTTATCTTAACCGCATAGACTCGACGTTTACGGATGATCGCAGATGTTTTATACCACGGCCTTTGGTCCAGTGCGCATCATGGCGATTGACCAAGATCATGGTATTCGCGCGTCGCGTTCTCTGCGAAGATGTGCGAACGCACGGCCTAATGCGGGTAGATTTATCGCGATCGTTGTTCGAGCGCCACAGGCGTACAACCGTAAAAAGCGATGTCTGCGCGAATTAATTCGCGGATAAAAGATAAAATAGCTCCGATCGTGCGGGCTTTTTCTTAGGTCCGATCGTGCGGATTAAAATATAAAATAGGTCCGATCATGCGGATGTTTTCTTAGGTCCGATCGTGCGGATTAAAATATAAAATAGGTCCAATCATGCGGACTTTTCTTTTCTAGTATTGTTGATCTGATGCGTCCAACTTGTACGCATAAAACTTGATGCATAAAACGTGATGCAAAATCAAAGTGTTACGCATCTAACAGTACGTGATGAATAAAACAGTACCAATGCGAATATCAAAGATAAAATACCATGCGTCCAATTTAATAAATAAAGTGTTACGCATCTAACAGATGTGAAGATGCTTTTAAAGTTCTACGCATGGTAGAATACAAAGTTTTAGGGTTACCGACTTTAGGAATTTATCTCTGCGTTTGATGTGTGAACACGAAACATAGTTTATTCGGGTCCCACGGATGGCGCCAACTTGTTGATGCATAATCCGCGCGGATTGGATTCGACGACTCTCCTTGGGCGTTAGTCGTCTTCTCGAGTCCTAGTAGACACGTCAACAAAGAAAACCCGTTAGGAGTGGACCGGGCCGTAGCCGGGGTCCACCTCCGACGGTCAAGTTAGTATCGGCGTGATGTAGCCAATATATCTTAGGGTTAGAGATAACGCATGTATATATATAGGCATGGATTAGGGTTTAGGTGTAGAGTGGTACGATGCGGGCCGACCCATTCTGGCGGTCCGGACCATACGTCCACATCTAGCATAATCAAGCCTCCCAAAGCCTTTACGACACATAGTAGCAGTCATAGAGTCCATGATCAGAGGGTTCCCTAAACTACTTGCAAGTGCACTTATTCCATCAACACTCCATGCTTCAAGAGGCACACTATTCAATCTAACCCATACTGGTAATTTACTATGCTCAATCATTTGCATACCAAGCTCAGGGTTCCATTTTTGTACAATCAGTGGCTTATTATTGACCATCCAGGGTCCTTTATCGACTACAGACTTCAATCCTTCAACACTAGCAAACTTAAACAGATAAGTGCCATTGCTATTCACAATAATTTCCTTTATCCATACTTACTCCACATTCTTCTTATGTTGTATCTTATATCATTAGGTGACAATACCTTTTTTTCACAAGCATTTCATCAAACTCAACCACTTCCATTCTCACCTTATTCACATAGGTTTCATTAGGCATCTTATTGTCATTAGCATTCTTACTCATTTCAGTGTGATTATTAGCTTTTTCACTATCCTCCTTATCATCTAAACAACTAGCATTCACCTCAGTAACAACAGGTAAAGCATTTACATTGACAGTTTCTTCACTTACAATTTTATTCACAGTTTGATCACTAACAGCATTCATACCTTCATTACCAATACTCGACTCATCTTCTTCCCTATCCATGTCCTTATCCCCCTTTCCAGCAATTAAACCATCCTTTTGAGCCCTATTAATTATCATACCATCTCTCTTTGCTCCACATCTTTCCTTTGTGACATCTCACCCACAACATGATCATTATATCTCAACGGAACTTTTATTTGCCTCTTAGAGGATCGTTTCTTATTCGACATAACGATTTCGATTGAAGCTTTTAGTTGATTTTTAATGGCTGAAATTGGCGGGAAATATGGTTCGAGGAGAGAGAAGAGGAGGACATTTTGAGGTTACAATATTTGGTAACGAGTCTCTAGTGTAACGACAATATTTAAAGTACTGTTAATACAATCTATAAAATCCATTAAAGATAAACTACTGAAATCCATCGGAACACAAGTTACACGAAAGTATCAAGAAAAACAAGTGATGGATCTCAACAGCAGAGACATAATTGAAAAGCAAGCAACGTTCATACAGTTTGATGCCATCTTTACTTCAACATCATCATCAAACTCTTAGCACTTTCTCAACCAACTTACTGAAGGATCTCCCTTGATCAGCTGGAAAGTCAAAAAGAAGATGAGTAAGATGCATACTTACGACTGAAAAACATATCAAGATGTGAATGAAAATCAAATCTCGAGATTAATAAAAAGAAACATTAAAAACATGATAATTAATGAGAATTCACCTTATCATTCATCCATCTTGCTATCACGTGCATCACTCGTACTCTGTAGACATCCATTAACATGGGGAGATACAAGGGTTTGCACATATGTAGGGTAACCATAGTATCCATACTTTTCTTCTGGAACACTTTCAAGGACATCAACGAATAAATTCGTGTGTGGAATGTAATCCTTGAGGTTTTTCAAGTAGTACGCTTCATAATTACTCTTGGGGAAATCGCTAGACGGAAACATCGTCCAAGACTGTTGTTCATTGTAGTTTTTCATTACCCAAATGGGACGGCTGGAACAAGGATAAAATATGCATAGACATTCATCAATAATCCCCAAGTCCCTAAGACGGTCTTATTCCGTGTCATTAGGTTGGGGGATTGTTGTAAATTCCTCTTTGGACAGATCAAATGACATAATTATCATCTTTTTATTTTGACCCATCATAAACCAGTGAAAAGCTCCACTGCATAACATACCAGCTGGTGGTTGATCGAGACATATAAACTTCACTACTCCAACAACTTTCCAAACATTCGATTTCAATGTTAACATTTCAAAACGTGTTTGAAAACCTTTTGCGAACCCTAGTACTACCTTGTAATCATCCGTGGAAGAATCATAACCAAAACCCCCACATAACCTTGAACCACCCATATAACGAATTCGGGGACTTGGCAGTTTTTTCACCTCTCTAGTCGAGGGATTGACTACGAAAATTTGATCACCCATGGCAGCATAGATGCATACAAGGCCATTAGAAGAACCAAGAAGATCACAGCGGTAGTATTTGTAGCAGCCATCTCCAACCTTATTACCATTGCAGGACATATGGATCCTTTTAAGTCCAAATTTATTATTTTTGCGATCATTGCTGTAACTATGGTTCATATGAGCCTTAACGAAATAAGTACTCGAGATAAAAGAATGCCATGACTTACACATGGTCTTGCATCGGATCAGATCAGTCACATTCAATCCTATGAATATTTTCTCAAGAAGTTCAGGAACAAGCTCTGCCATTTAAAAGATGAAATCCTTAGCACAATCTGTCTTATATAACAGCCTATATAAAGGATCTTATATCATCATATCCCTAGACATGTAATCTGAAATAATGCTTCTACCGTGTTTTCTCCCTGAGCTTTAAAGGTCACACATGGTATAAAAATATAAAATAAAATAAAAAAATTAGTAAAACTGAGTGATGCGTAATGACACATTGTTCCTAATGCCAACTTAAATAAGTCACATTCACACACGCACTAACCTATACTTAGGCGATGGATGATCATTTCACAAACGATAGCTTAACACAATGCCACAATGGTCTTAAGGGACGTTTCTCTATCACATGTATGTTAGTGCTACATCTTAAACAAAAATGTGACGAACTGACGATAATACATTATCAACAACTAACTGAATTTCAAGACTACCATATACTAGCATTAAAAACCATCTCTAAAGTAGCCTAGTGGTATGGTGTTCCCAAAGTCTCCTTATCCGGGTTTCGGGTTAACCCGAATAAAGGATTTATCTGAGTTTTTCATATATTTCCTTGTTTTTCGAGAAAAATTACCTAATTAACAAGGCTAATTCTAATTAATCTGACTAACCCGTACCGGAATAACCCAAACCCCGATTAGGGTCGGTACGGGTATGTTTTCTCTTATCCAAAACCCGATTAACCATAACCGAATAACCTTATTCGGGTCAGGTTACACTGAATAACAACCCTACATCTAAGCCAAAGATGCCTGACTTCCCTCGATAAACAAGGATCCTTCTCCTTTTATTTTATACTACCAAACAAGTATAACTAAGGGGGTGTTTGTTTCGGCTTATATAGGGGGGCTTATGGCTTATGCAGTTTTCGGAGTGTGTTTCATAAGCTCACTTTATGTGTCTCATTTTTAAACTTTTTGGCTTATATAAGCTAATCATGTCATAATAAACTTATATAAGCCCAAAAGTTTCAAAATAAGCCATAAAAAGTAAGCTTATGAAACATAAGCCGTAAACCACATAAGCCATAGGTCCTGCTATATAAGCCGAAACAAACATCCCTTAATACACTTTAAACAATAATTGAACAACAAATAACTCAACTTCATCGTCAACAATGCAACAATAATACATTATCAGCCACTAACAGAATTTCAAGACTATTTTTTTAATACTAAAAACCATCTCCAAGGCTCGAAAGTCGCCTAGGTGGTAAGGTGTCCCAAAGTCCCAAAAGAAACCAAAAACGTCCGGAAACGGATACGGGAATACCGGTTAGGCCGCGTACATCTGAGAAAAAAAGGCTCGACTTCCGCGGATAACCTAAACAGGGACCCTTCTCCATTTATCTTATACTACAGCTAAACAAGTGTAAATTATTAAATTAGTAACATAAAGATGAAGAATTTACCACTATAATCAGCAACACCTCCTCTTTTTCTTAGTCTTTCATCTTTTTGCAAATTCCTAAAATACCCTTCATCAGTTTGACCATAAAGTGGGTCACTTTTTGGCAAATCAATAAAATTGTTCATCTGGGTATCATTTATTTCTTGGTTTTGATCATAAAATGAGTCACTTTTTGGTGAATTTGTGAAATTGGTGATCTGGGTATTATCTTTCTTGAAAATTCCATCAAAACCCATTATTTTATTTATTTATTTATTTTATTTATTATTATTATTATTATTATTATTATTATTATTTTTTTTTCTGAGTTTTTATCATCAAATTGAGGGAAGTTAGTGAAGGGGAAAAAAAACGCCCCCGAGTCTTATGGCAGGGAAGTATAATTTGGATAAAGACAAAATAGCTTAGTGAGGAAAGTACTTTTTTTTTTAGTTTTTAATTTAATTTTTTTTATTATTATTTATTTATTTATTTATTTATTTTGGATAACAATTGATATAAGCTTTCAAACAAGAGGTCAAAGATTTAAAGGTGTGTTTGGTATTATGTAAGCTACAATCGGTATCGGTTTTACTTATAAGACTAGATGAAGACCGCTCAACAAGAATCGCTTCTAGCGTCGGATAATTAATGATTTGTGATATTGTGGAAAGTGTTTTGTGTAGCGTTTAAAATAGAGCGTGAGCAGGTAAAATGCAATTGCAAACGGTTGTCTTATACGATAATTAAAGTCTGATAAAATTCTTAACATCTATCAAACAACATATAAAATCATTTAATGAAAATGAAAGTAAACATTACATCGGTTATGGGATAAAACTAACAACACATGCTACTTTGTCGTAAAAACTAACAAGGATGGGATTAATGGTGACCAAAATTAAGCGTGAATCGATTAGCCCAAAATAAAATAAAATTGGCTAATTTTAGCTATTTTGTAAAAGATTTGAGGACATTTAGCGTTTTTTTTTGAAATAGCGTATTTAGCCATTGAAAAGTTAAATGTGCACTAACGGCACATATTTTCTCATAATTGTAAACATTATAATCGTTTTGAAGAAAACTTATAGATAATATATTTATATAGCGACGAGACCGTGTTGTGTTAAAAAAGTTTATAGGTTCTAAACAAAAATAATAAAAGTTTGAAGATTTGGGGATTAAACATAACGTTTTGAAACCCGGTTCGACCCGGTGGTTCAACCGGTTGAACCGTTCCCGTCAGCAGGTCGATTTAAACCGAGTCAATATGACGGTTGGGTTAAACGGGTCAAATTAAACAGGTCAACGTCTTGGGCCAACCTGTTTTGATATGTGTTATTATACACATTTACTTTTTGGTTTTCCTTTATATATAATATAGCGGGGTACCTGTTGCGTTGCGTGAAGTACCTGTGACGATCTAAGGAGAAATAGATCTCGATGAGACCCGATTCACCGGTTTGTATCGGTTTTAACGGGTCCTCTCTAGTTCGTTTCGGATGGTCATTATTGGTTAGCCGAACAGTTGGCGACACGGTTTCAGTTGAACCGTTAGTCCGGTCCGATTTTTAAAACTATATGTACCATCAACTTGTTAAACATATAAAGCTTTGTGTGTTTATTAATTTGTATAATGTGTATAATAACATGTACTTTTTATTTTAGGGTGTTTTAAAAATAACATTAATTAGTGTGTTTAATTTTTATATTTAGAATTATGTTGTAGCTTGTTTAAATTGTACATTGTGAAATTTTATTGTACTTTTAATAAGGGTGTTTTAATTCGTTGTTTTTAATTTAGTAGATATGCTTTTAATTGGTTGTACAATGTGAATAAATTATTGTACTTTTAAGTAATGGGTGTTTTAATAAGAGTATTAATTACACAAATATATTTCTCTCATTTGACCATTAAACTTTTTCACTTTTCCACTTTTTCACTTTGACTGTTTTTCCATTTTATGTAGTATAGATATAGATATAGATGGGTCTCTCATTTTTTATAGATTCATTCCTCATCTCTTGGACTCCTATAAAGTATGGATGATATTTATATTTCATTCAGATATAATATGGGCCCTCATCTTAACCAAAACTTAGGGTCCGTTTGGTTTGTAAGTGGGTTTAGAATTGGATTTTGATTTGGGAATGATTTGAAAGATAAGTAGAGAGAGAAAATATATTATTATATATAATTATATATAATTTATTAAATTTATATTATATTTAAATATTATATTATAATAAAAAAGTTAAATGATTGTGAGAGGAAAAAAAATAGGGCTCGCAGGTTTCAAGTGATACCACCCAAATAAGGTAGGATTCAAAAAGTACATGTCATTGGCTATCAATCCATAGATTTTAGAGTAAATTACACCGTTCGTCCTTGTGGCAAACGTTATTCGTCGTTGGTCCCTCCCTTTAACGACTCTCAGTAACGGTCGTTAAGTTACTACACCCAAAGGGCATTTTTGTCCTTTACAGTCCAAAACTAGAATAAAATACACTCCACCTACTTTGTTTTCTTTGAGCAAAAACAAATTAAAAAATAGTATTTAAAAAATCCTCACTTTGTTTACCATGTTCATACTTAAATCACCACCAATCCATTTTGCAAAACCATGTTCATACTGCCTGATCACAACACCAATTTCGCAAAACCCACCATCACCCATCTTCATAAACATCGACAACAACCTCCTTGTACATCATAAAATCACCACCAATCCGTCACAACCATTCCGGTCAACCACCTAGAAATTCAGTCCACAACCACAGATCTGGTCTGCTACCACTCCACCACTCCACCACCACAAATGTCTACGAGAAAATACCCACACCAACGACAGTCTCTTCCACAACTAAAAGCGTAGTGGGTTTTGATGTTTCGTTCACGAGCTTGGTTTTTTGATTGATAAGTAGAAAATTGGGTGAAAGAATGGGCTATGTTTTCTTTATGAACACCAACTGTTCGATGAAATGACTAAAAGATATGAAAAGTCTTATATGCCAAAGATGTATTTGGTTGGGCTAATCTGAATGGTTGGTGACTTGGTTCACTTCATATTGTTTATTGTTTAGTTTATTTAACTAAAAAAAAGGGCTAATAACCTTTTAAAGCACTATACTTGTCAAGAATGACAGTTCTGCGTAGCGAACTAAAAAAATAACTCTTTTAGATATTAATGTTGACATTTTTGTCTTTCTTTAAGTATTATGACCATATTATGACCATTTTACCCTTTTTGAATATTTTTCGAAATACTTTTTTCGAATTTTTTTTCCAAAATATATATATATTTTTTATTTTTGAAATTTTTTCCAAAATTTTTGAAATTATTTTACGATTTTTTTTTTTTTTTTTTTTTTTTGAAATATTTTTCAAGTGTAAAATGGTCATAATACTTAAAGAAAGACAAAAATGTCAACATTAATGTATAAAAGAGTTATTTTTTTAGTTCGCTACTCAGAACTGCTATTCTTGACAAGTATAATGCTTTAATAGGTTATTAACCCTAAAAAAAAGTCCAGTAGGCCATGGAGGAAATTCATACTATAATTACATCTAGTGAAGTAGATGTACTACATGGTATCTTGTTGTACACCGATAAATTTTAGTAGAGTACTAATTTGGTAATGAAGTGGGTTTGTATTAGCTTTTTTGTTCCTAATCATGAAATGGGTTTGTGTAGATTTTTTTTGGTTCTTGTTGTTGATAATGATTTTGGTAAAGAGTTGATTTTTTTGTGCTATATTTTTTTGTTCTTAGATGATGATAATAATTTTGGTAAAGAGATGGTTTTTGTATTTTTTTTTTGTTCCTAACGATGATAATGAATTGTGGGATGAATGGAAGAAAGAGAGTAGTAATTGGTGATGATTTGAGATGATGAATAAATAAAGAAGATGAAGTGTGAAATGACGGATATACCCTCACATGGGTATCACATGAGGTGACTTAACGACCGTTACTCAGAGTCGTTAGAGGGAAGGACTAACGACGGATAACGTTTGCCACTTAAGGATGAATGGAGCATTTTTTTTGGTCAAAGGACGAAAGACTGCGGTCAACGCAAACCACAAGGACGAACGGTGTAATTTACTCTAGACTTTATAAACCAATCAACTTTTATGATAGTCACACATATTCTTGCCACTTTAAACCATCCAACCAAATGGGCCCTTAGAATCATTAACATTATTATTCTCTCATTCCTATAGGGGATACCAAACACACCCTCTTTTTATATGTGTACATTTGAGGGTGGCGAGGAAGTGTTGGAAAACCACGCAACCTAACAGGGAAAACCACGTCTGTTTTAGTTTTTACACGGATAAAATCGCAAAAACTGTTTCGCAACTTTTGGCTTTTCTTTTTTGTTATAATGCCTCAAAAGTCAAAACTGTGTTTCCGACTTTTGACTTTGGATACGTTTAGTAAGGAAGTTTATTGGGAAGAGATCCTCTCAAGTTATTTATAACTTGATTGATCAAGTTGGCCAATTATCAACCATTGGATCAAATCCAATGCTTCAAATCAAAAGAACATGAGATGATTTGAGCCATTGGATTTGATCCAATGGTTGATAATTGCAACTTGATCAATCAAGTTATAAATAACTTGAGAGGATCTTTCTCCAAGTTTATTTGCACTACCTTAGTACCTTTTGATTTGGACACACATGACACATGCATATGTAGTACGACTGTTTAAAACGTTGATTGGTGTATATCAATAAACAACATTGAAGCACTTGTGTTTGAGTCAATTGATACAGGTTCAAGTCTTATCCTTGACATTTGCTTCAAATAGGTACCCACCTCCGCAAAACCCATGGGCACACTGGAGAGACTTTGTGGAATAAGAGCTCAGGGGTCCGAGTCTTGGCTCGTGCTCACTCCAGTTGGTGCCCCACTAGCCCAGGAGAGTTGCCGGAGCTATTCCTTGTGGGGTGGACAATGGCTGATGCCAAAAAGCACCCGGGGTCAGGGTGTTCCCGTCAATCTACACCTTTTTGTGGAATAAATGTGTGCAAATTAATTCGCATTTAGTAAACATTGTTTCTTCTATATTCAACATGATCCGATATCAAACTCTCGAACCAACAATGACACATTATCATAAATTTGAACGGTTTCCTTATCAAATTCAAGTAGTGTTACTAAACCCGGGTTGACCCGCCCACTTGAATAGGGAATCGGGAATCGAGAATCGGTTAGGTCTTCAAAAGCCGGTTTTGAAAAGAAATAGTTAAATCGCTGGTTAAACCACGAACCGTAGCTCGGCTGTGTCAAAATATAAACGGAATTTTAAAACATTGCTATCAAGAATATGTCTTAAGGATGTGCAACTCTCATCCAACTGTCATAAACAACTAAATCATATGTCAAATTTCAAAGAGGCAATCATTTTCCCTTTGCACTGATACCACTAAAATACGATGATGCAAGTATCCGTCTTAGCATCTTCATATTTTCAAGTTAACACAATCGCTCCAACACAAGAACCCGTAATGGAGAGAAATTATGTGCCAAAGGATCACACATTTTGTTGTTCTTAGTTCAAGATGATCCGTCAAAAACCTCTATTTTTCACAAAAGATGTTAATTAAGTAGCATCATGTGCATATTAAGGTTATAATTCACAATCTCACAAATTAACCTCATAAATCTCACCAACAAAAGCTACATATTTAAAGTGAGCGAGTCAGAATATGCAACTGGAAGGGGAAAAAAAATGTTGTCTTAGTGACATATGTAGTTATGTACAGAAGAGGTGTTAAAAAGGTTCATTTTCAAAAAAGAATTCTACCATCGGTGATGCGCGCGGGAAGGACAAAAGGGTTTCTGAAATCTGCAACTTTGTATCCTTATAGATTTCGCTGATAAATATCCTTAGCTTCTTTAGCCCAGGTGACCTCATCAAGATGAACTTCACAATATCCATTTCACACTTCGCGTTGCTTAAATAAGTAATCTGTAGTTCGCTCAGATGCTCCATCCAAATATCTGCATTATCTTCTAGTGAAAGGGACCATGGCCTCTCATCCCCACGCCAATCGTCTACAATCTACAAGTGTCAATATTGATATATTCAAGTATATTTGACTTAAGAATAACAAATAAATAGTAGGATACAAGAAAAATGTATGTTATAAACCTGCAGCTTAAGTATCTCTAAGTTCGGGGAGCTTCTGACAAAAAGAGCAATTATTAGTAACCCCGAATACGACTCGAAGAATATATCTTCTACACACAAGTATTTCAGGTGGACTAATGCAATTGGAACCTTCTCATGTATACTTCCCTGATTTCCCAAAAACTTGAACCATAGAAAAAAAAAAGAGATCAATATAAAGCAATGTTTCTTTTCTCCTAATTGGATTAATAATATACAAAGTGGATAAGATAACCTCAATGATCATACACGAAATAGTTAGACTTTCAATCACCATTAAAGACTCGAATAGGTTAGTAATAGTGGCACCATCGCTATCGTAGTCGTAACTTCTCTGCACAAACATACAATATATTCAGATAAGTTGTGCCATTCCCAAGAGGATTGATATTCTATTTTAGTAAAGGAATTACCAGTTCCACGGTCTTAAGCAATGGACAATTAGATATGAGATCTGTAAGTGTTTTTATAGAAATCCATGAGTTGCGCACATATAAGCAAGTCAGGCTACCAAGTCCAGTTGAAGTAGTAGTTAGTTTTTCCCTTTTTCTTGGTGACCGTGATGCCTTACATTTTCGTCCACGTTTTAGCCGAGTGAATGTTGGTTCATGGGTAAGGCGACAACAATTGAGATATAGGTCTGTCAACTGACTCATTGAAAAGAGAGATATAGGTAATGACCCATAACGCCCCCAACTATCCCTTCGAACAAAATCAATTGTTACTTTCTTGATGGTCTTTTTCCTTGACAAATGAGACATTATACAATCAATCTCCCTGATAATACCCCAGTCAGTTGTGCCAACGGAAAGGGTGAACTCGTGTATTGGACCCTCGTGCATTAACAGAGCTTGGCTTACACCACACAAAAGTTTACTCCTTTTCAAGTTTTCCGTATCCTCAATAACCACAATTTTAGTGATTTTGGTCCAATGATACCTCCATTCCTTAGAGAGGGTACTTGTCCTTACTACGTCATGATACGGTAAACGACATAAGATGGTTTCGATTATGCTTAGAGGAAGGTTGCTAATCCTATCCATCTGAGGATATTGATCCTGTTGGCTGTAAAGTTAGTCACGCACACAAAATAAGCCTAATACATAAAATTATAAGTCTATCATACACTTGGTATACATTTATGTCTCTATGTCTCAATTGTGTCATACACTTATTTTACATTTTCATTACTTTAGTTCACGTTTAACCTATAATTAACCTTGTAGGTGCATGTCCACTGACTAATTACGCAAACATAATAATCGTCTAAATAACTAGATACTTAATCCAAACATATGTTGTCATGTCAAGCCACGATCAAGTTAAAAGATTATTGCAAATAGAAAATCTACGCAGACGAAATAATCCACCACAAAACTAAACCACTAGCAATCAAACATTATGAATATAAAACTTCAATTAAATGCATAATAAAGTAAAGGTAACTTGGTGAAAAACACAAAAACGACTGTAAATATATAATCAATATCAACTTAAATAAATGCAAACCAGGTTAACAACTGTTGTAGAGTTGCTGTTTGTCCCACAACTCTAGCTTGAAATCCAGGAAAAACAGAAAACTAAACTTTTAATTTTTCAGTCGACTCTAATCTATCTGCCTTATATATCTTTTTAAAACCCTAAAAATAAATATATTTTCACCCGTCATTAATATGTGTGTCCACTGTCCAGCCCAACATGAAAGTTTAGTGGGCCCAATTCTTGCTCCAGTATACAAGATGAGAGTTTGTGTCAATAAAATTACTGTAGAAAGATTAGAAACTTTAGACAAATGTTTGATACACACTAAATATATTTGCCTGATATAGTCACTAAGAACTTATGTTATCCAGGATGTTATCCTATTTCTCAGCATTGTGAAACAAGATACGGGTTCCATATTCACACTACAAGAAAAAATGGTTTTAGTGACAAAGTGAATATGGTCACTATCAGTGTAAAATCGGTCACTAACACAGTTTAGTGACCAAAATCTTGGTGGTCACTTTTCGTCACAATAGCTCCGTCACTATTTTGATTAGAGACCAAATAATAAAATGCGTCACTAACTAATGACGATAAGAAAGTGGTCACTAAATTTGTGACGATATATACGGTCACTATGTTTGGTCACTAAACAGTGAAGGTGGTCACTGAATTGAACAAATAGTGACCAATAATGGTGGTCATTAAAATTGTCACTGTTTTGTTAAAGATAACGAGCCCGTTAACACACCGTTAACAACCAATAGTGACCATATGTGTGGTCACTTAGTATTAAACGAGTGTTGGAAAACCCGCGATGCAATGGATTGTAAGGACTTACTTTGCAACGACATTTAAACTTGAGGGTTGTTTTTGCCAAGTTGCGAAAGATTATTAATGTTAAAGGACTTACTTTGCAACGACACTTACACCTCGTGGGTTGTTTTTTTAAATTGGCAAAGTTTGCATTTAATGCAAACACTTTGCACAAAAGGGTCCCGACATTTAGTATATATACTAATATGGTTGTCACTCATTCAAATATATTTACAAAACAATCTACCAATTTAACAAAATGTGCGGCTATAATAAAATCGAAAATCTACAAATTTGCAACAACATCCAAAATATTAATCGTAATTGCATTACATTATATTCTTTGTAACATAACGTTATTTGTATCCTACTAATCAAAAACAAAATAAACATAAAAGAAAAACGTAGCGTGGCAATTGTTTAACATTGTGTTCTTTTAGCACAAAAAAGGATGTCTCAAATCACATCCACGCTTTATGAAGATCACTCCATCCAACTCGGCCTTCGTCACCTGCAAAATGCAAAAACTTTGAATCGACTACACAATCATTTCTTTTAATCATAAATGTGGAGGTATCAAAATTTTGGGAAATGACAAAGTGAAGCCAAAATCCACAGTCCTACACAACATATGTTTAACGTCCTAAAGTATAAGCAAGATAGAATATTGGTTTCGGTAGCCGATTATAAGCTACATAAATGAATCTAGTTCTATCTAAATTATACAATAATGACTGAACTTGTTGCATAGTTGCGAAAAGTGAACATGGTGTTATAGGCCACATACATACCTTATGGATATAAAGACTTTTGAGTAGTAACCATTATCATACTTTGACCAAATGCTGCTCTTCATATCTTATCAAGCTTTTCGACTTTGATCACGGATTAGCCTTTGCTATGGCATCGCGACCGGCGATTCGGTAATCAAAAGGGCGATCGTGTTTGTCGAAGTAGCGGTGAGCGGAGCGCGAAAAAGATCGCCACACTTACAGGTTGAAGCGGTTAAACCAACCCGCTTGCGACAAGTGAAGCATCTACTTGGTCCCACTTTCGGCTTTGGCTCGGTGACTTGGCTCGAGGACGAGTCATCAGCCCGTGCTTGCACTGGAACCACATTCAACTCCACTGGAAGTCTCAAGTAATTAGCACTGAAATAACCCAACATTACCAATCATCTATTTAAGACTTGGTTTAACAAACATCGAGAAACACAGAAACCATGTAATGTAGGGCAGTGAAAAAAAGAAAATATAAGATCAGAAATTGGAGTATAAATTTCCATATCACTTTAAGTGTCCCATCAATTAAACATTACAAAGTTTACCGATTGAATGCCATGTTTAACAAATAAACTGACCCTAAAACTACACTGAGAAAAGGCAGCAAACTTTGCTCCACGTACCCCAAATAGAAGGACAACTCAAACATATTATAATCCAAGCGATACATAAATAATTATTCTTATTTATCATAGTTTACAAGCCTGTTGTGTGATGGTTTGATCTCATAAACTCAGCAACCAACTTTAGCTGTCAAGCTCTCTCTTAATTTGTGGTCCTATGACATAGATACTTAACATGAACTAAAAAATAGGAGTAATATAAGAAAAATGACGAAATAGACGAAATGATAAAAACATGTTAACAAAAATGACAATTTTGTCTAAAGAATTTCACAGGGGGTAATTCACATGATCACATCAACAGGCATTAAGAAATCGAACACATTATCTGTTTCACTTAGAGTTACGGGCTTCAGACTCTGGCATATAGTCTTATATTGCTACTTGAGACTTTGGGTGGCTTTCAGTATGAAGTATACATTTGTTAGTTAAGAAATTTGTCAATACGATTATGCTCACAATAAGTGAAAGAGTTACATACTTTTCAGCATGTGACCGACACAGTTGCAATGAGAATGAGTGAAAGGTGCTGATCATGAGTTCCTTTGCTGCTGCCTTCCCAGCCACTGCTCCAATCCGCTATACACCCAAAATGACCAAACTAAAAGAAAAAAGAGTAGAGGGGCTAATGAAATATACTCACTCTTGCCACAGTTTAGGATCAAGTGTCCATCCTTCCATAGTAGTAAGAAGAAATGACCAAGCAGATACGACTGCTGTTATTATTGCTGGTGATGGCTTAGTGGCAACAACCTGAGATTTATACATCTTTAGTCAACATATCCTAGACTTTAGGAACGATTGATTGATAATAACAAATATGAAGAGACACATACATTTGGACCAAGTTTCGGGTGAACCACTTGCCACATAAGTTGCATACATTTTTCAGTTTCTTCGGGTTCATTTCCACCAACAAAAGCAATCACAGCCAACCCCTCCAATAACTACAGATTAGTGCAAGCCAAAATAAGATGAAATTAAAAATTAAATTGCAAGCATAAATAAATTACACTAGTGGATGTATATATACCGATTATAGCTTTTTTGCTTCAGAACGAGATCTCAGAGCTTCTGAGATGGGAGTGACCGAATCTTCCAATATTTCTGCTGCTTTCTCACCCAAGCCAGCAGTTAGAGCCAGTAATCCTATACAGATACAACACCGTTTAGAGACCTAGCTCAACTATTAAATATTAATTACATAGAAACGAATAACTAAGTTACATACCAATGACATGCGATGCTAGAGCTATCTCTTTTGAAGACCCCTTCTTTACAGAATTCAGACATTGATGCAGCAATGTTGCATATCTATGGTGACAAATAGATATCGTCAACACAAGTTTAGTTTCAACAAGATACTAATAAAGCTCAACATATGAAAACAGAGAAACACTTACTTCTTTTCAACAAGATACTAAATATCCCTAACTAGAGGTTCACAATTATGTTTTTTGAAATAGCACTAATCAATCAATATAAGATATAACAACCAATTCATCCTTGAATATAGCAACTAAACAACCGCATACACGAATTTAAGGAACAGAACAACTACCTTTTTTCATACAAAGCATCTAAACTCTGTTCCAACACACTTTCCTTATTAAGCTGGGGCTCCTCAGCTGGAGACCCCATCATTCCAACAAAATTAGACCGAACTGTTGACGATGATGAACACACGCTATCCGTGTCATCACTATCCAGCATTGCAGCATTCTTACGCTGCGAATTACCTACAAAACCAAACACACCAAAAATCAAAACTCCAACTTAAAGGGTGTTTAGTATTTCCTATTAGCCTAAACTCTTACTAAATGCATATTTTGGTGATTAAAAACAATGTTTGGTACCTGTATTACTTTAGTTATGCATGCATAACTAATCACTTAACTACAATATCATAAAGTAACCTCAGAATCAATTAAAATCATTAATTTCCTAGTAGCAATCAACAAGAAGTACTTACGTTGTTTACCCATTGTGACCAACACCGTTACAAAGAAAAGCAAACTTTATTAAAATGTGAAGAGTGTAGTGATAGAATCAAGGAATAGCAAGCAGTTACTTTTAAAAAGTAATTGTTCAGTATTACTGTAACAGATAAGCAAGCTCTTTTCTAGACTCGGAAACATGAAAACACTAGGAAGTGCTGACAAAACCCGCATCAAGGGAGTGAACTTGATTTCTGATCAGAATGGTTTGCGCAGCTGGCCAGTCCCACATATGTTGTCTTCTCTACCGTGTTGGTTCAATGACTTGGAGAACTTTAGACCATAATTATTTGCTATGGCATGGGGACTTAAGTATGAAGAATCTATAATGGATAATTGTTGCACATATTTATGTTTTAAAGTATGAATACGATGATTAGTGTTCAGAGTTAAGAATTATAAAGGTCTCCAATGGTTTATAATGACACGATCTGCTAAGCTAGCATTGGTGAATAAAGTTGTTTGTTGCAACTTTTATGATAGATGAGGTGTTTTGATGGCAAATGCCAAATAAGAAGATTGTCGATCATGCTTAGTTTTCGTACCATACGTCTTTCCCAGTCTCATTCAATATAATTTAGTTTTGTAGATCTTGATATCAACATCTTCGGTCTTCTAATTAGTGCACAATCGATGATCCATCAAAAACTTCTCTTATTAAGTAGAAACGTAGCAACTTTATTATAACTTATAAGTAGCATCATCTGCATATTAAGATCACATCATTCACAATCTCACAAACTAGCCTACTAATATCACCCGCAATCTGCACGAAAGCTTCATATTTGGCACGCAATATGCAAGTTTTGTGACTTAAACAAGAATGTTTGGTATTAACTTAATTGACTATGAAAAAATTTTGAATCCAGAAAGTTGTATAAAAGTCGTTTGTTTGTGACTTAATACAGAAAGATGACTTAATATATAAAGTGATAAAACTGAGGGTGTCTGTATTAAGTCATCTGTTATTTAAACATGACTTAATACAAAATTTAAACAAACAAGCCCTTACTATCTTGTCAAAATTTGTAGTGCTAAGAGGTGTTAAAAGGGTTCATTTTCAACAATGAATTCTACCCCTGGTGATGCACTTAGGGCGGATAAGAGGGTTTCTGAAATATGCGTTTGGTCAACCTTATACCACTCTGCGATGTTTATCCTTAACTTCTTTAGAACAGGTGAGCTAATCAAGATAAGCTTCAAAATATTCAATTCAGTCTTCGTGCCTCTTAAGTTAGTAATCTCCAATTCCCTCATATGCTCCAGCTGAATATCAGAATAAAGTTCTATTAAACGGGAGCATGGAACCTCTTCGTCAGGGAATTCATCCATAATCTACAATAAGTATCAATATGTATCATTAAGTGTACTTGGAAAAAGAATAAAAAACAAAAAGGATAGGAGATAGGCTTATATGGCTATTTATGTTCAGCGTAAGTTTCTCCAGGTTCGGGGAGCTTTTGATGAAAAGAGCAATTATTTGTAACCCATACACATCCAATGGCATGTCTCCTATACACAAGCTTTTGAAGTGGACTAATGTTACTATTATTAGCATCAAATAACAACATATTATTAGCATCATTTATCCTATGTATATTGCTTGTTTTGTATTATTTTATACGAGAATTCATACTTAATCGCTTACTTTTGTAAATCTCACTTATGAACAAGCATTTGGTGAGAGTAACTATTATGGACGTAAATTGGAGCAAAATGAATCAAGTTAGAAAAGTCTACTGAACTGAGGAAGGATATGCCGAATCATTCTTAACTTATACGCCGTATAACATGACTTGTACGAATATGAAGACCATTGCCTGACTTTGAAGAATACGACGTATAGATTTATCTCATACGCCGTATATGAAACTTTGGTCACTGTGAAGATCTGACTTGTTTTACTCCAGATACGCCGCATGACATCCTGAATATGCGTCGTATCAATCTCAAAGACTTCACCAAAATCCAAGATATAGAAGACCTGATACGCCGTATGAGCTTATGTGATGCGCCGTAATCAAGAAGGTGGTGTACGACTATTCTGGAATATTGTAATCTTGGACCCCACACGAAGCTATTATGATACATCGTATCATACTAATATGATACGCCGTATCAACCGTATTTGAAGAATATGCCATACACGAGCCTTAGCCAAGAAGTAAAGAAAAGAAACGAAGCCAAAAGAAAAAGGGTGAAGGCTTAGAATACGTAAGAAACTTTCTCAAATATACCGAAGTACGTAACATACAAATTTTATTATTTTTGTACGTAAATAACTTTCAAATTTTGTTCAATGTGCGTAATATTGACGGTACCAAGTTTTAAAGTTACAACATTGGTCCACATCGTTTGCATTCACTTTCACCGTTAGTCATTTGACATTTTTCACTTAAAAATTACGATACGGTCCTTGTAGTTTCTTTGACTTTCACCATTAGTCCTTTGTCTTTCATCTTTTTATACACGTTTTATATACGTTTTTATACGTTTTTTATATACGTTTTATATCGTTTTTATATCGTTTTTACATGTTTTATACACGTTTTAAAACGTTTTTATATCGTTTTTACATGTTTTTATACGTTTTTACACGTTTTTATATCGTTTTTACATGTTTTATACACAATTTCATACGCGGTTTTATATACGTTTTACATGTTTTTATACACGTTTTTATATCGTTTTTACACGTATATAAAGCGTATATAAAACAGTTTTTACGTTTTTATATCGTTTTTACGTGTATAAAACATGTGTAAAATGTATAAAACATGTGTAAAAACGATATAAAAACATGTGTAAAACGTATAAAAACATGTGTTAAAATGTATATAAAACGTTTTTACGCGTTTTATATCGTTTTTACGATTTTACGCGGTTTTATACACATAAAAGCGATATAAAAAAGCAGTAAAAAACGCGTTTTATATCGTTTTTACACATGTTTTTATACATGTTTTATATCGTTTTTACATGTTTTTATACGTTTTTACATGTTTTATACATGTAAAAACGTATATAAAACATGTAAATCGTTTTATATCGTTTTTACATGTATATAAAACCGTGCGTAAAATCGTGTATAAAAACATGTAAAAAACGTATATAAAAACGTGTGCAAATAACGTGTATAAAAACATGTAAAAAACGTATATAAAAAATGTATATAAAAACGTGTGTAAAAAACGTTTAAATAAAACCGTGCGTAAAATCGTGTATAAAAACATGTAAAAAACGTATATAAAACCGTGTGTAAAAAACATGTATAAAAACATGTAAAAAACGTATATAAAAAACGTATATAAAAACGTATATAAAAAACGTGTATAAAAAAAGTGTATAAAAACATGTAAAAACGGTACATAAAACCGTGTATAAAAAGTGTATAAAAAATGTACATAAAACCGTGTATAAAAATGTGTAAAAAATGTGTATAATGTGTAAAAAATGTGTATAAAAAGTGTATAAAAACGTACATAAAAACGTGTATAAAAACATATACAAAAACATGTAAACAACGTGTATAAAAATGTGTAAAAAAATGTATATAAAAACGTGTGTAAAAAACGTGTATAAAAATATGTAAAAATGTGTATAAAAAGCGCGTAAAAAGCGTATATAAAAAGATGAAAGACAAAGGACTATTGGTGAAAGTCAAAGCAAACTACAAGGACCGTTCTTGTAATTTTTAAGTAAAAATGTCAAATGACTAACGGTGAAAGTGAATGCAAGCACGAGGGACCAATGTTGTAACTTTAAAACTTAGTAACCTCGTCAATATTACGTACATTGAACAAAATTTGAAAGTTATTTACGTACAAAAATAATAAAATTTGTATGTTACGTACTTCGGTATATTTGAGAAAGTTTGTTACGTATTCTCAGCCTTCACCCAAAGAAAAAATCAAGATTATATGACAACACTTAAAGATGCTTTCGTATTTTGGCCTTAAAATCTTCATCCGGACTTCGTTTTAGTCCGTTCAAGCGGCCACGGAAAGAGAAAAGGGATATTTAAAACATTGCTATCAAAAGCCGATTTTGAAACAAAAAATAGATAAATCGTTGGTTAAATCGCGAACCCGTAGCTCGGATTGGTCAAAAGATAAACGGAGTTTTAAAACATTGCTATCAAGAATATGTCTTAAGGATGTGCAACACTCATCCAACTATGTCATAAACAACCAAATCATATGTCAAATTACAAAGGGGCAACCATTTCCCATATGCACTAACACCACCAAAATAACAAGATGAAAGTATATGTCTTTGCATCTTCATATTTTCAAGTTAACGCAATCGCTCCAACACAAGAACCCTCTAATGGATAGAAAGTAAGGGCCAAATGACCACATTAAGGTTTTCTTAATTCAAGGTGATCCATCAAGGAAATCTATTTTTCAGGAAAGATGTAGCAACTCTATTTATACGACAATATAAAAGGTGAATATCCTATTACTAACCTAAAATTAAGCATTACACACCTAAACATTTCCCATATAAAACACTCCCAAAATGCGAACCTAATTCCAGACCAAAAAAATAAGTAACCGAATGGAATTAATTGCAACAGTTTGGTTAATAGAATTAATTGCAACAATTTGGTTAATAAAATTAATTCCAAAAGTTTGATTGATTACTTTGTTTACCAATAGTATCATCAAAAATATTATTACATTGTTACTTCAAAAAATGAAAAGATTATTAGATTGTATGTTACGAACAAATTAACGCACCGGATAATTTATTTCGTTACTTTTGTAATTTGTGGAGTTCATCATCAGACTCGGAAATTTTAATGATTTATTTAGGGAGATAATGATTCTGATCCCGTCTATATCATGTTTTATGACTTTGGGTTGGTTTTAACTTGACTACTTGATTTGATCTTGCTTGGTTAGACAGTGATCAGTACTAATTATAACACCCTGAAACCGGGCCTAAGCCTTTTATTACAAGAATACAATTTAACTAAGTTGACAACGACTTTTACAAGTTTTAAAGAGTCACGGGATTGGTTGGTCAAACCCAGTAGTCAAACTATAAGTATTAAACATTATGTAAATGGTTATAGAAAATATGACATGTCATAAATACAAGAGAAATGTACTTAAGGGACCTAAGTTGCCAATTGCTTTATTATAAATTTGTTATAAAAGTGTAGTGTGGCCAAATTATGAAGAATAGGACTTGAGGGACCACTTATGTCATTCGGGAAAAGTTGCCCTCTACATATTTCTGGATAACTCTATCAACTTCATTCATTTTACAGAAATAAAATGTGTAAGAGTGTGTGTGTCGAGTAAGAGAAATGGAGGGAAAAATATGGGTTGGTCTTGTAGGGCAATTGGTGATGAATTAAGGGTGTTTACCCTAATGTGAAGTCATAGAGAGGATCCTTGCAAGGTGAGTAATCCTTAATTGTGTTAAATTGATAAGGTTAGGGTTTATGAACTGGGGGAATTGGGTAAATGATGTTTATAAGCTAAATTAAAGATGTTATGATGATTATGGGTTAAGTTTTATTAAGTTAGTAATTTATGGATTGATCATACCGAGCTCAATGTCGATGTTGTACCCCCGTGAGTCTGGGTCGTTTAATGGTTTATAAACGTGTCTTCATGTGTCAAGTGTCTGTTATAGTTGGTCTTAAAGGGGTGTTTGGGATAATGTGTAATTATACCCATTTTGGGTTGTAAATTGGTTAATGAGTATGAATATGATATTTTTAAATGTACTAATTGTTTTTGAAAGTTTTTATGTGTTGTTAAAGTGGTATAAGTCATTTTCTATAAAATGGGTCAAAATATGAAAGTGTGCAGAAAATGGGTCCATTTTATATGCAAATGGGTCTATTTTAGGGTGCAGAGAAAATGGGACTACTTTAGACTATAAATGGGTCTGGGTTAGACCAATACTAACCTTTAAAGGATTCTGCGAAAATGGGTCCATTTTAGAGGTAAATGAGTCAATTTTAGAGTACTCGAAAATGGGTCCAAAATAGATGTAAATGGGTCTATTTCAAGGTGCAGAGGAAATGAGTCTTTTCAGAGTATAAAAGGGTCTATTTTAGACTAATACCATCAAGTGTAAAAAAAAAAAAAAAAAATCGAGTCGGGAAAGGGGCGTAACAACTTGGTATCAGAGCTTCGGTTTAAGTGAATTAGATTTCCACTTTAGGTTGCCTAGACTTAAACCACTATTAGATGCGTTGAATGTAAGAGAAGTTAAAGTGGGAAATTAAATGTTTAAGTTTTGAATCAGATCATGTGATAGTTTACATGAACCTAAGTTGATAATGATAAATGCGTGCTATAGCATTAATCTTTATGTGATATAAGTCCGTAGAGGACTTGAGGTATCTAAATGATTAGATTGTCGTACACCTTGGTTAGTATTGATGATCGTATTATGATTATATGAATGTGTGTTGGAATAACGGTATGGAATGTGATTAGAAATGATAAGTGGTATTAGAGATGGGCTAATAGTGACTTAAAGTATTTGATGCTTGAAGTGTGAAATGTAGTAATGATAAGTGTGCTAAATTATAATGTGTGAAGGTAAAATGAGAATTGCCACACTAATTATTAAACATCTATTAATACGAAAAGTAAAGAATGAGATTAAAGAAACGATGACAAGTAATGATGAGATGAAAGTGGTATAGCTGATGTGCTAAAAACTAAAAGAGATGAGTTAAGAATGCAAGGGTATGTTGCCTAACTAAACACGAAGAGATCGTGTTAATGTATGAAGTGTATATAAAGGATAAATGTATTTTTTTGGGTAAAGGATAAATGTAAGTTAATGAAGGTGTTATTGAACTAACCTATGTAAGGTTAGATGTAGAAAATAATTGAATAACCTAAAAGAGGTAATAGTAAAGATGTGGAAATGGTTAGCGCACGTTAAAGAATGTAAGCTGTGATGAGAAATGTTAACACATATTACATGTGTAAGTATGATAAACAAGCTTCTTATGTTTTATGATGCTTGCTTTAGCTAAATAGCATGAATGGAATAATGTATGCGTTAAAATATTAATGGCTTGGATCCAATGTGAAAGGTTAAAGATGGCTATCATGTAACCAATGAGTTAATGATGACTAATGATGGTATCCTTCAGGATGGCCGAGCTAATGATGTTAATGATGGTATCCTTCGGGATGGCCGAGCTAATGATGTTAATGATGGTATCCTTCGGGATGACCAAATTAATGATCTTAACGATGGTATCCTTCGGGATGACCAAGTTAATGATGTTAATGATGGTATCCTTCGGGATGACCAAATTAATGATCTTAACGATGGTATCTTTCGGGATGACCAAGTTAATGATGTTAATGATGGTATCCTTCGGGATGGCCAAGTTAATGATGTTAATGGTGGTATCCTTCGGGATGACCAAAATAATGATGTTAATGATGGTATCCTTCGGGATGACCAAGTTAATGATGTTAATGATGGTACCCTTCGGGATGACCAAATTAATGATCTTAACGATGGTATCCTTCGGGATGACCAAGCTTGAAATGATAAGGTAAGATGGATCCAAGCTAGAAAAGAGAAAAGTTAAAAGTGAAATATTTATTTTACAAACAATGAATGTGAAATGAGAAAGAGAAACAGAAGTTAAAATCTGTAACGAATAGGTGTGAATGTTATGTCGAAAGTGTATAAGTAGGACGATTTATGATTTCCTAAGTTAAATGGATTGGGACGCCTTTTCATTTAATTAAAGAAAATTATGAATCGCCGAACCATGAGTTTATGTTTCTTGATTTACATCGATTGGGACGCCTTTCAATGTAAATAAGGAAGTATAAATTAGTGGGCTTATGTATTCCCGACATGGCATGAATAAATAAGAAGACTAGAAAATGGGGGCCTAGTAGTAGTTAGAAGTCGCAAGAACTAAGATAAGTGGAAATAAAATTAGAATGAGACTTTTATTGAGATGTTATGTAAAACTTCATATTGAGATGTTTGTAGTAGAACTTGAAAAGATTAAGAATTTGTAATGATGTTATAATGTACCTTGAGGAGTGGTACAAAATGCGAGTAATGATAGTAATAGATGCTAACCTTTACTGGCACCCTTATGTGTAAAAAGTCAAAGTATTGAAATTTCCTATGAGACTTGTAGTTCTTGACGAGGAAATTAAAGAAAGAATTTGAGGAAACAAGGCATTATAGTAAAAATGTTAATGAAATGATGGAATAACCAGAGTAAATGTGAAAGTATTAGTTAATTTTGACCTGTGAAAGTCAAATTAGCTTAGGATTCCCTAAGTGACTAGTAAAACTTAGCGAAAATCCTTAAAATAAAGTGGAGAAGGTAATATGTTAAAGCAAAAATATTCAAAGGGTAATAACATAACTATGGTAAAGATGGGAATGATAAGTCGTATTGGTCATTATTTGACTTATATAAAGTCAAAATGGTGCAAATTTTCTCAAGTGACATATAGTCCTTGATTAAAGAGTTGGAAATAAGCAAGTAACAATGCAATATAATAATGGAGTTGGTCAAATAACACGTTAATCATATTAAATGTACCTCGAATGACATAATGACCTTAGTAAGAGTCGTACGTGCTTAGAAAGTTAAATGAGAAGTAAAATAGATTAAGAAATTTTGGAATGTGACGCTTAGTGTTGCTAAATCACTTAGATCTTTTCAATGGAATGTTGGAATGAATGTGTGCTTAATGCTAAGAATGGGGGTAAGAAATGATCAAGTCAAGGTTAGTTTAAACGAGAGATTTCGGGGACGAAATCTTAATAAGGGGGTAGAATTGTAACACCCTGAAACCGGGCCTAAGCCTTTTATTACAAGAATACAGTTTAACTAAGTTGACAACGACTTTTACAAGTTTTAAGGAGTCACGGGATTGGTTGGTCAAACCCAGTAGTCAAACTATAAGTATTAAACATTATGTAAATGGTTATAGGAAATATGACATGTCATAAATACAAGAGAAATGTACTTAAGGGACCTAAGTTGCCAATTGCTTTATTATAAATTTGTTATAAAAGTGTAGTTTGGCCAAATTATGAAGAATGGGACTTGAGGGACCACTTATGTGATTCGGGCAAAGTTGCCCTCTACATATTTCTGGATAACTCTATCAACTTCATTCATTTTACAGAAATAAAATGTGTAAGAGTGTGTGTGTCGAGTAAGAGAAATGGAGGGAAAATATGGGTTGGTCGTGTAGGCCAATTGGTGATGAATTAAGGGTGTTTACCCTAATGTGAGGTCATAGAGAGGATCCTTGCAAGGTGAGTAATCCTTATTTGTGTTAAATTGATGATTCGAAGGTTAGGGTTTATGAACCCTAATTGGGGGAATTGGGTAAATGATGTTTATAAGCTAAATTAAAGATGTTATGATGATTATGGGTTAAGTTTTATTAAGTTAGTAATTTATGGATTGATCATCATATAATCAAGATATATGATGATTAGAGGTGTGTAAGAAATGGGATATGGTTATATTAACCATTGTCACAATTATTTAATTATGATTATTAAGTGTTATGATAATTGACCTAGGATGTGAAGAAGAGGATAATGATGGTATTGATGATGATAATTCTAATTGATATCACTATCTTGGAATCAAGGTAAGTAAACCGATTATCATGTGATGTTGTAATGATTTTATACATTACGTGTTATGTGACTTGTTATGTTAAGGTATTTAAGTGATTGAATGTATGTGCTTATGTGTATGTGTGTTTGAGACTAATTTGGTATAGCGAGACATGAAAGTTATCAAGGATGGATTAGGCTAAGATGTGTTGATGAAATAACCTATAAGGATTATTGGTGCATTAAGTAAGTTAAGGTATGTGTTAATGTTTAATGATTGTAATGGCTTAATGAGTGATGATGCGTTATGTATGAATGATTATAATATTATGTTATGATCGTTTTACTTACTAAGCCTTGCGCTTACGGTTTAAGATGTTAATGTTTTGTAGGTTTAAAAGTGAAGGAGAGGAAATGCTTGGAACTAAGGGTTAAGGTTGGATTATGCGAAAGTTTAGAAGATTGATAAGAAAGTAAGAGCTAGGTAGTATACCGAGCTCAATGTCGATGTTGTACCCCCGTGAGTCTGGGTCGTTTAATGGTTTATAAACGTGTCTTCATGTGTCAATTGTATGTTATAGTTGGTCTTAAAGGGGTGTTTGGGATAATGTGTAATTATACCAATTTTGGGTTGTAAACGGGTTAATGATTATGAATATGATATTTTTAAATGTACTAATTGTTTTTTAAAGTTTTTATGTGTTGTTAAAGTGGTATAAGTCGTTTTCTATAAAATGGGTCAAAATATGAAAGTGTGCAGAAAATGGGTCCATTTGAGATGCAAATGGGTCTATTTTAGGGTGCAGTGAAAATGGGACTAATTTAGACTATAAATAGGTCTGGGTTAGACCAATACTAACCTTTAAAGGATTACTGCTGAAAATGGGTCCATTTTAGAGGTAAATGAGTCAATTTTAGTCTTTCTCGGAAAATAGGTCCAAAATAGATGTAAATGGGTCTATTTCAAGGTCCATGAAATGAGTCTTTTCGAGTATAAAGGGTCTATTTTAGACTAAGACCATGAAGTGTAAAAAAAATAATAATAAAAAAAAAAAAAAAAAAAAAAGTCGGAAAGGTGCGTAACACTAATCGGTTATTGGTTTGTTTAAGTTATATTAGTTAGTACCATTTAAAACTACACCCTATCATTAATTCAATCTTAACTGCTTATACAACTGAAAACCGTGGCAACAAAAAAAAACTTGAAAAGATTCTGCTGAGAAAATATAATCACACGGTATCCATGCATAAAACGAAAGTACATGGCTAGTTATAACTTAAGTAGCATCATGTGCATATTAAGGTTGCATCGTTCACAATCTCACATATTAACAAAATAATCTCACCGCAATATGCATGATTGCATGAAAGCTATGTACTAAAGGTGAAGGAATCAGAATTTGCAAGTTTAACGACATAAACAATAAAAGGGTGTCTTGGTGACATTTGTAGTAAACTATTGATGTATTGAAGAGACGTTAAAAAGTTTCATTTTCAACAATAATGAATTCTACCACCAGTGATGCACGTGGGGAGGATAAGAGGGTTTTTGAAATCTGCAACTCTTTATCCTTATACTTTTCGCTGATGAATATCCTTAGCTTCTTTAGGACAGGTGACCTCATCAAGATGAGCTTCACAATGTTCAATTCACTCTTCACGTCGCTTAAAAAAGTTATCTCTAATTCGCTCAGATGCTCGAGCCAAATATCTGCATAATTTTCTAGAAAACGGGGGTATGGCATCTCATACCCACACCAGTCGTCTACGATCTACAATAAGTGTCAATATTTATATATTCAAGTATATTTGACTTAAGAATAACAAATAAATAGTAGGATACAAGAAAAAATTATGTTATAAACCTGCAACTTAAGTATCTCTAAGTTCGGGGAGCTTCTGACAAAAAGAGCAATCACTCGTAACCCCGAATACCAGTTGAAGAATATATTTTCTATACACAAGTATTTCAGGTTGACTAATGCAATTGGAACCTTCTCATGTATCCCTCCCAGATTTCCGTTTCGAGCGAAAAACTTGAACCATAGAAAAAAGAAGAGATTAATGTAAAGCAATGTTTCTTTTCTCCTAATTGAATCAATAATATAAAAATTAAAAAGGATAAGATAACCTCAATGATCCCACGCGATATAGTTAGACTTTCAATCACCATTAAAGACTCGAATAGGTTAGTAATAGTGGCACCACCGATATTGTAGTACTCGGAACTTTTCTGCACAAACATACAATATGTTTAGATAAGTTGTGCCATTCCCAAGAGGATTGATATTCTATTTTAGTAAAGGAATTACCAGTTCCACGGTCTTAAGCAATGGACAAGTAGATAGGAGAAGTACAAGAGTTTTTATAGAAATCTTTGAGTTTTCCACATATAAGCTAGTCAGGCTAGTCAGGCACAGGCTACCAAATCCACTGGAAGTTATATTTTGTTTTTTCTTATTTTTAGGTTCCCATGATTCCTGACATTTTCGTCTACGTTTTAACCCGTTGAATCTTGTTTCATGTGTAAAGTTACAGGAATTGAGATATAGGTCTGTTAACTGACTCATTGAGAAGAGAGATATAGGTAACGACTTATATTTCCTCTCACCAGACCCGCTAACAAAGTCGATTGACAACTTCTTGACAGTCTTTTTACTTGACAAATGAGATATTATACGGTGGATCACCGTGGCAAAACGCCATCCACATGTAGCAACAGAAAGGGTGACCTCCTGTATTGGACCCTCGTGCATTAACAGAGCTTGGCCTATCCTACTCAAAACTTTACTCCTTTTCAATGTTTGCGTATTCTCAATAACCACAATTTTAGTAATTTTGGTCCAATGATACCTCCATTCCTTACAGAGGGTACTTGTCCTTACTACCTCATGATACGGTAAAAGACATAAGATGGTATCGATTATGCTTGGAGGAAGGTTGCTAATCCTATCCATCTGAGGATATTGATCCTGTTGGCTGCAAAGTTAGTCACAAACACAAAATAAGCCTAATACCTAAGAGTATAAATCTATATCAGTTTGCACACACAATCTATAACATAAGCATGCAAAATAAGCCTAATACATAAGAGTAAATAACTAGATACTTGATCCAAACATATGTTTTCATGTTAAGCCATGATCAGGTTAAAAGATTATTGCAAACAGAAATTCTATGCATACGAAATAATCCACCACAAAATTAAACCACTAGCAATCAAACATTATGAATATAAAACTTCAATTAAATGAATAAACAGTAAATATTTAATCAATATCAACTTAAATAAATGCAAACCTGATTAACAACTGTTGTAGAGTTACTGTTTGTCCCACAACTCTAGCTTGAAATCCATAAAAAACAGAAAACTAAGCTTTTAATTATTCAGTCGACTCTAAATGCAAACCTGATTAACAACTGTTGGAGTGATGTGGAGGTGATGTGGCACACGTGGGGCCCAAGTGAAGAGAAGTGGTGATGTTGTGATACCCCTTGCTCTTATATATCTTTTTAAAACCCTAAAAATAAATATATTTTCACCTGTCATTAATGTGTGTGTCCACTGTCCAGCCCAACATGAAAGTTTAGTGGGCCCAATTCTTGCTCCAGTATACAAGATGAGAGTTTGTGTCAATAAAATTACTGTATAAACATTAGAAACTTTAGACAAATGTTTGATACACACTAAATTATATTTGCCTGATATAGTCACTAAGAACTTATGTTATCCTATTTCTCAGCATTGTGAAACAAGATACAGGTTCCAGATTCAGAATGGGTTGCGCAGCTGGCCAGTCCCATATATGTTGTCTTCTCTTCCGTGTTGGTTCAATGACTTGGAGAACTTTAGACCATAATTTGCTATGGCATGGGGCCTTAAGTATGAAGAATCTATAATGGATAATTGTTGCACATATTTATGTTTTAAAGTATGAATCGATGATTAGTGTTCAGAGTTAAGAATTATAAAGGTCTCCAATGGTTTATAATGACACGATCTGCTAAGCTAGCATTGGAATAAAGTTGTTTGTCGCAACTTTTATGATAGATGAGGTGTTTTGATGGCAAATGCCAAAATGTTGTCCCAACTCTAGATCAATAATATGTAGATTGCAAATGTAAAGTATGTGTCTTATTGAATAAGTAAAATTGTCTATTAACTTAGGCGGATAAAAGGTGATTCGGTACATATGTATATATACTAATCTAATCGGTATGTCTAACCGATGCAATAATATGGTTATGTCTAACCGTTTTCCTAACCGCCATTTGATAACCGTTTTTCGGTTATAATGTTTCTATTTGACGTGTTTGGTCCTTCGTCTAATAATAGTTACATAAGAAGCATAAAGATAAAGATTATTGGTTCACATTCTCCTCCTTAATCTTGATCGTTGCTTCGTCCTAAATCTTGAACTCCGAGCATTTGTCGCATAGTCACGAACTTCAATCTTGGTAGAGCCTTTGTTAGAATATCGCTCTTTGTAGTTCTCCGTGACATGTTCCACATTGATGTGCCCATTCTCTACGCATTCTCGAATGAAATGGTAGCGAATATCGATGTGCTTGCTTCTTCCATGAAAAGCGGGTTCTTCACAAGTGCTATTCTTTGAAATGTTATCGACCTTGACGTTATCCTTTTCTTCCCATCCGGTTAGTTCACTAAGCAATCGCTTTAGCCATAAGGCTTGACATCTTCTTTGCGATAGCCGCCATGAATTCGATTCACATGATGATAGCGCCCTTTGTTGGTTGCTTCGAGTACACCGGTGTCGGTGACTCTCCGAAATAAAATCGATCGGTGGTTCCTTTTCCTTGATCGGTGTTGACTCCATAACTCATCGTCGTAACTTTGTAATCTTGCGGCCGCCTTCTTGCTTGTATATAATGCCATGCTCCTTTGTTCCTTTGATATATCGGATTACTTGCTTTACCGCCTTGGTGATGATCCTTGGTCTTGCATGAATCTCTTGAGTAGTCCGACGTGTAACTAAGATCCGGTCTTGTATGCGATAAGTACACGAGACTTCCTATTAAGCTTACGTAGTAAGTTGCGTCAAGCGAGTTTCCTTCTTCCGCCTTGACCAACTTAGTACCGGTATCCATAGGTATTTTCGTGTCATTCTTTATACGCCATACTTGTTTCCTTCAAGATCTTGTTAATATAACTGTTTGCTTGATTGTAATCTCTCCTCACATGCGTGTGACTTCTATCCCAAGATAATAAGCTAACAATCCTAAGTCGCTCATTTCAAATATTTCCTTCATCAGGGATTTGAATTCTTGATTTCTTTCTTTGGAGTGCACATGATTATCGGATCATCCACGTAGACTCAACTATAAGTGTAGAATTCTTGTTCCGCTTCGTATAAAGCGCTTGTTCGAGATTACATTTCTTAAATTCTAAGGACTTTAACGTTTGATCAAGCTTCACATTCCAAGCTCTCGGTGCTTGCCTTAAGCCATATAAAGCTTTAGTAAGCTTATATACTTTTTCTGTATTTCCTTGTTGTATAAATCCTTCAGGTTGTGTAACGTAGACTTCTTCCTTTAAATCTCCATGTAAAAATGCTGATTTTACATCTAAGTGATGTACTTGCCATCCATGATATGCCGCTAATGCTAATATCAACCGAACTGTCTCTATCCGAGCAACCGGTGCAAATACTTCATCGAAGTCTATCCCTTGTTCTTGCACATAACCTTTTGCCACTAACCGTGCTTTATATTTGATGATGTTTCCTTTTGCATCCCTCTTGGTCTTGTAAACCCATTTGAGTCCTATTGCCTTCTGATTTTCTGGCAATGTAGTAAGAGTCCATGTTTTGTTCTTGTTGATTGAATCCAATTCAATCTCCATGGCCTCAATCCATTTCTCATCTGTTGATGCTTCCTTGTAATTTCGGGGTTCTTCTTCCGTAAATAACAAGCTTTGAGGTTCAACTCTTCGTGCATGTCTGTATATATCTGACATGTTTCTGTATTCACGTACGGGTGTATCATCAAATCTATCTCTTGAGTTCTCTACAGAACTAGTAGTAGCTTCTTCTTCCTCTTCTGAGTGTGGGTCGTAATGATATGCCGGTGGTGTGTTTGGTGGCTGGATCGAGAATCGATCTTGTTCATGATCGTGTTATCATCGTTTTACGTGTTGGTGGTGTAACGTTTTCGTTGTCAACTCCGTCTACCACAAAACTAGCCCAAAATGTGTCTTGTGTGTTCGTATCTTCTTCATCTTTGTTCCAAACCCACGGCTTTGTTTCCATGAATTTCGTCCCTACTAACATGTTTCTTCACGGTTATAGGGTCATATAACCTACATGCTTTTGATCCTTCCTCTACTCCTAAGTAAACCAATGGTATGCTTCATCGTCCGACTTCTTTAAGTGAGGTATCGTTATCTTTGCATAATTTGTGCATCCAAATATTCTTAGGTTTTCCAAGTTTGGTTTCTGTTGTAGAGTGCCTCATATGGAGTTTTATCTATCGGGCCCTCGTAGGTACCCTATTGAGTATGTATATAGCATGTTTAACTTCCTTCCCCAAAAGTTAAAGGTAACTTCATCGCTTTCATCATACTCCTAGTGGTTGATAACATCCTATTCCTTCTCTCCACTACTCCATTCTGCGTGGGGAGTGCGGTCTTTATCAGCTGTCGTGCTATTCCGTTTTCCTTACGATACCTTGTGAATTCATTTGATGTGAATTCACCACCTCTATCCGTTCTTAGCATCCTTATTTTCAACTTCATTTCCATTTCTATCTTACATCTAAATTCCTTGAATGTACTAAACGCCTCATCTTTCGATGTCGGAAAGTAGGCCCACATAAAACGTGTACAATCGTCCACTAACAAGAAAATGAGTTTCTTGCACGAGTGTGTTCTTTGGACTTATAGGACCGCAAAGGTCTCCGTATACTAAGTCCAATGGGTTCTTTGATCGAATTTAGTTTGGTTTGGAAATGGTGTTCTCTTGTGTTTTCCTAATAAACATCGTCACAAATCGCCTGCATGATTTATCCTTGGAATTCCATCTACTAGACCTTTCCTAGTCATCTTGTTTATATCGTCAAAGTTCAGATGACCTAATCTAGCATGCCATAACCATGCTTGGTTATCTATATTTGCTAAGAGACATATAGGTGCTTCTATCTGTAATTGTATCTTGTAGAGTCGATTCTTAGATCTTTCTACTTTCATCAACAACTTCTTATTCTTATCATACAAAGTCAATTTGTTTCCGTCCATAATGACCTTACAACCTATTTCCGTAAGTTGTCCTAGACTAAGTATGTTGCTCTTGAGGTTTGGTATGTAGTATACTTCGATACTACCTTACATTCTGGTTCTTACAACCTAACAATATAGATCCTCTACCCATTATCATACATCGATCCATCTCCAAAGCGTACTCGTCTGTTACGCTTTCATCAATATCCCTAAAATGACTCTTTATCCAGTCATATGGTTACTTGCACCATTATCTAAATACCATATGCTTGTATCCGTTGTAGCATATTTCTTTGGTTGAATTTGTTCTTCATTCAACAACACTTCCTTGTGTTCGATTTAGTGCATAGTCATTAATAGTGATGGTTCATCGTCTTCTAAGATAAGGTTTGATTGTTCTGAGTTCTTGGTTTTCCTCTACGGTTTCTTTTAAAGTGTCCCATTTTATGACACCTATAGCATTTTATCTTGCTCATCCCACTCTCCTTTATTCTTATCCGAACTCTCCTTATAACTAGAGTTCCCTTCACATGGGTTGTTTCTATTTTTATTCGCGGTTCCTCGTGAGAAATTTGATTTTCCTCCCGTTTGTAAAAGCGTTTCCTATTTCTGAGTGTTCGCCATGTGCGAATAATAGGTTTTCTGGCTTTCTACATGTCCTCCCTTCCGAGTTTTATCCTTTCCTCAAATACCTTGAGTCTTCCAATGATCTCATCTAAAGTGATTTCGTCGAGATCGGTTGTTTGTTCTATGGATGCTACTATCTGAATGAACCTATCGGTGTGAGTCTAATAGTTTTTGAACTAAAAGTGATTCATCCAAAGTTTTCCTAATTCTTACGCCTTCGTGGCATAGCCGTTTAGTTTAGCCGCAAATGCATCCACCGTCTCATCTTCTTTCATCGAAGTGAGTTAAACCCAATCATCAATGATTGTAATCGTGCTTTCGCACTTTATCTTCTCAACGTGTCTTTTCTTCAATGATTCCCATAAATCCTTTGCCGTCTTACAACCCGCTACTTGTAAGATCACATCTTCCGTCAATGCTTGATATAGGAAGGCGATCGTTGCCTTTTCTTTCTTATCATCCTTGGTGTATCTAATTTTGGTTCTATTGCTTCCCATAAGCCATGTGCCTCTAGTATAACCTTAATTTGTATAGCCCAAACTGTAGTTTGTGGTTTTCAACTTAGGGCATTGATATTGTGCGATGGGTGTTACGGGTTTTATTCTGATTCTGATGGTTGCTATATCGTCGGTTGTCATTTTGAAAGTGTTTAGAATCTTCACTTTCTAATTCAATGGGATATATTCTTCCTAGTGTGGTTTTCTATAAAGTATGGAAATTTCTAATCTTCCGGAATCCTAATGTCTGGGATCAATAAATAGTTTTGGGATTTCCTAATAGTATGAAATAAGATATTCTATATTCTATACTATGTAAAAGTAATGAAATCGAAAAGAGTTTAACTTGTGACCTCGTATATCCGATGAATACTTAGAGTATTCTCTTGTTTTCGTTAGTAAATCGTTTACCAACGTTGCTTTGGTTCCCTTTCTTTGCCTCGTACCCTTGATGTTCTTTTGCCTCGTTGTGTTTAGTTTCCCACGAATACAAACACCAAATTCTTCACGTGATTTGAATTTTCTTCTTTGTCCTCCAAGTCTCGGACTTCTTTCTTGTTCCTCCACACTACTACGTTCTTTTCTTCTTTCCTTATCGTTATTGATGTCTATTGTCCGATATCAATTTCCCGTACAAAATATTTTGATACCGAGATGGTATCAAAATTACTCGAAACAAATGTTTCGATCTTCCTTTTCGTTGTTGTTCTCCTTGTGTCGTTTGACACTACTCCACACAATCCTTGGCGCTCCTTCTTCTTATCACGTCGTATCCTTTTTCACAACAACGTTTCCGCGTCTTTCCGCGTCTTCCTCCCTTTGTGTCTTGTTTAACCCGGTTTCACAAAGTTTTATCCCACTCGTTCCTATTACCAAAACGTAGTGTTTGAATTCTTCCTTCCCTATGTTGTTGCCAACACAGTTTTTCCCCACCAATCCGTTTGGTGTACCACGTTTGCAATCCCCTACGTAAATGATCGTGCACTATCTTCTACGTATCCTTATTCACGTTTGTTCCTCTTGGAAGTAAAGAGTAAACAAAACTTGTCGAAAACAAAAATCCTTGCGTATGGAATTTTGTTTACTGCGTATGAAAACAGAAAGTTTTCTGCGCGTATTCTCCTTGGGTCTTTCTTCTTCTTGCGTATGTTGTAATCAAAAACGAAAGTATGATCCTATGCTCTTGATGCCAATTGTTGTCCCAACTCTAGATCAATAATATGTAGATTGCAAATGTAAAGTAAATTGAATAAGTATTTTTGTCTATTAACTTCTAAAATGATTCGGTACATATGTATATATACTAACTAATCGGTATGTCTAACCGATGCAAGCGGTTATGTCTAACCGTTTTCCTAACCGCCATTCTGATAACTTCTTTTCAGTTATAATGTTTCTATTTTGCGTACTTGGTCCTTCGTCTAATAATAGTTACATAAGAAGCATAAAGATAAAGATTATTGGTTCACATTTTAAAGACTCAAATAGGTTAGTAATAGTGGTAATACCATCTCTATCGTAGAACTCGTGAGTTTTCTGCAGAAACATACAATATTCAAATAAGTTGTGTCATGCACATGCTCACGAGGCTTGATATATTATTTTAGTATGAAATTACCAGAGTCATGGTCTTAAGCAATGGACAAGTAGATAGGAGATGTAGAAGTGTTTTCATAGATATCTTTGAGTTTTGCACATACAAGCTAGTCAGGCTACCAAGTCCACTGGAATTTTTATTTGGTTTTTCTTTTTTAGGTAACCATGATGTCTGACGTTTTCGGCGACATTTTGGAGGACTGAATCTTGGTACATGTCTAAGGTCACAACCATTGAGATATAGGTTTGTTAACTGAGTCATCGAGAAAGAGATAAGGGTGATGACAAATACCCCAGCCATCCCGTTAACAAAATCAATTGTTAATTTCTTGAGAGTCTTTATCCTTGACAAATGAGATATTATATGGTTTGTGTGCAATCCTCCTCAATAACCATAATTTTAGGAATTTTGGTCCAGTGATACCTCCATTCCTTAGAGGGTACTTGTCCTTACTACATCTTGATCGGACAAAGACATAAGATGATTTCTGTTATGCATAGAGGAAGGTTACTAATCTTATCCATCTCGGATATTCTTGTCGGCTGCAAAATTAGTCACACACACACGCACAAAATATATTAGCCTAATGCATAAGAGTAGATAAACTTTGTAATCATGTAAATCCACATATAAACATTCAAGGATTCAACAAGCGCAAAAAATATATTGAAATTTAATATACTTTAAGTGGCCAAATAAGAACAACGCATTACGACTATTAATCTATATCACTTTGCACACACTATGTTTATTATACATCGATGTTGCTACACCAAAAGTCTTGGCGATAAGTGAAGCCTTAACTGTGTTGTAGTATCGATCAGTTTCAACCTAGGAGGTGTCCATTGATTAATAACATATTGTCTAATTAACTAGTAACTTAAGCCAACCATAGGTTGTCATGTCAAGCCACAATCATCTAACAATTTAAAACATCGTCTAATTCACATTGACACCACTCGATCAGATTGTGTACCAGAACTGTTTGCTTTAAGATTCCGACAGTTATGTTTCATGTGCGAGGTCTCGGTTTTCAACCCTTCACATACTTTCTACCGAGTGTTTGCCCTAGTGTCACTGTGTTTGGTAGGCTAGAGTTGTATCTTAATATATCGGATATTAACTTTATGATATGATCTTCCTGTTTGATCCTAGTGTCAACTATTCGAGTCCATGTAACTTTTAGCATCTTGCTAGTTTATCTATTAGATATATATTGTCTTTCATTAAAAAAAATGCTAATAGGAAATCTATGTACATAAGCAACAATTATATATATGATTATTATCAAATTAAAAGAATGCAAACCAGATTAAGCCAAGCTCCTGTTTGAGATCCAAGTAAAAGCTCGAATAAAAGAAAACTAAACTTAAATAATCTTGCCAATAAAATTGCAATATGCCTAAAATTTTATTTTTTCAGTCGACTCTAATTTGCCTTATATATTTTTCATTAAGCGGTTGCAAACAGCCCAACATGTCCAGCCCTACATTAAAATTTAGTGGGCTGAAAACAGCCCAATTTGAAATAGCCCACAATAAAAGAAGTGATTTTTGAGAATAGAATTAGAATTGAGATTTTCTCAAATTGATATATAATCTCTCGAAAGCATAACATAGATGATATCGCAATGATAACCTCCATCTACAAATTGACAAGACTTTGGTCTGATAACAAGAGGGTTTTACCATCTGATTAGTAGGTTGGTAAATTGTTTGGCCGAGCTAGTAGTCAAATGCTAGAAAATGAATTTCTAATCGATAATGCTATTAAGAGGTTTGATGCTCTTGTTCCAATTATGCCAACTGTATTTTATTTTATCAGAAATATACTCGGCGTTTCAATTTTATTTGGCCGGTGTCAGGGACGGACCCAGGGTTTTCGAGAGGGTGTTGCACAATTTTTTTTCTTTCATAATTACCAAAATTCGCACCATAGAAATTTTTTAGCCATGTTAAAGTTGCACAATAAAGAAAATAGCATTGCGGACTCAAAAATGAGTGTGGCCGTGCATGCGGTGATTCATAGTTTTGAGACTAAACTAGAAGCAAGTTAGTTAAACTTGGAACTCCTATGATATATTCGTGAACTAATCATGGAACTAAGGCGAGTTCAATGGTAGCGGCATAACGCCGTTAGAGGCGAAATCTTGCCGTTTTGGCGTTAAGCTGTTGGAGGGTGGCGTTAATGCATCGTTAGTCCTGGCGTTATCTCGCTAACTTGGTTATCTCCAATAAAAAAATAATAATAATAATAAAAAAGCGTTTCAAAACAGCCCCTCAACGGCTAGTAGCCGTTAGATTTTTAAAAAATTACATAAAACCCCTAACGGCTAGTTTTTATTTAAAATAAAATCAAAAAAAATAAAATCAAAAAAAAAATCAAAAACATTTTTTTACCACTATAAATACCCAACTAAAACTCCATTTTTTTCACACTTCCATAATTCAAATTCACAATTTATATACTTCCTCTCACACTTCCATAATTCAAGAATCAAGTTCGTTCACAATGGATTCGAATCAATTTGATAATTTCCTCGACATTGGTCGAAGTTGATGGCGAAGGGACTTCAATTTATGGCGTCCGCGTCACAGAGTATCACCCGGTTGGAACAAGAAGAAGCATCTCAACATCCTACTCGTGCTCGTAGCCATATATATACGTGAGCGTGAGATTGCGAGAAGAATGTCTGCATAGCGATTATTCGTTGAAGGTTGTAAGTATTCAAACGAATTTTAGTAGAAGATTTCGTATGGCGAAACTATTCACGAAAATAGTTGAAGGTATTGAATCTTATATTTCGATAATATTCGGATCATTTTACTTTCTTTAGGCAAACACCGATTGTACGGTCGAATGAGTTTAAGTGTTCTAATGAAGTGTAAATGCGTCGCCATCGCCAATTGGCATCTGGCGCCTCACCGATGCATTTGATGAATACTTGCAAATGGGTCAGTACTTCAAAGTATGTCTTGATAATTTTAACAAATGCATTATTGATTTGTTTATGTCGGATGTTAAGAAAACCAACATGGGCCGACATTCAAAACTTTATCAACAACATGAAGAAAAACATGGTTTTAGGAATGCTTGGTAGCATTGATTGTATGCCTTGGGAATGGAAAAATTGTCGATGGCTTGGCAAGGGCATTTTGCTAGGGGTGATAAAAATACCCAACAATTATGCTTGAAGTTGTTGCTTCTCAAGATTTATGGATTTGGCATACATTTTTTGGGATGGCGGGGCGAATAACGATATTAATGTTTTAGATAACTCTCAGTTATTCGACGATATTAAGTGACATTTCCCAAGAGCACCTTATATGGTCAATGGAACTAGGTATGAGCAGGGTATTACTTGGTGATGGAATTTATCCACGGTGGGCAACTTTCGTCAAATCCTTCACGGCAACAACGGCGAAAAACATCGTGGTTTAAAGGAGACAAGAAAGTGCCGAAAGGATATTGAGCGTGCTTTTGGTGTGCTTCAGGCCGTTGGGGTATACTACAACAACCGCGCGTCAATGGGAAATTGCCACGATCGTAGAATCATGTATTCTTGCATTATTTTGCATAACATGATTATAAAAGATCAAAATTTGCATTACGTGACTATAACGAATTGTGGGTGGATCCGTCGGAAAATTTGAGGCAAAGAAGATGGGTTGAAAGATGTGATACTCACGTTCGTAAGGCAAAAGAAATACCGACCGACAAGCGCATACCCAACTCCAACGGGACCTTATGGAGCATGTTTGGCGAGAAGAATCTTGAGCGACATGGACAACAACAATAGGCGGCGATGATGAATAAGTATTTGCTATGTTTTTTTTTTTTTTCGTTGTCATTTTCTTTTATATTGTAACGTTTAATTTATGGTGTGTCTTTTATTTGTTGTAATTTTATTTTTTGATGTATTTTTTAATTTCGTATTGTAATATGTTTTCAAATTCAATGTTATGTTTAGTTTAATAAATGAAGTGTTTGTTTTAGTTTAGGGTTGAAATTAAAAATATGAAATGTTATTGATGTTATTGGGATGTTATTGATGTGGGTGTTTTGGGGATGTTAAGGTGAAATGTTAAAGGCGATGTGGCGGCGTGGGCGGTGTTATTTATAACTTGGGTTATTGTTGGACATGCTCTAACTACAACGTATCGATTTGTATGCATACTCAAGTTAGGTAATATCATCTTTAAAACAAGGGCTAAAACCTATTAAAGCATCATACTTGTCACAAATATCAGTTCGACGTAGACGTAGCGAACTAAAAAAATCTCTTTTAGACATTAAACTTGACAATTTTGTCTTCGTTTAAGTATTATGACAATTTTACCCTTCTAAATTACATAAATGGTCCCTGTGGGCTTGCGAAAATTGCATCAATCGTCCCTAGGCTAAATTACATAAATGGTCCCTGTCGTTTGGAATAAATTGCGTCCATCGTCCATTACAACAATTACATCACTTCACATAACGGATTCCATAACGGATTCCATAACTACAAAAACAAATAAAAAACAAATCAAAAACAAATCTGTAAAATTGCGTTACCTTAATAATGGAGCTCGGCTTTTTTGGCACTTGATTCATGACTTTTGACAGGACTTTAACTCATAAGAGTTTTCGTAAATTATTGTGGCAATATATACTATCTCTAATTCACAAATGTATGCAAAGAATAACTAATGACTAATGACATGTCAAAATGATGATCTAGCAGACAAGGCTATATGATCCATCTTTCTTTAACATGTTCAACAGAAAAGTTCACTTTCATTTGGGCCTATTCACTATTGGCTTATTCAATTACAAATTTGATCAATGGATGACTTAAGCTCTCTAACTCGATCTCCAATTAAACGACATCAATTTTGTACAAGAATGAAGTGAATTGAATCAAATTTAAAACAATTTGTGAAAAACTAGAAGGGGGTTGAATAGTTTTGCCGATTTTAAGTTGATTTCAAAAACTTTAGATTCGATATTATGTGAAATCGTATGGATGTTGAGAACGTATAGATCTAATGATAATGCAAGCAAATAAATAAAGATAGGGGATAGAAATGACACAACCGATTTATAGTGGTTCGGCTACAAGGACACCTTCCTTGCCTACTCCACTCCCGAATCACCTACTCGAGAGTTCAAGCACTATGTCAACAAACTCCTTCACTTGGCGGAGAAGCCTTCACAGCGTTGCTTACACTTTTCGGTACAAAGCTAGATCTGAGTCCGTAGCACGGTGGACCAAACCAACACAACTATTACACAACAAATATGTGAAATATCAAATACAAGATCTTATTACAAAATCTTGCGGGTGACAAATCAATCAAGGACCCTTGCTTGGATGACTTGTAGAATGCTCGTGATCTCGCTTTAGAAGGACCTATATGAGAATCACAAATAGAAAGAAAATAAGAACAACTCTCTAGATCTAGTGATCTATATGTTAGAAGAGAATGAGAGTGTATGAGAGATTTAGTAAGAAGAGGGTGAGTTAGAATGAAGAAATGGCTCTCATTTATAGGCAAATTTCCTCCTTTGTTCTCACGGATCCCACGGATCCCTTCCACTGGGATCCGGCTAGCACAAAAGCTAGGGATCCGTGGAGCAGCTCCTCTTTGCCCATGGGGTTTTGGTTATGGGTCATGGGTTGGTCCATGGGTTTTCTTTAGATTCAATGTATCTAAGTATACATTGTATCAAGTCTCTTTGGGTATGGGTTAAGATCCATGGGTTGTGATTTTACCCATCCTAATTAACTATTACAACAAATGCTTTAGTTACTACATTTTGTATTTAAAGATTATATGTAAATGCTTTACAAAAATAACATGTATCCTTATAATTATACTTAAGACAACATTATATATGTTATCAACAAAACACAAAGAGATGCAAAATATTAATAAGCGTTTTTACGGTTTATTTGTATTAACAATCTCCCCTTTTGTTGATGACAAAATATAACGTTATGATGAGTAAAACTTAAGAATAGATGTAAGTTTTGAAAGCTCCTAAGTTTACTTCTTCTCCCCTTTTGTCGAAACAAAGGTTAACCCTTGGAGGAAAGAGTAGTCTCGTGTTTCTTACTCCCCGCAGGCGGTAGCTCCCCTAGTTTGGGCGTCAGAGAAAAAAAAAATCCTACAAAGAAAGTTAGTAACATGCTTAAATGATCTTATGGTTGTCGAGAATCAAGATAGGGAGCCAAGGTATGTAAACAAGGCCTTGTAATAAAACGACAAATTGTAGTGGTAGTTAAGCCACTACGGGCATGTAAAAATAAGAACAAGACTTGTTCTTGAAAATGACCAAAAAAAATTTAATACTAAAAGTGAAAAATAGTAGTAGAGATTCCTTCCATGCTTGCATAAGGTTATGGATGGAGGTTTTGATGAGTAATGGTATTGATGCGATCAAGGATGAGGTTGAGTATGAAGCATTTCTTCCCAACTTCTATTGCAATTTCCCTAGTGCATTGGCAATGTTCACAATGTAAATGATGTGGGTAATGAGTGCGGAAGTTTTCGGGTTGTTTTGATTTGAGTTATCACGGAAGTTGTGGTGGAAAAATAGGAAAATATGGATCAAAATCGGAATGTTTATGCGTGGTGGTGGAAAAGAACCTAGATGTTCTTGTAATGTGATGGGAGCTAGAGGTGGTGATGTTTCAAGATCTTGAAAATAGTATTTGGTGATGTGGGGGTGTGGAAAAGACTATTTCTTTTCTTTAGGTTGGGTAGATCTTGTTGGAGTCTAAGGGTTCCAAAGAGTTATTTTAGGTGGTGATGAAGTTGGTGTACTTGTTGGTGATGAGGTGGTGCTATAATGGAAGCATCTTGTGGTGAGTTATTTGAGGATGAATCATTTGAGGTTGGTTTGCTAAACAAAAGATCGGATACTAATCCGTGCGGATATCCTAGCATTTGATTGTGGTATTTTGGATGATGGAAGTACAAAGGTTTGAATATCATGATTGTTTGTACTAGATTTTTCTCTAAAGGGTTTTGGATGACATGATGAAGTGTGTTTGTGAGAAGGAGATGGAGTATGCAAGCATTTTGGGAGTTATATATAGAAAACCAACACATTGTAATGAATGCTTGACCCAAAATGTGGATTAAAATCTAATGATTAGATGTGAATTCAAGGCATGTGATCATGAGAACACAAGCATTAAATAGCATACTCCCAAAATGAAGCAAATGTGGATTTACATCCAAAGTGACAAAAATAGAAGTTGAAAACGACATATACACGGATCCACGGATCCTTCCGCCGAGGATCAAGTCCGACATGAAGGCGGGATCCGTGGGTCTGGTGATTCGAGCGGCACAAAATTTTTCTTTTGAAAACATTTTTGCCTATTGTGTGCCTATATGCAAACTATTTGGAGTTGCGGTTTCTCGACCTCTAAAAGGAAAAGAAAATAACTAGAGAAAATAAATCCTAATTGAGATAACTTGAAAACAAACATTTGGTACATAAGTACGTAACATTGTGTTATCAATGCTCTAATTCATTTTGCTTAAATGAATGTGCCAAAACACATATTAGTTATATATTCCTTTAGCATTCAAAAGACATGAGATGCAATGAAAGCGGGTTTTACTTTGTATTAATAATGAAAAATGATTTGTCCTAGGCGTGAGAAATTGCTTTTGTGAAATAGATACGGGAAGGTATCATTCTTTTAGAAAACATTTTGAAAGGAGATTTTCTTTAAAGATGTGTAAAAAAATTGGAAAGCTATAAGTGAAAAAAACAACAACTTATCTTTGGGTTTTGAAAATTCCGTATTGTTTGTGAGTTGTGCGTGAAATAGAGATCCTAGACTCAGAAGGAAGAAGGCTAGTGTTTACATACCTTGTAGAGTCAAAACAAATTACGACGTGTGTTCCATTAAACCAAGACCAAGGCAAGTAGGTTGAATTGTTCCCTTCAGCGGTTTGGTGAGGACGTCGGCTATGTTATCTTCGGATGCTACCTTCTCAATAGAAATGTTCCCCTTTGAACATTGTCTCTTAGAAGTGATGGCGAATCTCTATATGCTTGGTGCGAGAATGCAATACAGGATTCTTGCTTAAGTCGATGGCACCTTTGTTGTCACATAGAATGGCAATGTCGCTTAGATGAATGTCGTGAGTCTACTAACGCTTGTTTCATCCATAGTGCTTGTTGGCATGCTTTGCGGTGAGCGTACTCGGCTTCGGTTGTTGATATTGCTAGAGCCGTTTGTTTCTTAGAAAACCATGATGTTAAACAACATCCCATGAAAGTACACACCCACTTGTACTTTTTCTATCAACGTAATCCCTGCATGGTCGAATCTGCATATACAATTGTTTCTACACCGTGCCCTTAGGATACCATAATCCTAATTGTGTTGTACCATAATATATCTAAATATTATTTTCTGACTTCTAGGTGTGATATTTTAGGGTCTTCTTGAAACCTAGCACACAAGCAAACACTAAACATGATATCAGGCCTACTTGCCGTGAGGTGAAAGGCTACCTATCATGCCACGATATTTAGTATTATCAGCGGTTCTCGTCCTCGTCTTTTATGAGTTTGGTGTCGGATGACATTGGAGTCTAATTGGTTTTGACTCTTCTAGACCGAATTTCTTTAACATCTCCTTGATGTATTTAGATTGATTAAAGAAGATACCATCTTACTTGTTTTATTTGTAGACCAAGAAAGAAACTAAGTTCTCCCATCATACTCATCTCGAACTCGTCATGCATGATTTTGAGAAATCATCACACATGTCTTGACAAGTGGATCCGAATATAATATCATCTACATATATTTGTACTATGATTATATGTGACTCTCTTTTCTTAGTAAAAGTGTGTTGTCAACTAACCCCATGGTGTAGTTGTGTTTAACTAGAAATGACTTGAGTCTATCATACCAAGCTTTTGGAGCTTGTTTAAGACCGTAAAGGGCTTTCTTTAATTTATACACATGTTTGGGTTTTCAAAATCAATGAAGCCGGAGGTTGAGCTACATATACTTCTTCATTTATGACACCATTTAGAAAATCACTTTTGACATCCATTTGATAAAGCTTTAGATCATTAGCACAAGCATCATAGAAGTATTCTTATAGACTACAATCTAGCCACGGGCGTAGGTCTCATCAAAGTCTATTCCTCTTGTTGGTTATACCCTTGAGCAGCGAGTCTAGCCTTGTTCCTAGACACTACTCCGTTTGCATCTAATTTGTTTTATAAACCCATTTGGTTCCTATTATGGTTTGATTACTAGGTGGAGGACAAGTGTCCAAACATCATTAGAAACAAATTGATTTAGTTCTTCTTGCATAGCCATTACCCAACTTTCATCTTTTATGGCTTCTTGTGTATTCTTAGGTTCTAAGGTTGAAAGCGAAACAAAACAAGCTACTTTGGTTTTGAACTTGAGACCTTAATGTTCTTCGTTAAGCTTTCTATGACTTTATCTCGGGGTGATCTTTGGACTCTTTAATGTTTACTATTTTATCACTTAGAGGTTCTTCTTCTTCACCTATCTTTTCTTTATTACTATGGCTTCACTTTCTATAATCTCGTCATTGACAAGAGGTGGAGAGGGTTTGGGTGGACTTTCATCAAATTTTATATTTAATGACTCTTCTACCTTCATTGATTCTTTGTTTAATATGACGTAAGCCTTGCTATTTGGTGAATAACCTAAAAGATACCTTGGTTGATTTAGGATCAAATTTTGTAAGGTAATCTTTAGTGTTAAGAATAAAACATTTACTACCAAAGACTCTAAGGTGATTTAACGTAGGCTTTTGCCTCGAAATAACTCGTATGGAGTTTTTCCTAAGATTGGTCTAATCAAGACTCGATTGAGTATATCGTTGAAGTATCAGGCATTACACCAAAACTTTTGAGGTATGGATTGTTCATTAAGCATGGTTCGACTCATTTCTTGTAGAGTTCTATTCTTTCTTTCTACTACCCATTCGATTGTGGAGTCGTGGGCCGAGAAGTTGTGAGTAATACCATTAGCGTCACAAAAAGCTCGAATTGCACTTCATTATCGAATTCCTACCATGATCCGTCCTAATAGACACTATGAGTTTTCCTAGTTGTCTTTGGATCTTTTGTAATATTTCAAAATAGTTAAAGGTTTCGTTTTGTTCTTTAAAAATTTTGTCCAAGTATACCTAGAGTAGTCATCACTATTACAAAGTATAGTAGTTGCCTCCATAACTTTGGATAGCGGATGGACCAAATAAATCCATATGTAGTAATTCTAGACACCTAGTTGTGGACACCATGTTTTTAGCTTTATGACTCGAATGAGCTTGTTTTCCTATATTACAAGCATCACAAAATGATGTTCATATTTTAACTTAGGTAGATCTCTTACTAGATCTTTGGATGATAGCGATTGAAGAAGTCGCATGTTGGCGTGACCCAATCTTGATGCCATAAGGTTGAAGTATCATCCATAGAGGTAAGGCATAGTTTGTCTTTAGGTTCATTACCGATTTTAATGACATAGACTCCATGTTTCCTAATTCCTCTTCCTATGGTTATGCCATTTTAAGTATCTTACTACGGTTTGGTAAAAGTACATTGCACTTTTATTACATATTTGTCCTATACTTAAGAGATTAAAGTTTAGGTTTTCTACGTGACACACATCGTTAATGGTTAGAGATTTGTTAGAAACCGTACCTTTACCGATGATTCTACTTTTGCTATTTCCAAACACCACATTACCTCCATTTACGGATTCATATGTGGAGAATAGATCCTATTGCGGTCATGTGCCTCGTGCACCGTATCCTTGACCCATTCATCGGGGTCTAGGTCGACCTTTAAGCACACCTAAAACAATAATAAACTCAAAAGTTTGGTCCCCATTTATTCATGGGTCCATTAGTGTTAAACATTCCATTCATGTTAGACATGTATGGATAAGATGATATGCATTCCATGGAGCAAAGTTTTGAAAAGAGAAACCGTTTTGCATATTAGGGTTCCATCCCATTTGATGGTTACTTCTTGGATAAGCGTTATTAGGTCTCCTAGATGCATTATGTTTTGAAAAGATGGTGCTTTGTTTCTTGCAAAAGTAGGATTATTTTTGGAGTGGATGTCTAGTGGTGACATGAGTTGGTTTCTTCCTATTTACGATAACGAACTCGGTTCTAGATGATGAGGCTATGTTATTACCACTAGTTGTCACAGCGAGATCCACGGATCGGTTTGTACACTAGCGGTTCCCTTTTAGGGGATCCATGGGATCCGCCAGCGATGTTGGTTTTTCTAATTCTTTAACAAATTTTGTTTCTTTACTTTCACTAGTTGATGGATCAAGTTGTTGTATACCTAGACCACTTTTGGTTGTTGCGGTTTAACACCATCGAGTATTGTATCTAAGGTGTTTGTACTCATTCTAGCAATTTTAGAATCTAAATGATCAACTAGTGTTTGAAGTTGAACACAAAGTTCACATTCACCACTTGCTATTTTACCCTTTTCCAAACGTTTTAGTTTTGCTTTTAATCTTATGACTTCTTTATCTAAACGTTGGTTTTGACTCTTTAAAAGCTTGTTTTTGTTAATTAGTTTTAAGCTAATATTGTATAGTTTATCATATTCATTTTGCAATGAGTCGTCATTAAGTGATGAACTACTATAGTATTCGTGACATACCTCGTCATTTGCCATGAGACAAATTTCTTACGTCCTCCTCGTCGCTCATTCCCCACGTGTGCAGCTCACGAATGCCTTTTGATCATCCGTTTGGGACACTTACTAATAAAGTGGTTTGGGTCCCCACATTTAAAGCAAATACGATCATCCTTTGGCTTCTCGTCCTCTTTGCTTTTCAAAAGCCTTTCTTATAAATAAATACGGTTGTTTGGCGTATCTACCCTTTCTTAAAGAACTTTTAAAGTCCCTTACATATAGCGTACTCTTCGTCGTCACTACTCGAAGATGAGTTCTCCTCATCGCTCGAAGCCTTTTTGGCTTTAAGGGCAAGAGATTTGTGTTTCTCTTTCACCTTTGAGGCTTGAAATCTTTAGCAAGGACAAGCTCGTAGACTTTTAGGTTGCCTATGAGTTCATCGAGGGTGAGGATTGTCAAATCTTTTGACTCTTGATTGCCGTCACCTTGGATCTCCACTTGATGGAAGTGCCCTTAGATATCTCCTAACATGGTTACGGCTAGAAAAGGATTCATCAAGTGCTTGTAAAGATGTAATAATAGTATTAAAGTTAGCAAATGAATGATCTATAGTTTCCTCATCCGATATTGAAAATTGTTCATATTGTTGAACAAATAGATCAATTTATTATTTTAACTTGTTGGTTGCCTTGATGAGTTACAACTAAAGAATTCCAAATTTCTTTAGAGGTTTTAAGCATAGAAATTCTTTGAATTCCTTTTTCGGTAAAGCATTATATAAAACCATTTTGCTTCACTATTTTTAGAAAGCTTTTCTTCATTTCATCATTTAGTTTATCATGAGGTATGTGAACTAAATTTCCTTTATCATCATTTGAGGTAGCCTCAAAATCACCTTCAACAATAATGTACCAAAGATCAATATCTTTAGACTTCACATATGTTTGAATCTATTTTCCAATATATAAAACCATTAGTTTCAAGTAGTGGTGGTCGTTGCATAGATTGCCCTTTCTTATAATTTTGGAACCCATAGTGATGAAAATTTTTAAAATCTAATTTTATTTTAAAACTTTTATAAACTTAGCTCTTGATGCCAATTGTGAAAAACTAGAAGGGGGTTGAATAGTTTTGCCGATTTTAAGTTGATTTCAAAACTTTAGATTCGATATTATGTGAAATCGTATGGATGTTGAGCGTATAGATCTAATGATAATGCAAGCAAATAAATAAAGATAGGGATAGAAATGACACAACCGATTTATAGTGGTTCGGCTACAAGGACACCTTCCTTGCCTACTCCACTCCCAGTCACCTACTCGAGTTCAAGCACTATGTCAACAAACTCCTTCACTTGGCGGAGAAGCCTTCACAACGTTGCTTACACTTTTCGGTACAAAGCTGATCACGAGTCCGTAGTACGGTGGACCAAACCAACACAACTATTACACAACAAATATGTGAAATATCAAATACAAGATCTTAGCTACAAAATCTTGCGGGTGACAAATCAATCAAGGACCCTTGCTTGGATGACTTGTAGAATGCTCGTGATCTCGCCTTAGAGAGGACCTATATGAGAATCACAAATAGAAAGAAAATAAGAACAACTCTCTAGATCTAGTGATCTATATGTTAGAAGAGAATGAGAGTGTATGAGAGATTTAGTAAGAAGAGGGTGAGTTAGAATGAAGAAATGGCTCTCTATTTATAGGCAAATTTCCTCACTTTGTTCTCCACGGATCCACGGATCCCTTCCACTTGGGATCCGGCTAGCACAAAGCTAGGGATCCGTGGAGCAGCTCCTCTTTGCCCATGGGTTTTGGTTATGGGTCATGGGTTGGTCCATGGGTTTCTTTAGATTCAATGTATCTAAGTATACATTGTATCAAGTCTCTTTGGGTATGGGTTAAGATCCATGGGTTGTGATTTTTACCCATCCTAATTAACTATTACAACAAATGCTTTAGTCACTACATTTTTGTATTTAAAATATTATATGTAAATGCTTTACAAAAATAACATGTATCCTTATAATTATACTTAAGACAACATTATATATGTTATCAACAAAACACAAAGAGATCGCAAAATATTAATAAACGTTTTTACGGTTTATTTGTATTAACACAATTGTATGAGCAGATCTTTGTATCATATCTTTCAGCTCACATTGATACATCAACTAATAAAACACGCCTTACAGTAAACATAACCCTCCAATCTTTCAAATAACTAATCATATTTTTTAGACTAAAATACACCGTTGGTCCCTAAACTTGGCAGGGTGCATCGCGATGGGACGAAACTCGGCCTTTTCATCGCCATAGGTCCAAAACATGGCCATTAAATGCCAGATTAGTCCTTTGACCAAGTCAAAGTCTGATTTTTGTTTTGTAGTTGAGGGTATTTTAGTCCATACACATTTATACTTTTATAACACATTTATATTTTACCCCTTCATCTTTCATCCTCTTCATCATCTCCCCAAATCATCATCTCCCCAACATTCATGTGAATCTTATCAAACAGATTTGATATGAATCTTATCAAACAGGTTTGTTCATTCTTATTTATAATAATTCTATGGCTTATTGGTGGCCGACCTGCACATAACTTTAGTTTTTGTGACTTATGAAGGCAAAAATATTTCACTTTGGTTCGAATAGTTTGATTAACGAGCCATGTAAATGAGCACATTTAGCTGCAATGGCTATAGCCAAGAAATCTGGTAGTATTCTTTCTTATGATGTGAATTTGAGATTGCCATTATGGCCATCAAAGGATGCTGCTCGAGAGGGCATTATGAGTGTGTGGGACCAAGCTGATGTAATTAAGGTAATACATTATGTATATTTACACTAAGGCAAGATTCTATAAGATGTTCTTCATGATTGATATGTTTTGCTCAAGACTTGAACCTTAGATTCAATAAATTTGTTTAATATTTTGCGAGAATTTAAGGGTAGAGTTCAGTGTAAAGTGAAGCCTATTGATACTACTGGTCTTTGGGGATGCCTTTGTTAGTGGAATTCTTAGTGTTTTGGTGTACGATATGAATCTTTATGAGGTAACAAATGATCTTAACTTTTTAAGTTTTGACATCTTATCATATGATCGACTAGGTAGCTAATCACGATTATGATATGTAACCATTGATAGGATGAGAAGCGACTAAGAAAGCTCTTAACTTTGCAAATGCATGTGGTGCCTTGGTGGTAACAAAGAAAGGAGCTATACATTATGCCAACAAAGAGAAGTCCACCAAATCACGAAACAAGACTAAGGACCATATCGATGTTGCTTAAATTTATTTTGTGCACTCCACTTAGTTTCTTTAGTATGGGATAATAGGATGTATTGCTACAATGTACTACTCGTGTTGATCTGAGAGACATAGGTAAAACTTGATAGCGGATATTGCTACTATGTAGTAACAATTTGGGTACTAGGTGGTATTAATAAAGGTGAAGGAATACTAATAGTGCAGTACCACCCTTTTCCAAATAATACAAAAGCTCTATAAGGTGTTGCAACAATTGGCACAATATGGAATTGAACATATCAAGGCGATTCGTGTACGAGAGGATATCGGGGTAATAGGAAAATTAAAGCATGGGATACCACCGGTAAAAGAAAACAAAGGTTTTGCTTTCTTGGAATTCAATTACGCGTGCAGGCGGTAGCATTCAGCGTCAGAAAAAGCGGATCACGGTGTTTGGGCGTGATGTGAGTGTTAAGGTTTCTTATGAACAATCGATTAAACCTTGTTGATGAAGATGTCTCGGTAATAGTTTAAAGAGCTTTACGGCGGCATCCACAATTCGGACAAAAGCATACGTGGATATCATCAAGTTGTCATTGTCATCATTAAAATTAAATATGTTGCAACAACCAAATAATTGCTTATTCATTCGTATCACGGTAAAAGATGAAGGATTTAGGGAGATGAATGATTTAGGTAGATGATGAAGAGGATGAAAGATGAAGGGTAAAATATAAATGTGTTATAAAAGTATAAATGTGTATGGACTAAAATACCCTCGACTACAAAACAAAAATCGAGACTTTGACTTGGTCAAAGGACTAATCTGGCATTTAATGGCCATGTTTTGGACCTATGGCGATGAAAAAGCCGAGTTTCGTCCCATCGCGATGCACCCTGCCAAGTTTAGGGACCAACGGTGTATTTTAGTCTATTTTTTATAATTGCATATTAGGAATCACTAGCAATTCAAGCTTACCCAATATCATTCGTACCAAGCAATAACGTAAGCAACCTCATACCCAAACCGAGACCAAAACTGGGTGGACACGACCCGTACGGGTCCTACCCGACCCACTTGCTATCATTGACTCTTGCCCATGTTAGCAGCCCAAAGGAACAGTCAATCATTACAGGAATCCACAAACTCAAAAACACCCGCAACATCCAAAACCCAGATTTAATAGATGTCAAAACCCAGATTTAATAGATATGACGGAATAGTCAATCCTAACCTCTAACAAAAGCAGTCAATCCTAACCTCTAATAAAATTCCAAACCCGGTTTGATGTGCGAGTTGGTTTAGATTGTGGAGCTAGATCGATAAGAAACCCGTGAAGGAACTATGAGAGTCAAACTAACGGTGAGAATGTAAACTGTTTTGATTTAGGGTTATGTGATTTAGGACGATTGAAACATGGTTAGAATTGAAACTAGCGATGGCTGTTTTGGGTTGTGTGTTAAAATGAGTTAAAAAGATGGATTGGGTTATTTATATACATGGGATAAATGATGCAATTTTATAAATTTAAAGGGTAAAATGGTTATCACAAATTTATTTTACTCAATTGAAAACAAAAATGTCAAGTTTAATGTCTAAAGAGTTATTTTTTTTGTTAAGCTCGTCGAGCCGACATTTGTGACAAGTATGATGCTTTAATAGGTTATTAGCCCTTAAAACAATCCGATCTCGGATCAAAACTCAATTGTTCCATTACAAAATAAGCGATCGATAAAACTTGTGTGTTTCAACTAATTGCTTTGCAATGACCAAAATATTTGCACGATATAGTCGCTAGGATATTAAGCATGATAACTTCATCATCAAGACACATTTTTTGAAGCCATGGTGACACATTTTCTCAACAAACGCAGAAGCGAAGCTTGGTATCTGCATCTAAAGGAGTATCAATGGTTTGCAAAAGAGCAAGCGACCATGCTGTCGGTTCTCCCAAAGAGCTTAGGGTCTCAAAGATGATATTCGTTTCCTCGGCATTGTGACCACAGTGCGGGTTCCATATCCATAATCATTTGCAAGGTAGGCAAGTCATAGATGGTAGCGGTCGTGTTGTTGGTTGGGATGAAATCAAGATTTTCTTGCATCAAAATAGTGCCATCATCACTGATATGAATCAAGATTTTCTTGTATCACATTCGATAATGTTGTGTGCAAGAGGATTGATTCGATTCCTCAGAACATTGTAGAAGCGAAACTTCATTACGAGATAATGCACGAAATTATAGAATAAGCTAATCAAATAGTAAAAATCAAAGTTGCTAAAAAGTGACTAGAGGCAGGGAATGGGACGGAGGCGGTAGGATTGGGTCAAGAGGAAAGTTTATCGTGGGTCGGTTCTCTCGACACATACTTTCTCGAGAGATTATATATTTTCATTTGTGTAACTAATTAGCCTCGAAATAGA
>CM040242.1:294434332-294471506 GCA_022545495.1 Chrysanthemum lavandulifolium
AAGTACAACATAATCTAAAAAACTTGGTAGCGAAGCTCGATGCCAAATGTGGAAAACTAGAAGGGGGTTGAATATTTTACCAATTTAAAACTTCCTTTTAAATATTTAGATCAACTTATGTCAATCTATTTAGTTGTTTATGTTGGGCGTTGATAGATAGATATATAAGCGTGTAATGAAAGATAAAGAGTAAGCACATCACCACGACACAAGTATTTATAGTGGTTCGGCTACAAGGACACCTTCCTTGCCCTACTCCACTCCCGAGTCACCTACTCAAGAGTTCGTAAACACTACACCAATCTCCTTATGGCGGAGAAGCCTTCACAACGTCGCTTACACCTTTTTCCGGTACAAAGCTAAATACCAAGTTCTTTCACACCAAGGCGAACCACACCTAACACAACGTCGCCTACCCTTTATAGGGTGCTAGGCTAACCACCGAGTTCTTTCACACCAAGGAGAACTAATCCTATCACAACGTCACCTACCCTTTTATAGGTACTAGGCTAAGCACCTAGTTCCATTACTATGGAGGAACTACTACCCTTCACAATACAACACCTAATCTCAAGGAGATCCACTCCTTGTTACAATACTATCAAGGATATCATCATCCTTGGAAATAAGCAAATACATATATGTATAACGATGCACCTCATCGATTATACGACCTAGGAATTCTTCCCTAATGCCACTTGATTTGATTCTTAGGCATCCTTCACTAATGCCTTTGACACAACGCTTGACACCCTTCACTAATGCCTTCGTCTTGACACCTGTAGCATTCTCTACTAATGCTTTTGACACGGACGATAAGCACCCTTCACTAATGCTTTCGTCTTGACACTTTCGGCATCCTTCACTAATGCCTTCAACACAACATCTATAGAGGAAGAAAGAACTATCAACAAGAGAACCTCAGTTGTCTTGATGATGACAACATGGAAACTCATGGACTTGAGCTTGCTCGACTTCAAGAAGTGGTGATCTCGCCTTTAAAAGGAACCTAGAGAATCACACAAAACAAAGACAAACTACATAAATCTCTAGGATCCGAGGTTAGAGATATAATACTTTGAGAAAGTATATGTGAAGTGGTGAGTAGAAAAGAAGAAATGGCTCTCTATTTATAGAGGAAATTTTCTCTTGTTCCGGATCCCGCGGATCCTCTCACAGGGATCGGCTAGCGTAAACCTAGGGATCCGTGGGATGCTCCTCTTTGCCCATGGATATTTTTGGTTATGGTTATGGGTCATGGGTCATGGGTTATGGGTTGATCCATGGTTTCTTTCTAGATACAATGTATATCTAGAATACATTGAACTTGGCTAAGTGGTTTGGACAAAACCATGGGTTATAGGTCAATACCATTTGATAGTTTTACCCATTTAGTATATACTGTTTTTACCCATTTTAGTATAAACTTGTTTTTACCCATTTTAGTATATACTTAGTTAAGTATATATTGGCCCAATATGTAAACACTAGTTGTTGTACATATGTATCTAAATCATAAAAACACTTTATACTTGTTTTAGTGTTTTATGTGAAAACGTTAGTGTGTTAGAAAACTATTGAATCAAACTATTTACGTATTTTATTTTGTTTCGTTAAAGTGATTTTCGTTTGTTATCGACAAAACATTAGAAGATCGTAAAATATAAATAAGCGTTTTCTGACTTATTTGTATTAACAAAGATGTTCTCGAAAGCGGACATTTATTAAGAAGATGATTGTTCTTGAAGATACTGTCCCTTTCTTTTTTTTCCGATACGTGATTTAGAAAATGAGCACATATCTTCAAATGCATAATATTGTTATCCATTAACCAGTCTTTAATCCATGATGTTCTCATGATTGTTTTAAATACTTTGTTTTTTTCCAGCAATTTAATGATCGCATTGGCGACCTCTTACAAACATACCCAAGCACCCTCTACACTTGCAAGACTTGCACCACCATAAGAGTGTGTAAGGAAAGAATACACAAGGAAAAAGTGTTGTAATTTAGGTTTGATTTAGTTTTCAATAGTTAAGTGTTTACTTTATTTCGCATTTGAACTAAAGCATATACTTTATAATGGCGGATAATTTATTAAGTTTTATTTCCTCTTATCAGATTACCATTCATTTCTTTTTGTTATTTATTTACTGTATAAAAATTTTACGACGTCCATACTTCATTATTCGTTGCTTAATTTATTCCTTTCTCATTTCAGCCATTTTTTACCCTGTCTTTTTCGCTATAGTCAAATATGTCAACAATATTCATAAGCTAGAGACCCTTTCTTTCAACATGTACACTTTCCAACTATTTTTTATGTGCCAACGAGAACAAACCATTCATGCACATACCAGGTTATATAATAATATGTTTTATATATGGATGACAAGGACTGTTTGACATTATAATGTACTTATGATGCAGGTGAATGGTTCATTTATGAATCCAACAAAGTTATCATCAATTTGTTCTATTTTGGTAACTTGTGTTCAATTGTAATCTATATATATATAAGAATAATTATAAGTCATGTTTGTCTTTTTATTAATACATAATTCTAACTATAAAGATCACTAATATCCGTACATGACTAAATTAAAATGTAAATTACAAGTTATGATTGCCCAATGGGCGGGCTTGGAAACTATATAAACAGCAGGGTACCCACACGTTGCGGCGACGGCTACCCTGAAATAAAATTTTCTGGTGAATCATATATTTTAGTTTATTATGTTCTTTTATAACAAAATTAGCGGATATCAAGAATTTTATGTGACATATTTCAACTCTTTAACTAATGACAATATTTTCATTATACAATTGGGATAATAAATATTTTAGTGAGCAATGTTTTTTCGTCCTTAAAAGTATTTATTTGATTACCGCTATAAAAGATATTTAACCTCCAAAATTATTTAACGTAAACTAATACCGTAAAAACAATAATTAACCTCCACGTCCTTCAATTAATATTAATACATAAGTAATAATACATAAGTTATAACTATAAAGATCATTGATACCGTACATACCGTTCTTCAAAATATTTAAAAACTAAGACCGTCAAAATAATAATTAACCAATGCGTGCTTAAATATGAATTTCAATTGACTAATACAATTGAAAGAATAATTATAGGTCATGATTGTCTCTTTATTAATACATAAGTTATAACTAAAAAGATCACTAATATCCATACATGAACAAATAAAAAGCAAATTACAAGTCATGTATTTTGTTGTCAATTTCTAAATATTACATAATACTATCAAAGAATAATTACAAGTCATGTCATAGATTCACATGACCATCTTAATTAAACATCCGGATTGTCGCTTATTGTTGATGCGGATACTACCAAGGTTGCTCAACACTCGATCGCTCGGTGTTCACTGCTATCTTAATCATTAAAAGGATGGTTATTACTATACACTAGAACACACATCGCTTTAACCCATGCGTAAGTTTCATTAAAACCTTCCTTATTTATGAGCATAATGTCCTTGAGGCTGATTTGAGTATGCACAACAACTCTAGATCTTTGACTCTTTCACCAAATGATACATGACCTTAAATATAGAATAATAAGCAACCACCTTTATGGATGTTTAAAACATCTTAAATTTGGTATAGGGTGTTCAAATTAAATTTATGCATCTAAGTAGTACTATAATAGGGGGTGTTTTTGTTCACTGTCGGGTATTCTCAATAACGTAGTCTTCATAACATATAAATACATACAAAAATTATGATGATTGCTCGCTTGGTTAAAAAACTACCTCTGACCTACACTAAGATATGCATACAAGGATACAAAATTAGAAAGCACTGTTGGCTTTCCCTTCCCTGTAACATGAAATTGGTAGCATTTGATAAGAGCATGGAACATGTAATTCCACACGCTGATCAATGAAATTCACGTCTAATTGTAATGTTAGTGCACATTGATTAATAGCATTTGATGACAAAAAGTAGGCTGTCAATAACTAAATTGTCAAAGCTTATGTTCATAATGACTTATGAAGTAGCAGAAAATCAGGCCTATTATTGTACTGAACATATAAAGCTTTTCTATGCCAACTTAAATAGACTTCTTAATAGGATGTTTTGATTTCAAAACATTCTTATGTACTCAGGTAAGACTTGGACCTTCCATTAGCATATTTGACCAACAGAACCTGTAGTGTTTCTATCTTCAAATATCAAAATAATTTCATTAAAGAACTAATGACATCCTCTATATGAAACATGTATGGTTTATATAAAGTAATCCTAATGTTAATGATGATATCTACATGGGTTCATTTACTTGACTAGGAATAGCCATGGGTTATTGCAATAGATTTAGCGACTACAAAATAGTTTCTTATGCTTCTTTCATAATGGGAACGAGTTTTTTATTGGATTTGCCCACATAATCAACCTAAATTTAATCTTTAATGTTCTACAGCTGAGAACACGAAGCATATTAAGTTGGACCATTATTTGAATCCACACTTCCATTTTACATGAGAGAGATCGGGACTTTTTCTATTCTCAATTCCTTGAATCATACAAGAGTGTCACAATTTATGCAAATGGCAAAGGCATTTGGTGTGATTGAATACAACAAAACCGACACACCAAATTAAATAAAGATGTTCACTGACAAGATACTATCAACAACAACAACGACATCATGAATTAATCTAATTAAACTTTTCAAATCAACTACAAGATGAAAAATATAAATAAATAAATAAATAAATAAACACAAAATGAGTTTGATTGCTATGAAAAGCTCAAAATTAAATTTCAATGGCTAAATCAAAAACCCCAAAATACAAACAAATGAAACCCTAAATACAAGTTCCTTTTAATCAATAATAATAAGGAAAGTGCAAACACTTACAATTTTGAAAGGAAAATCAGAAAACAAGTTCGGTCTTCAAAAAAACCAAATATGAATAACTAAAAACATTTAGCAACCCTTAATTAGCGAAGAAACCCTGCGACCCTTTATAAGCATCGCAACTCCATCGAAAGAAACACCTTCATCAACAATACATTTGGGTCTATCACGGTGTCAAACTATGAACTAAGATTAAATTTGACATATATTTTACTTTTGTGTATGATGTAAGAGACATATCTTGTGAGATCTGTTTTTACATATGTCTATAATGATTAGAAGGATACTTCTAGCTTCCTTAAAAACAATTTATAAACTACACCCAAAACTATCAACAATACAATACAAATGATATTTTTTATTTAAAACAAAATTTATCCAAACAATTTAGCAAATAAGGAAAAAGCTTTATTTATCATAATTTCTGTTTTTTATAAAAAAAAAAAGATTTAATTATTGCATAATAAGGAAGATTTACTTTCTTTAAAATATATGTTTCCCCATTAAATGTTGCGTGTTTAACCAGAATCCCCATTAAGGGTTTTGCTTTAATAACTCACCACAGCTAGGATTTAAAAATTTTATTAAAAAAAACATCGTAAGTTTACGAGAATTCTAAAAACACATATTGAGCTTTCTTAATAGTGTATCTTGGTTTAAAAACTTTCGTTTAAAATCTTATCGAAAATAAAACCTTATATAACTACTAACTACGTCATCAAAAAAATAATTAAAACACATAACACACCAAAATATAATTATAATGTAAACTAACAAATTAATTAAATCAAATTTAAACAATAAAATTTAATAAGTCTGAACAAAAACACTAACACTGCTCTAACTTAGTAAATGGTAGTTGGAGCCTCCTTAAGGAAGCCACCCTTTTGAAAACCACCTCTGTAGGGATTCTACCATAATTATCAAAAGAATATAACCACAACATTTTCCCCTATCCCTGGTAAACACACAAACATCAGCACTTAAAAAACAAAGAGTATCAACAAAACTTCACTTGTCACTCGATAATACATACATATTCTCATCACAACGAACATCAAACCAAACCATAAATCCATTCACATATATTTCAAATTTGTCAACATCATCTAAATTATGTAAAAAAAAAATTTGGAAGCACCTATAGACAATATGTAAATAAACATAATTAACAAAACAAAATAATAATTATAAATGTTAATAATATTATCAAATGTAAAAATGTTTATGATTAATATTGTTTAAAACATAATGTTAGAAAGTTACCTTCTTTAGCCGTTTTATAGATTATAGTAATATCAATTATAGTTCTTAACTGTTTAATTTAATTTTAATATCTTTTACTATATTTTTGTTCTCTAAATCCTAAAATGAATCATATTATGAACTTTCTGATTCTGATTCTGAATTCTGAACTTGGGTATTAGCGACTTGGGTTTACTGACTTTCTGATTTACTGAACTACGAACTTTTTTCAACATCTGATTTACAATTTAATTTCTGCTTGTCATAATCTATATAGATATTTCATACATTAATTATGATTATTTAAAGAATGACTGTACCCCAGCAGAAGTTGTCTATCACATGCTCCCCTATAGTCTATATGGATTATATGACTTTATGAGTCAGTTGAGGACCATAGGCCTGCTTACGAATAAAGACCTACAGTTAACGGTTTAGTATTTTACTATTTTTAATGGGTTTGGTTTTGTTTTTGGGACCCGTAACAGGTTTGGTTGTTTGACCAATTTTTCTATTTGTTGACCGTCAAATTTACATAAATGATATTAATATTTGTTCAAAAATAAGGGTATCGGTTTAATGATGTGGAATATGATGAGTATTAAAAGTGTATCATTTATTGTTTATGTTTGGTTGATAAAATATGATATGAAAAATGTATAAATATTTGAATTTTGTAGTGAAAAAAGAGAGCGTAGGAATGGATTTCATAGGCAAATTGGTGTGTAATGAATCTATGGTATGATATCTTCGTTTATTCTGGACCGTAAAGCAAAGCAAATGAACACCAATTATGACTTTGAAAGTCGTAGTCTCATTCCGTTATCTTAAAGCAGAGCCTTAATACTTTCAAAAATAAGGTCTATGTGGTTTATGGGGCATAACAAATTTAGTCTATATTTTTTTTATTACGGTTTGTTCATTTCATACGTTTTTAACCGTTTTATCCGTTATTCTACGTTTTATACATGTTCATCGTTTTATATCTTTAAGCGTTTTATCGTTTCGCACGTTTTTCTGTTTTATCGTTTTCGTTCGTTTTTACGTTTCATGGCGTTTTATATGTTTTTCGTCCGTTTCTTACGTTTTCGTCATGTTTTTCACATGTGATGAAAAAATTTCTAAAAGAAATATTTAAAAAATGAAAATAAAAAATAATTTCGAAAAAAATTTGGAAAAAGAATTTTTGAAAAAATTTGAAATAAAAGATTAGGAAAAACAGTTCCCAAAAAATTTGAAAAGAATTTCGAGAAAAAATTGGAAAAATAATTCCGAGAAAAAAAATTCAAATTTAAAAAAAAAATCAAAATTTTTAGTACTCAATCCTTTATTCAATTTTAGTTTAAAATTGTTTTTCGATTTTTTCAAAATTTTTGAACTTTTATTTTTATATTTTTTCTGAACTTTTTAGATTTTTTCGTCACATGTGAAAAAGTGGCGAAAATGTGCGAACACTGACGTAAACGTAAAAACGGACGATATATAAGCAGTAAAAACGATAAAAACATATGAAAGCGTATAAAAACGTAAGAAAAACGGAGAAAACATAAAAGACGGACAATAACGGTTAAAAGCGTATGAAAACGAATGAAACTTAACCAAAAAAAATAGGGACTAAATTTGTTATACCCCACAAACCACAAAGTCATTTCTGTAAGGATATTTAAGGGTATTTAAGTCATTTCTGTAAATTTGACGGTCAATCAAACGAAAAATTTGATTAAGGGACCAAACCTGTTATGGGTAGCAGCAACCACATAGTCCAAACCCATTAAAAAATATAAAATGACTAAATTCGTTAAACAGGACTTACCATAAAAACCATACAACAAATTTACATATGTGATACACACCTAAAACATATAGCAAATTTACCCCTTTTTCTATTTGGGTTGCTAGCAACGGTAGAGTACTTCGGCTTTTAAGTGCGGCTAGGATCTTTACGCATTTAGATGAAGCGACAGGATTCGTCCATACCATGGGTAAAGTTTGGAAGACCACGACCACGACTGATACCGAAAGGAATGAATGGAAAAATAGCATGTCGTATCAATTAAAATTTTGAGAATATTTTATTCTTTCCGACTCGGTACAAAGCCATTTTAATTTATTGAAAGGTAGGAAACTAAATTCAATTTCAAGTTAGGTCGAATTAATAAATGAATAGGGCCCCAAAGCTTCAATTCATTTCACTTTTTAAGGAAAGAAAAAGCAACGAGTTACATATGGTACAATCACATTCTTACAATCACAAGGAGGTGAAGGCAATTTTAAATAAGAATTGATTTACCCATTCTTAATTTTATTAGCACACACTAATATATGCGTTAAACAGTTATACTTTAAATATAAACTGTTTTAATTCTTTGGTAAATTAGAGTGTCTTAATAAAAATATAGAGTGTCAAATCACTTTCTATATAGCCACTTGCCACTTGATGTCTAAACAAGAAGCAACAACAACAAACACAGGTTAAATAAAATTCTTGGGACAATTTTCACGAACCGAAGGCACAAACACGAAATCCTCTGACCTTGGAGCGGTCAAGCCTGCCCGTTCATCAGTAACCAACACATGCTTTTCATTCACGTTCCAATCAAAGCACTGGATGAGACCGGCAATGACCACAGGAAGTTCTCTCATGGCCAAATTAATACCCGGGCATCCTCTCCTCCCAGTCCCAAAAGGCAAAAGTTGAAAACTTTGTCCCTTGATATCTAAAGAACTCTTTAGAACATCGCCTTCTAAAAACCGTTCAGGCCTGAACTCTAATGGCATTTCCCAGTACTCGGGATTTCTTCCGATTGACCAGATGTTGACGAATAACATGGTGCCAGCAGGGATGTCATATCCTTGAACGGTGACATTCTCAATTGACTTCCTGATCAACATAGGAATTGGAGGGTGTAGTCGTAGGGCTTCCTTTATAATTGCTTGGATGTAGGGAAGGTTAGGTGTGTCAGATTCTTGAACCAACCTCTCATTTCCTATGACTTTATCAATCTCTTCTTTAGCTTTTTCAAGCACCTTAGGGTTATTTATAAGTTCCACCAGTGTCCATTCAATCGCTATTGCAGTTGTATCGGTTGCAGCAGTAAAAAAGTCCTACAAAAAAATATTTCTTAATGATTACTGTATAATTCTAGATATGCTGTATAGTGTATATACAGATTTTCAAATCATTATTTGTGTGCAGCAGAAATTAACAGGTCACTCGACAGTAATTAAGTTTCTATCACTTTTTAAATTTAAGGTTCTCAATTATTCACCTTTCACCTAAAGTAAACAATAATATTGACAAAACAAAATCGCTAAATTGACCCGATAGTAAAAACTTGACTAGCTATATGAACTAAAAATGAATCGTGAATGAAGAAAGAAAATTACCAAAATCAAGGCTTTTATGTGATCTCTAGTTATCGTAATATCAGCTTTCCCATTCTCTAAAACATCAAGCAACATATCAAGAAAATCTGTTCCTTTTTCATCTTCACTTTTCCCTTCTCTTCTTCTCTTTCTTCCCTCTCGTATATAATTTTTTCCAACAAAGCATCATACCTTATATGTGTATCCTCATATCTCTTCTTAAACCCTTGCAAGTCAATGTTCTTGCAAAACCATATAAAATCCGAAACATTAAACTCCCCAAAAATCTTTGTCACCTCCCTAACAAGATTCTTAGCTTCATCAGCCTCACTATTCGTCCCAGAACATCGGATGCTCATCATCATTTGACATATCACGTTGTTTGTTAACTTTAACAACTCTTCAGTCAGATTGACAGTTTCTTTTAACTTGGATTTCACCATCAATGTTTGAAGAAGCTCGTGAATTTCACGTGTACGAATAGGTAGGAAATGACCAAGATTTTGGTTGCCAAGAAGTTCAACTGTTGATAACTTTTTAATGAATTTCCAATAAGGCCCATAAGGTGCAAAAGCAAAGGCGACGCCATAAGTTATATGATGGATAGCTAATGAGTGTTTTCGTGAAGAAAATGCTAACTCGTTGGTTTTAAGGAAGTCACGAGCAAGGTCGGGTGTGGAGGCAACAACACAAGGACAGACCCTAGACGAAGGTGGATTAGTGGCCCATAGCGAGTTGAGAGACTGTGAAAGGACTGGTGGATAAGTGGGCCGAGGTGATGGAGTGACCAATAACTGGTAACGATGGAGGACTAGGCGGGAGACGATGGTTTGGTTTCTTTTCGAGAGTAAATAAACGAGAAATGATGATACGACTATCACGGCAATAATCGCCGGAGAAACACTCTTGAACACTTCTTGTATGTTCATGTTAAAGAGGTTGGAAAGGTGCAAAGTCGACTATGGTTAGAAACTTTTATCATCTATATATAGATATAAGAAAATCATTTGTTTAGAAGCAAATATAGATGCATAAACATAGTGAAAGCAATTTTATATTTGAGGCAATTCATATTTCATACTTTTAGTTGGAAATTTCATATATCTTGAAACACGCATTAAAAACATTTATCATTATCGTTTAATCTTTTGACTTTGGGTATATATGAAGCTGAAACTAGAAATAGATTAATGGCGGGTTATTTTTAAAGAAATAGATAAATGAGATGATAATAAAAGTAATAATGTAAATTTGTTAAATTTAAAATATGTGTAGTCACAATCGATTCAATTATCATGCGTTGCCGATCTAAAATAGATTGACTCGAACATAAAATGATCACATGATTTTAATGATCAATTGAGTTCTTATGAAACCTTGTAACATTAAAATAATGATACAACATGATACAACATGAACCTTGTTCAAAGACCTTCAAGTACTTTTTATAAACGACATTTGTTGTGGTTTTGGAGATTACCATTCGATCACAACGACAACCTTCAAACCCCATTGCTTTTTACTCTTGATACTAAGAACGTCTGATTGTCCATGTGTGAACATGGGGCCGGGGATGCTGCAGAAGATCAACCTTTGTCAAGTTAGCTTTATCAAGCGCATACCGCTCCAAATCTGTTTCCTTTCATTAGCCGCTCCAAACCTGCTCCGATTACTGTTTCAATTACACAGACTATTTGAATTTAGTTAATCCGGGTTGTTTGATATAGGTTAAAAATGGAGGCTCAGATCGGTAAGAATGTGCTGGAACAAAGAGGGGAAAACCGCTATGGCTACATTAACACAAAATAAATAATGCACCCCAAAGAAATGTTTGAAATCTACAACGTCAACCAAATGGGTTGAACAGTCAAAACACATTGAAAGTTACCAAATGTGTCTTATTTAAATAATGTAGTATAACTTATCAGTAGAATCACACTTATTTTTTATATGAATAAAAATGCTAATATAACTTATCAGTAGAATCACAAATCCTAACAATCACATAGTACTTAATCCTTACTATTAGATAACAATAATCACATATTAGATTTATGCCAAAAAGTAAAGATGATTACAATACATATGACGCATAACAAACAGATAATTGAACTACATGATGTTTCATGAATGGAAGGAAAAGAAAGGCTAATGTACCTCAACAAACAGAAGTATTAATGTGACTGAAATAAGAATAGCACCCCAAGCTGTGACCAGACACTCCAGGAAAATCAAAAGAGCCTGAGAAAGATGATAACCAATCCAATCTTGAATCGATATTATAATAACTTGCTTAAAATGAATGTAAATAAAAAAATACCTTCATTGTGGTTGCATTAGACATTATATCACAATGTAAAGAGAAAAGGGATTACCTACTAAAATATAGTATCCATAACCATCCAATGCAAGGGAGATTGAAAAGATATGACTAAGATGTCAAAAAAGTAGTGTAATAGAATTACTTAAGGCACATATACTATGCGTCAAATCTTAAGTAAAATTTGGTTTGAAATTGGCTTTACATATAGCACAATACATACACTGATACACATATGAAGCTTGTAGAATCAAGTGAGCTGTTCGAAACTAAACTTAGGATTCATTTCATTTCAAAAATAAAGCTTTTGCCCCGGAAAGGTCACTTTCAAGAAGTTGAGTAATGAGTACATATCAACACCAGGTAATGAATATGCTATTTTATAATTTCACAATCAAAGGAGACTTCTTGTAAACAACGCCCATTGCATGAAATTACACACTAAACACAAAACAACGATGAATAAGACCCGGTTAACTCTTTTCTTTTCTAAAATAGTGAATGGATATAGAAGCCATGGTCCATGGACCTTGATGTCAGATACTAAAATGTTGTTAAATACTTTAAATAAAACCAAAGGGATTAAAATAAAACAAAAGAAACTAAAATGATTCAAACTGAGACAAACAAATTCATTTCTCTGACACAAAAAAGGATCATACCAAATCCTAATACACAACGAAAAGTAAGCAATTACAGTAACACATATTAAAAAACAAAAAGCTTCCATAATAACTAAATGGACAAATCATGTTGGGCGAAAGAACTTGATTTACATTAATTGCTTTCGGATGTGAAAGTTTTATTGTAATCGGAAATTGCGGCTCAATGTGCTATCCCGACATCTAAACTAAGTAAATGGCCTCGTTAAACAATGATTTCTTGAGCAAGTCTTGAAATAAATTAACGGCCATGTACCTCATCATTATTCCGATATTAAATGTGATGGTTAGGTGTTTTGGCGAATATTACTTTAAACAATATCGTAACACGATCATATAAGCGAAATAGCCGACATCAAAGACAGTTCATCACCCAAAATCGAACATGCTACTATCATCGCCAAGAGCCTTTGCCTTTGGACCTCGACGACTCTTTTCTTGCACCTTCACTGAAAGTAAGTTCAAGCAAACCGAATGCGATGCTAGTTTGGTTCCGCCTCCCATCGTCTTGACTGAAAGAAATCCACAAACTATTAATTAGGAAAACAAAATTTCCTCTTGTCCAATTATAATTGCAAAATTTTCTTTCTACATTTCAATATATTGTAGGTGTGGCTTTAGACTGTTCCAAACAATAACAAAAGGAAGATTGACCCGTTCACCTATTGATGGAATTTATTATCAAATCTGATCATTACAGTTCAATATAAAGGATATGTTGTTTTGAGGGCAGTTTTGATTGGGCATCCAAACTGGTTGCGTGATGATATGTGAGTTAAATAAGCAGTTTGGAATCCGGAAGTCCTTACAGCTAACTATAAAAACAATGACCACTTTTAATAAGCATTGCCAAACACCCCTTTTTCAACCCCAACGGTGTGAACCATTTATAAGTGCAAGCGAATCAAATAAGTATGAAATTACCTCGACCGCTAATATGCTACTTAGATGTAAGGCGTGCATAAGAAATTGGACAAAAGAATCCGAAGTTTGTCTCAACAACCCATTAATAACAGAGCTCGATACTTTCGGTTCTTTCTCTATGAACGAGCGACCTAATCCATCATAGTATCATTTTCCTAATAAAAATAAAAACTAATTCTTTGTTGATTCAAATGGTAAATGCAAAACTCCGTTTAAGAGTATTACTTAACCTTTCAAGTCGCTAAAGGCGGGGAGTTTGGGCAATACCAAGTCACACTTTTAGCTAATAAGCTAATCGTGTTATAATCACATAATACGTAACCCTACATTATATTTTCATATTTAAGTAACAATTGCTTCATTTTTAATTTTGAGATGCCACTGTTTTATTACCTTTACATGCATTTTTGCAAATGGAAAGAGCTAATTTATCAACAAATACATTAAACTCCACTTACCGTGACAATCTCAACAGAAGAATATCCTTGATCGACGTAATCCCCATAACTAATTAGTTAGTGTCCGGGCACTGCAATTGAAAAATGAACCACATGAAACTAAACGTCTGAAAATGTTAAAAACAAATAAACAAAATATGTGGTGGCAGGGCAATTCAATAACCACACAATCCGCATAAAGTGTTCATAATTATGAGATCCAAGATAATAAAGGCGGAAAATACCTTCCCGATGCAAAAAGTTCAAGACGATCATCAAACTGCCCATCGATATTACCACAGATGGTCACAGGACTTCTTATTAGCTACAGGGAGAATACAAACAATTTAAATTAACAATAGTTGAGCTAAAATTATGTCTTCATATGCATTTTCAATCAGATATTCACATATTTATCAATATCAGCTGGTCTACAGGCTGCAAATATTGGAGAAACTGAATAAGAGTGTGTAGACATCATATATAACCAAAAAAATCATTTTTTACTTAAATAAACAATAGTAATCAAAATAATATGCACCAACCTGTGACAACCGGTTCTATTGGATCTCCACCCATACGACCACCAACGGCTGGCAAATTGAATCTCTGAATGAGATACATCTACTTTAGCCTTCCCTTTATTTGTAGCAGACACACTCTCAGGCCGTGACAAAGTAGATCGAAGACACCGCTGAGCGAAAACAGGTTCACGGATAACTATACCTGCACTCGATAAGAGCCAAACACGAAAACTAAAACAACAACAACGCATCAAATCAGTCCCAAAGTAGAATATAAGTGCAAGCGAATCAAATAAGTATGAAATTACCTCGACCGCTAATATGCTGCTTAGATGTAAGGCGTGCATAAGAAATTGGACAAAAGAATCCGAAGTTTGTCTCAACAACCCCTTAATAACAGAGCTCGATAGTTTCAGTTCTTTCTCTATGAACGAACGACCTAATCCATCATAGTATCCTTTTCCATCATAGACATCATAGTATCATTTTCCATTCTCAAGATTAATTTTTACCTGATCCTAAACAATGGTATCCAAAAACAAAAATTGTTAATTAATAAATATGCATGTAAAAACAACTTAACAATAACAATAATCAGTTATATCAATACATATCCAATTCTAATAACCTTGAGTCTTCCATCATCCAGTTCTGACCCGTTAACCCACTATGACAACAAAAATTCAGTTTTGACCCGTTAAAAAATCCAGTCTCAATACCAAGCTTAAGATAAAGAAAATCGTTATGAAAATGAATGTTTAGAGAAATTATTGCTCCACTAACAGTACTATGCTTGATTAGTAAGTGATGTCGGTCTAGAAACTGCACATGCTTAAAAAATAGATTTGAGGCTCCATGTTCTAATGACCAAACTAATAAATATATCTTAAAAGTACAAACATTGTGCTTGGGAAAAATTTGGATTGGCAATTTAGTTGTAATTATGAACGCGCCAAACAGTTTATCTTCAGATTATATCTAAAGTAAAAGCGATATTTATAGAAAAGATAACCATTCTCACTTGAATAAATGTAGTTCATCTATTATCGCACCGTCAAGATTCGTAGCCTGTCATCAAGATGTTCATCTATTGCCACGGGAAAACGCAAGGACCGTCATCGCATGTTCATCAAGAGCATCTATCTTTCTTTTCCTTCACCAACTGTTAAACCATTCAAGACAAATTGACGTATATTGTCATTGTTTACATAACGACCACAAATGACAATTACACAAACAAAAGCAACACAATTGACCGACTTGAAACACAAATCGAACATTGAAACAAAGTGAACAAATACAAACTGTTATTCAACAAATTCAACCGAGGAATCATCATATATAACATCATCTCTTGGTTATAAGGAATCATAATGTGCTCTATTTTTCTCTACAAATGACAACTACACAAACACAATTTATCAAGCAGGTGGTGTGCATAAAACACACATAGAATCGTAAATCCTAAAACACAACTTGCAAAAAAAAAAAAAAAAAAAAAAAAAAAAAAGCCATATGAACAGCATGATTAAAAAAAATTAGTTCCCAATCAATAGAATCAAAACAGCCTTCTAATAAATAGAATCAAAACACAATTAGATTGGTTATTAAAAAAAACGCATCAAAATAGGTGTACTATTGGGATTTAAATCGAAAACAAAAAGAATGACTTGAATAATGCGATACTTACCAATTTAACGGTGTGGATAGCATAGAACTGATTGAAAAATCAAGAAATTTTTATATGCGCTGCTTTTTGATTTAGATGATAATCTTTGTAGAGAGATATTTTTCTTGATAAACATGGTAGTCAATTGTTGACTTTTAAAGGTTGGGGCATAAAGCGTATTGCAAAAACAGGTCCATCTTATTGCCAATTTTAATGCTAACACTTTTAAAAAGTTTAGGCTTAAAAGTCTTGTACATGATAGCTAAATAAGGAAGTGCATTAAACTAATTTTTAATGCTGGTAGCTTAGTATGCTTGTACAAAAGCTTATTTTATTATATATAATAGATGGGTATGTTTGGCGCAATGAGGTGAGGCTGGGGCTGAGACTTATATTATAAGCCAAAAGTTCAAGTTTATATTTTATAAATCTATTTGGCGAATTAGTTTGAGACGAAGTTTATTAATGTCAAATCCATAAAAATATATACCAAATTAAATTCAAATATATTTTCAGCTTTTACGTGATAATTCATTATATTTTTAAAGGTATTTAAGTAATTTAACTAGCCATAAATCTTTATACTCCTCTTTTTATGGGCTTGGGTTTATGGAGGCTTATGGCTTATTTTATAAGCCATAAGCTTCCACAAGCATGTGTGACAAATGAAACTTATTTTATAAATCGATTTATGTTTTTTTTTTTGAACGGCGAATTTTATAGAAGAAAACACTAGCAAGAAGCTAAAACATTACAAGGACACAAGGTGAGGATTTTTTAACCAAACCACCCAACTCAACGTAACTTTACATCTATAACGACACAAAAAAAAAGACGAAAGCATTAGGTCATCAAATATATTCGCCTTGGAAGAAGGAACAACGCCAAAATCTTCTTATTCGAAAATCCCAAATGAACCACCATAGACCATAACACACCCTTCTAATAATCTTTTATGCTTAGAAGGCAACCAAATTAGTTATCCAATAAATCCACTCATCGAAAGAATCAAGCTCCATATAACTCACATCCCACCAAATACAAACCCTCCGAAAAATAGCTCTAACAACACTACAATTAAAGAACAAATGTTTCAAAGACTCAACACCAGTCTCGCATAGAGGACATAGAATAGAAGGGATATCTATAACTCTACGTGAAATGTTCCAACGAGTCGGTAAACCATCTATACGCACCTTCCAAGCGTGAACATTTACTTTAATAGGCACTTCTTTAAAAGCTCAAACCTCTATAAGCCCCAAAAAATCCTGGTACCAAACAAAGCCTATATCGTTGGTGTATTGTAAACAATGGCGAAGCCATGAAGTGACTATGGAGCTTGGTGGCCCCCTAGACTTTGGACAATATTTGTACATTTACTTGTTTTTTATGTATACAATTTTTACTTTTACGATTTAGCCTTCCCAGAAAAGGCTTTAAATTCTGTTGGCCCTCCCACAATAACCTTTCATGCTCCGCCATTGATTGTAAAAAACTTAAGATACTTGTTCTAAAAAGCTACTAAAGCTAATTAAAAATTAACAAAAGAAGAAAATATAATTGCATACTATATGATAAACACAACATTTTATACAATACACAACTACACCAGCTATTATGTCAACCAAATGTGTTTGTACTTATAAGCTATCTTTGTTTTATATCACTCATCAATGTGGGACATCTAGAAACACAATGTGTAAGAGCATTTTCAACAATTATACCCGATCTTTATTTTCAAAACTTTTAAACCACAAAGCCACAAGTTCACATTTCTATCCTTCAAACAAGTTTTATATACAAGACAAGGCCAAGGCTAGGTAGCGTACGAGTGGTTGGACAAACCACTTGTGCCTGAGCTAGTCCTTAACTTGTATGACTCATTAACTTTTTCATGTTTTCAAAAGCTTTTTTGTTCATGATATTCAAGGTATTGAACTATAACTTATCTTTTCAAAAGCTTTTGTTTATGATATTAAAGTACTTATTACATGTTATTTTGAACGTTAAACCATTGCATGGTTGAAAAGCTTCTTATTTGTTGGATTTAAAGCATCCAATTAATTTGGTTTTCTTGCTATTGTTTTTTATATGATGAAACGAGAGCTACAACCCCATATCCATCCTACAAAGATGCAAAAGTAGAGAACATATATAAACTCAAACTTAAATCACAAAAAATGTCTTGATCAAGATGGACAACGAGTACAAGCCTTATGTCAAACTGTAATAATGCGAGTCTATGTACAAAGCTATATAGTTTTACAAGTGATGAGAAAGTGAACCATTTTCTTGCATTTGGCAATAAAAATTGCAAAAGGTTACTGTGTGTGGATGGACAAAGATATAGTATCTCTATCAACTAGTTTGATAAATTGTGTAAAAATAAAACTTAAAAGTGTGGAGAATTCTAAAATTTCTAACACTCTTAAGTGTGGAAGTTATTTGTAGCACTTAAATTCTCCACACTTGAGAAACTGCGAAGAAATTAGGTATTACAAATGAACTGACACTTATAAGTGTGGTCATTTTTTAGTTTTCTGACCATAGATAAAAGGTTAAACTTTCTTTTGACATAGTTATAAGTGTGAAATATTTATTATTTTACATTTTTTTTTTTCACATTTACTAATGTAACTCCTTTCTATACATTATTAAGTGTTAATAAGCAAATATTTACACACTTTTTAAAAGTGCGAAGAAAAAAGTATGTAAATTGAACTAATCTTTTGTAGTGTTGGCTTTAACTATAAGTTGGCCATATAGTAAATGTAGATCCAAAAACTTGAGTTGGATTGGTTGGCTCTCTTCTTACTTTTTGGATGTAATTTTAACGTTTATTTTCTAGTTTCTTGTTAGTTTCAATAAAATCTTTGCTGTTCGAAAAAATTCAGAAGGTAGGATGGAAATGAGTCGAGTCGAGTCGACCTTACTCGTTCTAATAAGTATCTAGTTCTTTTGTATCCTTACTTTTTCTTGGGTCCACTATAATTCATCAACTTGTTATTTTTTTCGCGACCTAAAGCTTCTAGCTTCTAGCTCCAAGCCTCCAAGCAAACACAGTTTTTAACCGCAGGTTTTCAATGACAAAATCTATGGTTTTTATTTGTCTTGTAAGTCTTGTGTTGTTGATCCACAACGTTGAAGCATCTAACGAGTTTGTAGTTGAATCAACGACATGTAATCAATGGACCGAAAGAAGCCGTTTACAAGTTGGGGACACCATCGGTAAGTGAGTTATATATACATTTATACGCACATACATTATTAACTGTTAATAGCGAGGTTAATATTCTTAAACATGTTGGTTTAATAGTATATATGTACGAGGCTAAAAGCTTGGTGGTTAAAATAAGGCAAGAAGATTACATCATATGCTACGCACCATCACCCGTTGATGCAACAAAGTCTAGCCATGGTTAGTCGGTGGTCAAGTTGAACCACACTGGGCCTCATTATTTCGTTAGTGGAACGGTCGAAATCAATAACGACAAGATTATCATTCAAGTCTTAGCATACCTAACGCGCTCAACCTCAACCACAACTCGAGCTTCAATATTTGAAAGTCCATCATTCCTAAGCTACTATCTAGGCTTTTTCTTATGCATTGAGATGATTTGTCTGTTGCTGTTGTGCATTTGCATTTGCAACGAAGAGAGGGAACTAGCGAAGTTTATCCGGCTGATCAGAATGCTAGCAACTTGAGTTTGAAAATAAGTTTATGGCCAATACTTTATTGCTACCAGTAGAAAATCGATTTAAAATTCCCTACGTATTTGATATTTCGTATTTTTTTTATAGTTCTCTAACATCGTGAATTCCGTCATGCTTCTATTTTACATCTTCAATGTATCTTTTTAAGTAATAATCTTCAGATGATTATATGAGGAACTTAGTTTGTAGCTAATCTTGTTGATTATGTTCCTAGTAAGATAATTGTTTGTGATCAATTCGCATATCATTTACTTCAATACAAGATGTTTCATGTAAAACTTAATGGAGGTTTTATAAGGGGATAAACACAAATCATATCTGTACTGGCAAGAAATCGATCTTGACTGTCCAGAAGATTGCAGGTGTGGTTAGCTTTCTAATTTCCGTTTTTAATCGCAGGTTTTCAATGACAAAATCTATGGTCCTTATGTGTCTTTTTAAGTCTTGTGTTGTTGATCCAAAACATTGATGCATCTAATGAGTTTATAGTTGAATCAACGACATGTAATCAATGGACCGAAAGAAACCGTTTACAATTTTTAGGCAAACCGTAGGTAAGTAAGTTATACATGCATGCATAAATTATCTATCAATATTGAGCTTAGTTCTTATATGTGAATGTGCTCTTGGTTTTATAGTATACATGATGTATGAGGCTGAAAAGAACTTGGTGGGTTAAAATAAGGCAAGAAGATTACATCATATACAATGCACAATCACCAAGTAATGCAGAAAATGCGAGCATATGCACAAAGTGCGAACGATGAAATTAGCTGAGGAATTGGTGCATGGTCCACGTACACTTGTATCGTATTGCACATAAGAAGTTTGGAAAGAAACCACAAAACGCACCACATTATAATAAGGATTAGTATGGTACATGAGCTGTAAATCGACCGTATACATCGGCTATGTGAAGCGTGTTTGTGTTAGCTTCTTTATCGGTCTTAAATGCTTAATTAAATTTGGAAAAGCTAATAGGTCTAACTCAAGAAACCACACGTGGAATGTTATTCACTTACCCATTTGGTTACGTATGCTTCTATCATACACCGGGAATGGCATGGCACATGAGTCATAATCCTACCACATGCATTGGCTATGTGAAGCATGTTATGCAAGAACCAAAAGGCTTTTTGCCTAAATATATTCCAGTGACCATCAATCAAAAGGTAGGATGGAAATGTATCAAATAGTTGTTACAGCTCGAGCTTGGTTAATTTATATTTATAAACCTCCGAACTTGTTTTGAGCCTATACTTTTAGCTCGAGCTCGCATCGTGACAAATTTAACAAGTTCAAGCTTGACTCATTTTGATGATAAGCCTAAAAAAAGATCATATCGAGCTCAACTTGTTAAACACACTAGTCTCATGCTAGTTTTTCTTAACTTAAGCTCATTTACTAAACGAGCTTTGAATTAGGCTCGAACTTTGGTCCATGCCTGTTCAAGCTAGGGTCATTTCAAGTTTTAAACGAGTCGATCGCGAGTAACTTATAAATACTAGTCTCACGTAAATTGGTTAATATTATTATTTAAATTTAATTTTTTTCTAATAAAATTTGTTATTAAACTTTAATGTTTAGTTTGATTGTTATTAACATTAAATTTTTTGAAAAATAATAATATTTGAAGTTCATTTATATTTGTTGTTGCAGATTATGTTTATCAAAAATGACATATATAATTTAAACATATCAAAATTTAAATAAAAATAAACCGTGATTTAGAAACATTAAGTTTTAATATTGGAAACAACACAAAGATTAAAGAAAATAAACCATTCTTTAGAAACTAAAATTAAATTTTGAAATGACATAGAAGACCATGCTAGATGTGCATTGTCATAGTCAAAGCTCTCAATATCGCGGTGTCAATATCGGTCTCTTCAAATTCGGAATGGTCATAAAAAAATCGAGCTTTGGCATCGAGCGAGCTGCTTTTGCATGGTCTTTAGCAAGTGCATCCCCCGTTGTTTTTGGCATCTTTTTGTTCTTCAACGTTCCATTCCAATTCGACTTCATAGTACCACCGATCGGTGCCCATAAATGTTCATATGTAACTTTATCTTCCTTTTCTTCTTTAATAAGCGTATTGGTAACACAAAAAATGAAATGGAATGGAAATTTTAAATAACGATGATTGATACAAGAAACATTTCATAGGTCTTGTTACTGTAAAGAGATTACACAAATAAGTTTTTCAAGTGACCACTAATAAATAACAGATATGATGTTTAGCACCTTAATTATTTGGAGCTAAAGAACAACATGCATTGCAAATTGCAGAATGTGAATTTAAAATGCCCAAATTAGTGGTGCTACTTGAAAAAAATAGTGAAACGATACATTGAACACAATAAATAAAGTGCTAATTAGCTTAACCACAAACCGCTTATCTAAAAAAAAAACCCACACCTCATATTGAACCTTTAACCACTTAATGTTTCTTGTATCACTTGACAACATTATGTCTATCTCTAAATGAAAATTTTCACTCCTTATGTGAAGTTTTCTTCCTTTACGTAGCTCGGTAGCTTAGTAGAGGCCAAGTACCATACTTCTCTCTTATAACCTTTTCAATCATTATGGCTTCCTAAAAATAGTGAGGCTCGACGGTTTAAACACTATCTAACCAAACACAATGCTTATTTATCCGTAAGATCCCATTTGAGTTATTCACGCTACTAATTATTTGTCCATCACAAGGATGCGAAAGTTTTCTCTAACAAAAATATTATAGTTCCTATTGATATCAAGGACCTAAATAAAATATTTTCGGATCCCCAAGTCTTGGTTGGGTTGCCTTCCTATTTATAATGAGGTTCCTTTTACATGTCAAGAAAAAAAGTTTTACCAACTTTAAAGAAAAAGAAAAAACTAAATATAACTACTTGCCTTTAAAACATGTGCTTACTTTTCAAATTCCTTCATTCCAAGTGCTTCTAGTCCTCATTTGATGCAAACTTGACTGTCAAAATTTTCATTGAGGATGTTAAAGAACTCTTTCGTCACTCAAGCAGGCGTGTTCATCACACCGACCCTACACAAATTTGGAATCGAAGTCCTCCAACATTCTACCATCACATAAACTAACGTATTTCCATTACCCGACACCAGAAAATCTTCCCTTGCAAAGTAGCCTTTATTGTAAACTCTTAAGAATGCATATTTCTTCAGGAATCCTTACCTGCATTAAAAAATTAACTTCACTTACAATGTTTCTTTTTCCCATTATCATAAGAAGGGTTTTTCAATAAATTGTTTGTTCAGGGGATTTCATTTCAACGATTTCGGGTTCCTCAATTCTCAAGATTTCTTTCTAAGGATACTCTAAATTAATATTTTTATGATTTCATTGGTCTTGTTACCATTTGCATCATAAAGTTTAGTGCTTTGATCCATACCGTCTTCACCCGTTAGCATTTGAATCCAGTTCTTAATGTTTCCTTTTCATGTTGTTATGCCTCTTTCTCTTCATCCTCCTCTTCTACTAAATCATCATCAATGGCCGGATGTCGTGTGTGACCCTTTTTCTTCTATTTTGTACTTTTACGCCTTGTTTCCATTTTCACCGGAATTAGCGATATCATCTTGCTCTTATCTCACCTCGGGCGCCTTATGTTCTTCTTGAAAAATACCCTTAATTGCTTGTGTTCACAGCTGACAACCGCAAGTATAAAACAATGTTCTCATTTTTTTCTTCGTCAAAGGTTGGTTCATCTTCTCCGAGTGTGACCTGTGAGTCTTTATCGATTAAACCGTACAAATATATATCCCTTAGATAGTCAATGAACTTCAAGAGATAAGGAACCACCTGCAGATTTACTTGCAGATTAGTATACTTTATGAAGCATGAACATGTATATATGTATGTTAGCATGTATATGTATAGATGTATGAACACGTGTATATGCATATGCATATGACAAATAGAACATGTTAAACTCAATAACCAAATTACCATATAAAAGCCAATAACCTTTGTGGTAATGTAGGTCAGTGACCTGTGAGAAGGTACTAATGAAAACAATTTTTATTATCTCTTGAAGCAAAACAAAAAATGAAAAACAAACCAAGGCAATAGTTGTTTTTTTTTGTTGTATCATGCTTCAATTACGAATCTGCGCATGACGCCAGCTGTTACTAACCCGCTTAAGCGGATAGACCATGTTTGAAATAACTTATTAAAGACATGCTTCACAAAACGACTTATTCACTCTATCTCTTATTACTCGACTTGTTACATAGAATTTTTAAACTTAATGCCAACCACAACATTGTTATGATTACATTATGGTTTTCATGAACTTCATGAAAAGTTTATCGAATAGATTTCGCTTTTTTTAAGCCCCCGAGTTAAAAACAGTGCTCAAAAGAGCTTGTTATGAAAGCAAGCGACATAAAGCGGATATTTCTCATAACAAACACTGGATTTTTTTTATAAGGGTTCTTGTCATGTTTCATTCGGACATAGTAAATCCAAATATCATATTCATGTATTGTTAACTTTCATAAACCAACAGAACAATGTGTAAAAATAAATATATACAAAGGTTCAAAAATAAATTTAATATGCGACATCTGGCCGGTTCCACTCTTGTGGATTGGTACTTATTCTTGTTTAATGTCACACACTCGTCATGCACATAAAGTTATATTCATTTTAGGCTAATAAAATATTATTAGAACCCTTATTTAGCATCTAATAAAACATGATCATTACTTGACAATATTGATAATCACAATTAATTGAGTGATTCTGATTTTTTACACATGATGATCTTTTCTACCAACTCGGTTATGTTACACTTAAGTGTATCATAAAGAAATAGAACGGATGAAGATACCTTTTGACTTCATGAACCGGCTTCAGTTTTTTGTGCAGAGCAACATCATCTGCAATGAAATGAACATCTTCATGTTTACTAAAAAACTTCTCAATGATTACTAAGATCAAAGAATATACCTGCAATGATTCCAAGCTCATCGTCTTTGAGTAATGTTTGCCTTCATACTTGGAGGAAAGGAAGTAACATTCTTCAACTGCATAAACAAACACACTAATAAGTAATATCGATGGACATCGAAACATCTAAAACTTCTTGGTCGAAAAAGAATGCAATTTATCTATATGTTGTCTTTATATGACGCTTTCTTGCAACCTTTTCGTGGATATGAGGAAATAAACAAATTTAAACAACATTATCAAGTGTTTCAAAAATAATTACACCATGACGTAATCCAATTATCCATTCACCAATATCCTTTACCTTTTTATATTGCGGTCCAATTATCTTCATTTCAAGTATTTCACAACAATTTTGTTATTCCATTAGAAGTTCGTCGCCATCAAAGGTCTAACTATGCAATCGGGGATACTTGGAAGTTGGCGACCACATTCTAATATAATAAACACAAATTACTCGAGGATTATACTTACACTAACATTTGCGACATAAAATGATGATATACAACTCACATGTTTTCCGAGAGCACCACGATTCGATGAATCATGAGAAGGAATCATTGCATCAGTTTCCATATCCTTTTTAATCACCTACAATAGAATACGACAATTGTTCAAATGGCTTAAAGTCCCAAAAGTATTCGAAAGTTACAATATCTGACTCTTTTTAAAATATTTTTATATTAGTATGTTAACATAGTCTTACGTATTCATATATAATACTACTATATAAAACTAACAATAAAGTTTGGTTCAACCTAATGCTTTTAAAAAGCGAACCAAATCTCCTTAAATTCGTATAAATCTACAAATACTCAAGTGACCGATATGAACTTAGAAACATAAAGAATGATGTCATTTGTCAGTGGAGATACTCAAGTGTCAATCTCGACCGTTCCCGTTCCAACTATAATGGTGATGTTTCCTAAAGGGGTTGTTTCATTTCAGTTAGTAATAACATATTAGATTAAGACTAATGGCGACTATTACAATTCTTGTATATAGCCAACGGTTCATATCTAACACTTTTAAATAATTTCTTTGAGTGATCATGAGGTATCCTCACTTGCAACTACAACTTTAACTAAAACTTTTATTGGCATTGAGCTCCATTTGATATCGGATCAAGGCGTACTCATGGGCTCGTAAGTGAGTCTTATATAACTTGATTGATAAACTCCGTGCGGCGTCATTAGGTTGATGGGATCAAGGTGGTTAATCATTTTCGATATGTTATGTTCGACTTGTTGGTGTAGATGTGTTTTGGAGAAAAGTTTGATGAGCTTTGGATTAATGAGGCATTAAGCCACGACATGATATGTTGTTGGTATCATGGCGGTTTAGGGTGTTAGCTATGTACCCAAGGTTAGGAAAATTTTGTTTAGAAGCAGATGGAAAGAGTTTTAGAAATTGAGTAGTCATAAAGAATGAATTTTAATTCCAATAATCAAATCTCGAGTTGCATCGATAATTCGACACGGAGATCGTGGCCTATGTTGATACACTCATAAATCTGCGACTTCCTAAAGATGAAGATAATAATGGAAATGGTTGAAAGCTAACTTATAAAGAGATGGTAAGTATGTGTAGTAAGTTCCTTAATGTTGGTACAGAACCACCACTAATGCACTAAAATGGATTATGGCTAATATCATAAAGCATCCTCAAATTCGAGTAAGCTATATGATGAAATTATCTCTATTGTTAGAGCGACCACCAAAAATACAAAAATAGGGAGTGGAATTAGAAATAGTTATAACTTATAAATGAAGAGGACTTACAAAAAATGTCGTATCCGAAAGCAGTGGTTTTGGAAGAGCTGAGGAGACACCCACATGGGCATTTCGTGCTGCCTCATAAAGTCACAAAGGATGTAAAGGTAAAAGGTTACATGATTCCTCATGCTGAAATCGTCAATTTCATGTTGGCTGAGATGGGTATGAATCTAAAGGTGTGGGATGATCTGATAGAGTTCAAGCCAGAGAGGTTTATGTTGAATGATGGTAGTAAGTTAGTAACATTGTGTTTGATATAAGTGGAAGTAAAGGGATTAAGATGATGAAGTACTTTTAATCATCATTGATCCTTTCTCTTGTTTTATGTAAACCAAAAGAAACAAAATATTAATTTAATCCAACACCGTTAAAAGAAGAAACTCATAGAATAGTAAAAGAAACAATGAAAGAAAGTGTTCGACATATAGACACTCACCCTTGCATAGAGGCTTTGTGGATCGATGGTCGCACCTCAACCCGATCTTGTTTGCCAATCACGAGTTATATCGCCAAATGATGTTGTCATAGGGTGTTTGGGTGGATGCCATATAGAGATGTTTTGTTGCTATTAGGGGTGTTTAGATGGCTACTAAAGGGTTATTTTGTTGTTGTCAGGGGGTGTTGGGATGGTCTCTTTATGCGTGTGTTTGGATAGCTGATGTAGGGTGTGTTTGGAAGGCTGCTGTGAGGTGGTGTTTGGTTGCTGCTTTAAGTGGTCTAATGGTTGACTGCACCAAACAAAACAATAGCTTGGTTATAAGCATTTAGTAATTCTTATTAGTTTATTTTTAAGGGACTAACTAAAATCAGATGCAAGACAGTATAAAATATTTAAACCTTTGCTCTTCCAAAAATCATAGTGAGTGTAGTATAAATACATGAAATAGCGCCAAGAAGAATTAAAAGATATGCAATTGGTGCAATCCAGCAACTGATATAGTTTGCTCATATCCCTGTCACACACAATTCAAATGCAACAAAACTCGAAGAAAGTGCAGTGATATGATTCTTACTTAAGTATTAAGATTCATTACCTTTGAATAGTCTTCATCTTCGTGCCTCTATTCTAAACTTTCAACACGATAGATAGACGCAACCATCCGAAATGAAAAGACATCGAGTGTTTTGCAAGAGCCACTTCCTTAAGTGTAGGATAAAAACTTCAAACCTTTCCGTTACTGTGACATAACATAATCGATCAACGATGGCGATAAATATAACTCATTTAACCATGAAATGGTCCGAATTGGGTAATGTTTGATCTCTAAGGAGTCAAATGAATTATATTAAAGGATTTAACCTCATAAAATGGTGAAAGCGGGTTGAATGCCATTCAAAGTGTATTCAAACATAAACGTGTAAAAACATGGTCTTTGCGATTTAAACATTTAGGGACCTTCCAATCACTTTACCTTAACTCGAGTGAATACAAAGGGAAAGTTACTCTCAGCAGAAGGTCAAGTGTTGATGGTGCCATCAATCGCTCTCCTTTCCGCACAACGCCATTTATCAAATAGTGTGAGCCTTTGGGACGAGAGAATCCTAAGAACCAAAAAGAAGTATCAAAGAGATATTGCATTTTGTAAGGCTAAGAGTGAAACAAAAAAGAATAAATAGTTCTTGATTGATTTGAAACCTTTCCACTAATTGCAAAATTAGATCCACAGTGCGAGGATTAGAGCGGTTTGCCCCAACAATGGGCAAAACCAAATGCGACCAAAGTACAAACCAACCAGTAGGATCGCCTTGTGTTGCCTTCATATAATACATATGCTTTCTGGTAAATGTACCCACCCACAGGGCCACACACTAAAAAAATCTAATTAAATTGGTAAGCAATAACGATATGGTCCTAACTTAGACTTCGTAAAAAGGTCAAGCACTTCTCAAACCGAAGAATTATGTTGTAATTCAATAAAAATATTACTTTGAACACAATGGTCACATGAAAATATTGACATATATTACTTTCATTGGTGGATACTTTGAGAAGGGTATGTGACCATGAGCAAGTTGTGATCTCAAAGGACCAAATGTCTGCTTATAGATTTCTAAGCAATATCATAATATAGCTAAGCTTATAGATTTCTAAGCAATATCATCACATAAAACACTAAATTCAAACACAACAACATGTTTACATCTCAAATTCTAGTGAGGACTTTCATCAAACATTTGGTATACAACATTTATCAAACATTTTATGGTCTTTTTGTTGGACACATTCTATCAAAAACATAAACCAAATAATCAATAATCAAAATACATAAATGCATAAGAAACTAACATCGAATTCATTATACATAAAAAAGATGATTGGGTAATCTAATTCAGTTTGATTGGAACAACAATTAAAAATAAAAATTACCTTAAATCGAAGTTGGTTGATTTGTGAAAAATCTTTATCTCTGGACTTTGCGATCGCCTTTTTTCTTAAATTGATGTCGGTGCGTGTTTCTATGGGTTTTTTTATTAAGCAGGTATCGATTGTTTTGATTTTTGAATCATGAACCGAAATAAGATTGATTTTGGGGATAATTTTTAGGTTAATTTGGATGATCTTCAAACCAACATATGATTTGAGGGTAATGAATCTGGACTTCTTTTTTATTAAGGATTCATAAGTAACCATCACCGATTCTGTAGGTTGATAACAGAGATGAGGGTTAAGATTGATTTCTTGTTTGAAACGTATGTGTAGTTTAATTTTGGGAGACAGAAATTTAATTGATTGTGTTCTGAAGATCCGGATGGGTAGTAACAGCTTGAAGGAGGCGTGTGTTCTTGGTTGTGTTTGTGTGTGTGAGGCGTGTGTAAATAAATAGGTGGCATTGCCACGGAATTAATTCTTGCCAGCATGGCATTTATGCTTGCCAAGTGGCATATGTGACTCAGCATGTTCCTCTATTATATATGTGGGGAGATACCATAATGATTAAGTTTAGTAATGATGTGAAAAGAATTTACTGTTCATTTTTAAATTTTTTTACCCCATTTGGCCCATAATAGTTGTACGGTAGCCCAAGAAAAACAGTACCCTAATCAAGTAAAAAAGTCATTGTGAAGCCTCTGACACAAACACACAAACACAGACACCCTTGAGTTCACATCACTTGCATACAACACTAGGGTTTCCAAGCAGCTGATGAAGCACACTTATCATCTACATATCAATCTGATGATCAAAGATGGAAACTGGTATCAACTTGATGCTAAAATAGAATCTTTTGCATTTGTTTCGTTTTGGTGATAAAGTTTGGATCTTTGGTGTGTTTTGTGATAAAGATTGGTTTTAGACATGGGTTTGGTTTAATTGTGTTTAATTTTGCTTAATTGTAATGGGTTTGATCAGAAATTGAAAAGATTCATATTTAAAGTTTTTGATATGTTACTGTATAATTGTAGGTTAAAGACTGTTTTTTAGATTTGGGTTTGGTTTAATTTTGTTTAATTATGATGGGTTTGATCAGAAATTTAAAAGATTCAATCTTTTAAGTTTCTTGATATGTTACTGTATATTGTTTAAATTGGTTTCATTATAGAATTTCAAGCTTTTAAGCTTTGTCTGATAATAAGCTTTAGTTTTTTATTTTATTTTATTATTTTTTATATAAGAAGCTTTAGTATGTTTTGATCTGTTCTAATTGTTAAGATTTGTATTAGAAATGATAAAGTTTTCATTTTTCTTAATTATTATTGGTGTTGATATTCATTGATTTGAAAATTAAGATGTGTGTTTTAATGTGATTCTAATGGAATCATTTGTAAATTGGTTCAGTTGATAAGATTTGTATCAGTTGAGATTAAAGCTTTGGGTTAAAGATTTTTGCTTTGAAATGTTTTGATTTGTTGTTAGAAACAAAAAAGTTTTGGTTTAAAGATTTAAGCTTTGAAATGATCTTTTAAGAAGGTTAAAATGTTTTGTCCTGTTCTAACAGTTCAAATTTGTTATCGGAAATTAAAAGCTTTTGTGTGTTCTAATTGTTAAGACTTGCATCAGAAATTATATAATATATTCAAGCTGTAAAGTCTTATGAAGGTCTAAGCTTTGTTGTTTTATTGTATCGTAGGTTTCAGCTTTCAATTTGGAGATGAGATGAAGAACCCTTTTCTTCTTCTGCAACAATCTGATTATCGACGATGGAAAAGGTATAAATTTGTTAAAAAAGTTAAGTTTTCTTCTTCTGTTAATGTTGGTTCTATTTAAAACTCAGGTAAAGTTTAAATCTTCTGTATATATCGGTTGATTACAATTAATTCGAAGATAAAAGTGTTTTACTGTTTTATAATTGTGAATTTGATGGAATCTCTTGTAAATTGTTTAAAATTTTATGCAATCAATGAATCAAATTGCCGTGAATAATTTAATCTTTAAAATGTTAATGATTGTTCAGATTTGTATCAGCCGTTGATCACAAGTCAAGAAAATTCTAAGCGTCAAAGCTTTTGTCTACGATTGAAGTCTTTAGAATGTCTTGATTTTCTAATTGTTCAGATTTCTGTGAGATGTTAATCAGATATCAAAATATATTAAAGCTTTAAAACTGAAAAAGATCAGCATGCCAAAAAGATTGAAGCTTTAAACATTGGGTCAAGGACTTAAGCCTTTGAAATGTTAAATAGATGCCGTCTTAAAAACTTTCGGTCAATGATTTAAGTCTTTATAATGTCTAAAAACTGAGTTGGGTGCTTGTCTTAGCTTATCAGCTTATTGGAATTTTGATAAGCTCATAAGCTCATTCCTTATGTGCTAGCCACTTGAGCTTATTATTTATCTAAGTTGCATAAAAATGAGCATATGCGCTTATCAAATTTCTATAGGCTCATAAGACCATCATATAAACTGATACAAACACCCTTAAAAAAATCTCTGGTCAAAAGTTGAAGCCTTCAAAATGTTTTGATCTCTTATTGTTTAGATTTGTACCATTTCTGATCAGAAAGCAAAAAACATTTAGGCAAACTTTGGTTTACAGATTAAAGCTTTGAAATACTTCATCTGTTCAAATTGTTAAGATTTGCTGGCGGAAATCACAAAAATATTCAACCTGTAATACTTTCTCACAGTAAAGATTTAAGTTTGAAGTTTTATGTTCTTAGGATTTACATAGCGGCGGGCAACCTTCAAATTGGAGATAATGTGAGATGAGAGGACCCTTTTCATCTTCTGCGACGATCTGATCTGATTATTGAGATTGGAAAAAGGTATGGAGTTGTTATAAAATCTTAAGTTTTTTTTTGTGGTTACTATCATTTGAATCTGATGGAATCATTTGTAAATTGTTCTAAGTGACAAGTCTTTACTCTTGTGTTGTTGCTGACCATAAATTGTAGAACATTCAAGCTTTCGGTCAATAATTTAAGCCTTTTAAATGCCTACTAAGATTCCGTTTTTAAAAATTTGGGTCATAGATTTGAGCCTAGAAAACGTCATGATCTCTTGTCATAGATTTAAGCCTAGAAAACATCATGATCTCTTCTGTTGCTGATTGAAATCAAGTAAGATTCAATGTTTAAAACCTTGGGTCAAAGATTTAAGTCTTAAAATGTCCTGATAAATTGTTTTGTAAGTCAAAGAGTGGATTTCTATCACAATTACACACATTACTGCCTGTTGATTGACACAATTTGGTTCAACTAGCTGAAAATTTTGGGTGATATTTAAACTTTGAAGTACACTTTCGTTGGCGGTTTGTTAAATTAGCATGTTAAGAAAGTTGTGTCTTTAAATCTTTTACAAGTTATGTGTAAGTTTGGTTGATTACCGAACATCTTCAATGAGAGGTCAGAAATGGGTTAGAAAGAGTTTAAAAGACTTTTTGAGCTATAGGCTGGTATACATTAACCTATTGTTCAACTTATTATAAATTTGTATGTGTATGTTGTAAATAGGTTGAGGTTGAGATGATAAAGCTTTTGCATTGGAGGGATAAGTTGAAAAACGGTTGAAATTTTTTGTGTTTAGTCGTTGAAAAATTTTCTAATCTTTACATTTATAACTTTTAAGAAAATTGGAGGTGTTGTTTTCATTAGGAAAGTGTTTGAAAATTTTGAAAACGTGTTTAGATGTTGTATTTTATTACAGAGAAGCAGGCTGAGTTGGGAATTTAAGGAGGAAAACATGGAAAAGTATAATATCCAATTTTACATTTTCTAAAATCATGCTTTAAGTTAGAGTAGATTTTTTCTTGGAAAAGAAATGTAGAAATCTGTGAATTTGAATATGCTTTTAGTTTTATAGTTTTCTTAGAATTTTTTCTGGAAAAGGGAGCTTTTTCTAGAACTAAACATGGCTGAAATTTATACTAGTCATTTTTGGGAAAGTCTTTTATGTTTAACTTTTAAAAGGCTAAAGTTAATAATGGTGAAGCAAAACATTTTGTGTCTTATGTACAAAAGTACATAGGAGACATGACCAAACCACACCACTTCTAGTCATATGTGTCTCTGATCTACTATATTTATTTTGTTATTGTTTAATTTTAATTATAAAGTAAAAGTAGTGTAACATTTACTAGTACCCCACCTTTATGGGGAACCTAAATCACTTTATGGGGAACATCAATATTTTTTACCTTTAATCACCTAACTTACTTTATTACTGCATACCTACCTAAATATACAACACTTTGGCACGTTTTGTTGACCCTTTTTTCTACAAAACAAGTAAAAGTAAAACAAATATTGCTCTTGAAACCATTAAAAAAAAAAAATCATCCAAGTAGTTTGAAAATCTGCATTTTTTAATCTAACAAGGAAATTCTTCATTTAAACTTGTTTTCAACATTTTCAACTAAACACATTTTTATTCTTGTACTTATTTTTTTCTTCCAAATTTTAGGATGGTCGGAAAACTGGCAATGGCAACGAAGCGGTGGCTAACGATGGTGTTGACTTATTTGACTTGTATCTGGTAAGTGTTATTCTTTTATTAAAGAATACAAATAATTCTTCCAGCCCAAGTAAACTATCCAACTGGGTTGTGACCCAACTAAGCAGGAGACCCAAATAAACTGTCCAAATGTGTGTAGATCAAAACCCTGATTTTCACACTATATAAAGGTCTAAAAGTCACTACCACATATCACCAGTCAAAAAAAGGGTTTTACAGCAGCCATGGATTTTCTGTCACTTTTTCTCCCATCTTTTGTATTTCTGATGATTTATGGATACTTTTGTAAGTTGACATATTTAATGTTTATGAACAATAATTTAATGTTTATGTTGGTTTTCAGTGTTTGCAAGATTAGAGTTGAGCTAAATATTGCCATATTGGTGTTTTCTTTCTGTTTTTATGCTTTTATCAGATGCTAAAATGCTAGATTTAGTGTTTTCTTGGAATTTCGTGTTTTCATTTTTTTGGTGGTAATGCTAGATTATAGAGTTATAATGCTGCTGATATTATTGTTGCTGTACCTGATTTAAGCGTTGTCATGCCTGATTTAAGTGTTGTCCTGCCGCTATTATTGTTGTCATGCCTGATTTAAGTGTTGTCCTGCCGCTATTATTGTTGTCATGCTTGATTTAAGTGCTGTCCTGCCTGTTTCAATTGTTGACCTGCTTGATATTAGTGTTATCACGCCTCATTTAAGTGCTCTGCTGATTTTACTGTTATCATGCTTGTTATAAGTGTTGTTATGTGTGATTTTGGTGTTATCATGCCTCATTTAAGTGCTTTTATGCCTGATTTTAGTGTTGTCTTGCTGATATTAGTGTTGTTATGCCCAATATTAGTGTTTTCATGCCTGATTTTAGTGTTCTTATGCTGATTTATATGTTTTCATGCTTGCTGTTGCTGTTGGTGTTTTGTGTTTTATGTTGGATTTTAACATGCTTTTTATAGATAAATATGGAAACTGGTACTCCTTTGGGCTCGGACATATCGTATGTGCTTGCTTGTTGTCAATCGAGCATCTGAAGCCAACAAAGCGGCGTTCTGGTAGATTTCTTTCTTCTATTTGTTTTCTTCTATTTCAGTTGAGCTGTGAAAATACAATCTCACCTTTCAACTTTTTCATTCATAGTTTGCTACTATTGTCATGGGGACCCTCCTTATCTCGTTTGATGACCTACCTGGAAAGATTCTTGAACAAGCTCTCGTTGTTACTTTGCCACTTTTATTAGGAGCATTCATTTCTACGGTATGTGAAGTCTGCTTTCACCATCGTTTGTTTTGTTTTAAATTTTGTTAACAAACTTGTTATTAATTGTTTTGTTGCCATTCTTGTTAGATTCTGTGGGCTGGTAGCTTTTCCTGCTCCAACAGCTAATGCCCCATGTGCTGAACGTTTGGCGTTGCTATCATAAGAACTGTTACAGCGCATTTTGCGCCTAGTCGTGGAGCTGTTGCTAGAATGCTGCAGAACCCACTGGTTCAGATGTTTTTGGTCTTTTTTCTTCCTTTATGGGCTTGGTGCTCTACTATCTTCTATGTAAGTTCAAATCTATCTTCCAGTTTTTGAATATTCTAATATCATGATTTTGGTTTTTATGAAAATGCTATAATCTTGTAAGTTCAAATCCGTCTGATTCTGTTCTGTTGCTAACTTGCTATAATCTATATGCTTGCGCATCGTGGCTAAGTTTCCATTCATTTGCTTAGAAATGATCTCCTCCTTCATGTAGACATGTCAATAATTCTTGTAACATCCATTAGGTTTTACCGCATAATCGCGTAAGCTACAATTCTATTACTCCCTCGGTCGCAAAATTATCTCTACCCACTACAGTTTTTGGGACTTTGTATCTTACTACACTTTTTGATCGTAGTGTGCTTTACACTAGCGATGACAACACTTCAACATTGATGATAAACCATAATTATGAGATACTCGTGGATCATAGAAACCGTAGATAAGTACTAGTTTCTTTTGTAATCTGCTAATATTGCCGCAAGTTTGAGAAATGGTTGTAGTCATTTGTCCAACAGCATCTTCGAGGTTAGGAATGTTGTCGAAAACTCAAAGATGGTCCTTTAAGTTGTCACTGGTATTGCTGTATCTATGGACGATGGTGCTTAACAGCTAATTGCATGAAAATGTAACCAACTTTCAGAAAAATTTTAATGAGTTTTTCTTCCTGGCCTCTTTGGTGTTCATATCATCTGATTCTGCTATGTTATTGAATCTTTTTAACTGTTTTCACAGATAAGGTTGGAAGCCTATGTACTTTTGGGCTCGCTCATACTATATATCTTATTGTGTTATTTGTTGAGGAAGTAAAGCCACAAAGGCATATCTTGGTACATTTGCTTTTTAGTATCAATTGTTTGCTATTTTCCATTTGAGTTGACGTAAAAATGCGCGTCTCTTACTTTGCCACTTCTCTTCTTTTCAAGGCTGCTACTGCCCTCTTGGCTACCATTGTATTCTCTTCCGGTGAACATCCTTATGAGACACTCAACAAGTTTATATGGTTGGTTACGGTGTGGTATATCTTCCCTCTAATTGGACTACTCGCGGTATGTGCAGTTTGATGTTAACAATAATTCTTCTTCTTTGAATTTTATCACCAATTAATTTGTTTTACTTGCTATTGTTTTTTAGGGTGTTTTGTTGCTTCTCACCACTTCGCATCAACTAACCACTGTTGTCCTAGGATGGCTTACATCATTTTTACCGTTTAGACTTGCTATATATCTTTATAGGCTCGCTTTTAGAAATGATATGCACGCCACTTTCCCTGCTCCCGCGACTAGAGTTTTTGGTCGCTTGGATGGTGTTGATAGTTTCATTACTTCCTCCTACGCTGATCGGGCCTTTTCAGTTGAGGAATCAGAAGCTTTTTTCTCACTTGACTCCAATTTCATTACTTCCTCATGTGTTGATCCGGTTTTTCCAGTTGATGAATCAGAACCTTTTTTTTCACTTGACTCGGATAATGCTCAACCAAAAGGCGGTTTTGCTGCGTTAGTTGTTGTTGAGCCTTATATTGCTCATCACATTGTTTTTGTATATCAGATTATGTAAACTACAGTTCATATGCCGAATGTACTCTTAATTTGCTACTTTAGTCTTCCGTCCTATTTAAAATTATTAGCTATTGGTAAATTTTATTATATGTTGTTAAGCACTTTATATCTAATTGATTTGAAATAGATGAAGGAAGTGTTTGTTTAAGCTTATAGCATAAGCGTGTTAGAAACATATAACATAAGCCACAATTTTGTGACTTATTTTGATATTATCTTATATAACATTGACAATGTTATATAAGCCGTGAAATTAAATAAGCCACAAAATTGTATCTTTATGTATATAAGTCGAACTCATAAGCTAATAAGCCCATATATAGCGAAACAAATGTCCTTGAAGTTTATGAATCAACATGTGTAACACAATCTAACTTGAAACAATCATATTACTATCGGCATAATCAATAAGATAAGCTACCAAATTCCTCACAGGATCGAACGCATAGAAGAAAACGATTAGGAATACAAATTAAGTTCATACAATCGGGGATAAATAGAACATTGGCCATGGAGTCATGGACCTATTTCTGTACTTAAGTAGTTGGGTTGTTAACCGCCCCGTGCTGCTTCTTTTGACTCTCTTCGAACATCAACACGCTAATCCACATAGCCAACAGAACCAACATTACAATGCATGACATAAAGCCCAGTACGAAAAAACAAAATATAAAAATCCTTCACGTTCGGATATAGCTTGAG